>OX596211.1:310102-344785 GCA_951394215.1 Glyphodes perspectalis | reverse complement strand
CTTCAAATCTTGGTAACGCATTTATATCACTTAGCTCGACGGTGAGAGATAACAACATCGCGATAAAACAAATTCAAACAATTTTGGATTTGTAACCATGATCCAAAAACGGCATGGTCTGGTGCCGATAGATTGGTAGTTGTTTCCAAGTAATAATCAGACTCGCTAAATCCTGCATCATGGTCAATTTAGCGATGATTCGATAGACGAAAGCCCATCAAGTCCTCCTTCTTTATATGAAAATCAATGGCATGTACAAAAAAGAATAAGTAAGTATAAGATAGATGTGTGACCTGCAGCAGCAGGTTGTTGGACAGTATCCGCGCCTGGTGCTCCTGCGCCTTGGCGCGCAGGCAGGCGATGCTGTTGTTGCGGAAGGCCTCCGGGTCGTCGTACGCGTCGCGCGCGCCCTCCGGCGACGCGCGCCCTTTGGCCGACGACGACGCCGTCGTACTGCTGCCGGGGGAGCTCTGCGCCTGGAGACGGGAGATGTTAGTGAGAAGGACTGGGAGATATCAGACTACTAGACTTTCGTAAAGCTCATACCGTCATAAATGAAGCAGTGCAACCTATAAGAGATAAGTATCTTACTCGACTCGGATCAAGACTGCGATTACATTCACAAGTAGATAAGTTCTGGAGTTCCCGAACGGTATTCTTTATCATAGGTCCGGATCTTAGTAAGTAGCTGGCTGCTTACTTAGATCCGGACTCTTTTAAATTGCTGTCTAAGTAATTTTGTGATAAAAAATATTTCGCTACTCAGGAAACCTTATCTCATCTTAACGGACGGACTAGGACGGATGGCTAGGATGGCTTCTTATTCAGATGAGGAGCATAAAGTCCAGAACATCTTAGTGCAGTCCTTTTCTCATCGACACGCAAAATCTTGACCAAAATAGTGAAAATATAACTACTAGTCTCTTAGTCTTTAAAGGCTTTCGCAAAATTCAGTAGTATTCATAATTGCAAACTTCGTTAAGCATGGGAATTAGACAAAATTACGATTACGATTGTACATTCAGAAAACCATTTATTAGAATCTGCGGAATATATTATATGTTATATTTAGATAATTCGACTGTTTAAGGCCCTCTTATGAGTTTTATGTTCTAATCACGTACCTAGAGTTTAAATTATACCCTGCTTTGGGAATAAATAAGCTAAATATGAAGAATGTGCAGCCTCAAGTGGGCGATGGTGTGGCGGTTACCTGGTTGTCGTGGTGGTCGTGGTGGTGCGGCGAGGCGGAGGCGGCGCGGTCGGGCTCCGCCTCCGACCCCTCCCGCTCGGAGCCCGACTCCTTCAGGTGCTGCGCCGCTTCCAGGGACTTGCGGTGCATGCCTGCGCACAACAAACGGTTGCGTTAAAGCTCGTGTTCAATAGACTGTAGGTAACACATATAGTGCTACGGTAGGTAACCTCCACGTGTGCTCTGTATACTGCTGATCTCTTACGTTTCCTGTAGGAGATCAGGAGTATATAGAGACGGTGCATCCCGGGCAACAACAGTTAGGGGTTTCTTTTGTAGGACGCTGTTAACTGCTGGCTAATAACCTACCAAGGGCCGGGGTCGAAAGATCAAGGTACTTCTACCATGACCTTTCGACTTTGGCCTGGAAGGGGGGGGGGGGGGGGGGTTTACTATATCTTCCATAACTCTCCTTGTTTTTGCACCCTTTTTTACCAGATCTACTTATTTCTAACCTAATATTAGATGCTACTTACCACTCACTTCCGTCTCCTTATATCCTAATTCTTTCTATCACAAAAAAAGTCTACGAGGAGACCACCTCTTTTAAAAAATCCCGATCCCTAAGGTGTTAGCCGTGCTGATGGGGAGCATGGTTGGAGAGAATCCGATCGCGAACGGCGTAGGGGAGGGGGGTAACAAAGAGGAACCGCACCCTCTAAAAAAGACGGCAAAGCTGTGGATCAGCCAAAAAAACAAACAATGAATAAGGTGTCTCTAACAAGGTCTACCCAGGAGGGTCCCGTTTGCTCTGCAGATGGGGAATCCCTCACGGCTTCTTCCGATGTCGTCAGCCCCGCGTACTCTGGGGGGGGCAAAGAACACCTCAGGGTCTCTGACCCCGCAAATGGTATGGTGGGTGAAACCCGTGATTTTGATTCCGGGCAGTGTACCGCTACAAGTACTTACTCTACTAGAAGCAAGAAACAAACCAGTTCAACGACGAACAACGGGAAAGAGAATGCACGCTTGTTGCGTCCTAGAACTACACATACTAAATCAGGACTCAGTGACTGCGAGGACTCAACGAGCTCTCTCGCATCACAGCATTCAATAACGTCTACACAATCAAAACGCGTCACGAGGAAGCAAAGGGTTCAAAATATTGAGAGCTCACATAAGTGCAAAGAGCCCCTGGAGAAGTCACTAAACTCCGGCGAAGGCGATATATCATGTTCCTCACCCTTACTACACAACGCTTTAAACAACATTCAGCTGCCGGCTATAGAAGGTCTGCAACAGCAGGTGCGGGCCCAATCAACAGGAGAACTTGGAGCCGATATGTGCGAGGCTTTGGAAGTTATAGAAAAAGTGGCAGAGCAAATAGAAAACTCGCAAGGAACCTATGCCCACCAACTCCGAGTTGCAGCTCGGTGGTCTCAAGTGGGTTTGACCGAGTTGACACAGAGGACCATATCCTCCTCTGGGCTAGAGGCGCTGGAGAAGGAAAATGCAGAGCTACGAACTAAAGTAGCATCTCTCGAAACTGAGGTAAAAAAACTAGCAGAGGAACTAGCGGGTACTCGACAACTACGCACTACTAGATCGAGAGCAAAAACTGGATGCCAAAATACTATAGAGGAACCTGAAATCAGTCGAACTATGGAGGATGCTCTTACTAATCGTATGATGGCCCACTTAGACCGCAAGTTGGCTGAGTTCAAATATGAACTTTTTAAAGACAGGTCTGTTGAACCTACTCTTGAACACGAGGTGACGAACTCGAATGAGGTGAACAATGCTACTGGTAATCCAATGGCTCAACATATTAGAACATGCACCTGTTCTACTGAACAGGCACCGACAGCAACTTCTACAGTAACGGAGCGTAATCGAAAGAAAATGAAGAAGAAAAAATATCGACATCCAGAACCGCTTGAACTTCTTACGACTCCTGAACCACCAAAGCTTTCAGAACCAAGCCGTATGCCTGAGTCTTGGACTACAGTGGTTAAAAGGAAGACAAAAAAGAAGGGTGTCATATCTGAAAAGCAAATACTGAAGCCTCCTATCGAGAAAAACAAAATAGATAAAGGGAAAGCAAGGCCACCACGAGTACCGGCAACGGCAGCAGTAACCATCACGATAAGGGAAGGATCCGATGTGAGCTACGGAGCCGTAATGACAACTGCCAAAGAGCGAATCAAGTTAGAAGATCTTGGCATTCACGAGGTTCGCACTAAAAAGTCGCTGACAGGAAGTCTGATACTACAGCTGTCTGGTCATGATTCCACAGCACAGGCTGATAGACTCGCAGACCAACTACGGGAGGCTCTAAACGAAATGGACGTCAGGATTTCGCGCCCAGAGAAAACGGGAGAAATGAGGGTACGAGACTTAGACGAATCAGTAACCCCGCAAGAAATTGCTGCTGTAATTGCGGCTGCAGGTAAATGCTCGGAATCTGAAATAAAGGTAGGAAATATTCGTCAAGCCCAAGGAAGAATGGGATCGGCTTGGGTTCGGGGACCGCTAAAAGCTATTCGGAAACTGGCTACGGAGAAGCGTATCCGCGTGGGCTGGACGTCTGCTAGAGTCGAGATGCTGGCTGCTCGGCCTATGCAATGCTACCGATGCCTCAATATTGGTCATATTCAGCAGCAATGTCCCAGTCCAACTTCAGATAGAGGCACTCGATGCTACGCGTGTGGCGAGTCTAATCATATTGCTAGAGAATGCACGGCTCAGGTTCTAAGATGTCTACTTTGTACTGATGCGGGTCGACCTGCTAACCATAGAATGGGGAGTGATAAATGCAACCCTCAAATAAGTAAGCTGGGGAAAAAAGGAGCTCAAATCCCTCCTAAACATAAAACACCAGCTGCCGAGATGCCTACTATGGATAACTATCCAACTAGGGAGACTAAAAACGATCATAATCAACATTCATGCTCACAAGATTAATGCAGGGTAACCTAAACCATTGCCGAGTCGCGCAGGACCTTCTCCTACAGTCTCTTATGGAGTGGAAAATTGGCTTGGCTGTTATAGCGGAACCGTACACCGTACCGAATCATCCCCGTTGGTTTGGTGACGAAACAGGATCCGTAGCTATATATTGGGCTGGAGTACAGGGTGATCCAGCCTGTACACTTCTCCGGAGGGGTCAAGGTTATGTAATAGTACAATGGGGTCGCTTGGTTGTTATAGGCTGCTACATATCTCCCAATTGCAGCTCGAATGTATATGAGGCATACCTAGACCAATTGGCAGACCATATTCGCGAAAGCCTACCAAGTCCTGTGCTAATTATGGGTGATTTTAATGCACACTCTAGAATATGGGGAGATAAAAGGAATGACACAAGAGGGGCTGCAACGATCGAATGGGCAGCTAGTTTGGACCTTAGACTTTTAAACCAGGGATCAGTTAGTACTTGCGTGAGATGGCAGGGCGAATCAATTGTCGATTTATCATGGGCTAGTCCTTCAGCTGCGCGCTTAGTAACTAGATGGAGAGTGGCTGAGGAGGTAGTCACTCTCTCTGACCATCGGCATATCTTTATAAACATAGCTTTCTGTCCTTATACCCCAACCCTCCAAAGAAGAGGCCCTTCGCGACTGCGTTGGGGGCTTAAGCGCTTAGACAAGGACGCGCTGATCGCTGCAGCTACCGCTGCTGCCTGGTCGGAAGTAGACGTATGTGAGGTAGTAAATGATACGGAAGCAGAAGCAGCATGGTTCCAGAACACTATGACATCTATATGCGATGCCTCAATGCCTAGAGCCAAGTCATCGAGTAGAACAGCTGCTTATTGGTGGACGTCAGATATTGCACATCTACGAGAAACTTGCCTAAGGTCCCGTCGGCAATACCAGCGGGCACGACGTAGAAGACAATCTCCAGCAGAGGAAATAAACACGGCATATATCACGTACAGGGCCGCTACCAAGGCACTCCAAACAGCTATATCCGAGGCCAAGAGGCGGTGTTGGAATGAACTCTTAGAAGGTTTGGATAAGGACCCATGGGGAAGACCATATAAAATGGTCCTAGGCAAGCTTCGACCGTGGGTTCCACCATTAACTGAAACCCTAGATCGCAATTTTCTCGGAAATGTGATAGACACATTATTCCCCAGCAGTCAGGAAGTTCATCTGGAAACAAATAGAGAATCAGACTCAAACAACTGGTGTGACGAGTATGGAGTAACAGAAGCAGAGCTGCGGAGAGCTGTCACTCGTCTAGCAGCCAAAAACACCGCTCCAGGCCCTGACGGAATCCCAGGGCGAGCTTGGGTATTAGCTTTGACAGCTCTCGGAGATAGATTGAGGCGCCTCTTCAATAGCTGCCTAAGTCTAGGTAAATTCCCAACACAATGGAAGGAAGCCACCCTGGTTCTTATAAAGAAAGATGGCAAAAATGCTAACAATCCTTCAGCATATAGACCTATATGCCTACTGAATGAAGTCGCGAAATTGTTTGAGCGCATAATAGTGGACCGCCTAAATAGTCACTTGTCCCACTCGGGTCCCGATCTATCAAACAACCAGTACGGATTCCGCAAACAACGATCAACGATTGATGCGATCATCCAGGTACGCGCACGGACAGAGCAGGTGCTGAACCAGGGCAACGTGGTGATGGCCGTTAGTATAGATATAGTTAATGCCTTTAACTCGCTGCCCTGGAAGCCGATCCTAGAGGCTTTGATCCATCATAACGTGCCTTTCTATCTACGGCAGGTGGTAGAAGCATACCTAAAAGACAGGTGTATCCAATACATGGATCAGGAAGGAAACAAATTTAGAAAAGACGTCAGCTGTGGAGTTCCTCAAGGATCTGTCATGGGGCCGTTTCTATGGAACATAGCTTATGATGCAGTACTACGCTTAGCTCTACCTCCTGGGATCAGCGTTGTCTGTTATGCTGACGATACATTGATCCTGGCAGAAGGAGAGACATTTGAAAGGGCAAATAGACTCGCGGAGCTCGGAGTAGCTCGAGTGATGGTAAAAATAAACGAACTCGGGCTCCAAGTAGCGCCCCATAAAACAGAAGCCATATGGTTCTGTAAACTTCCAAGGGGAAGACAACCACCATCTTCTTCCCTCCGAATAGGCCAAACACAAATACATGTAGGTCGATATTTAAAGTACCTAGGACTTACACTGGATACCCATTGGAAGTTTACAGAGCACTTCAACCGCCTGATACCCCGGGTTCAGGGAGTAGCAAGCGCAATGCAAAGGCTTTTACCAAATCTAGGGGGGGCCCGAGAGGAAGTTCGTCGCCTTTATGCGGGAGTTGTGCGCTCAATCGCTCTATACGGGTCGCCTGTCTGGTCTAAAAAACTGGCATGTGACCGGCGTAGCAGAGCCAAACTACTTAGCGTACAGCGTATGATGGCCATCAGAATCGCGCGAGGCTACCGCACCATATCTTATGACGCGGCGACACTTCTGTCTCGCTTTCCACCTTTAGACATCCTGGCGGACATGGACGCGAGGGTTTACGAACGGACCCGCACCATACGTCAAAGAGGCGGGGATGACGTACCCAAGACGGTTAAAGTGTTTCGAGAACGAGCAAAACGACGTGTGCTTAGAAAGTGGCAGGCTCGACTTAAAGAGCCGCACAGTGAAATAAAGCGGATCGTCCAGGCTATCGAACCCAATTTCCAGAATTGGATAAATAGGAAGCACGGGAACGTCTCCTACCGGCTAAGTCAGATACTCACTGGACATGGCTGTTTTGGTGAGTATCTAAATAGAATCGGGCGCGAAGCTACAGCGCGATGCCACCACTGCTCTGAAAATCCAGACTCTGCGCAGCACACGCTTGCAGTATGTACGGCATGGACCTCGGAACGTAACGAGCTGGTGGATAAAATAGGCCCAGATCTCTCTCTGTCAGCTGTCATAGCAGCGATGCTAAGCAATAGGGCGAAATGGGAAGCCGTGGCAGATTTTTGTGAAGTCGTTATGACCCAAAAAGAGGCTGCGGAGCGCCTCCGAGAGAGAGCAAACCCAAATAGGAGGCGGCAACGGCGTCGCGGACTAAGTATTCCGCTGAATCGCCTGTCTTGATAACCACGCCTGTATAAGGAATTGACGCACGCTACCGCTCATAAACATATTATGTAGTAGTAGAAGGTCCGCAAGACATTGGAGTGGGGGCTTCAATGGCTAGATGATAACACACGGGCCCAAGAGAGGCGACAGCATGTCGTGGTCACATATTGTCAGCCAAGAAAAAGAACTGGATGAGCCAACAAGGCGCAGACACATCGCAGGAACGCCGGCGCAAGTCATCAGAGGACCCGGCACTTCCTGCTAGGTGTAGAGGACGACCACCGGGGGGGTTTTAGTGAATAAAAATTTCACATAACCCGTCTTCTCCCCCTTACAAGAAGTCGGGTATCTTCTGAAGATTTCCCCCTCGACAACAAAAAAAAAAAAAAAAAAAGGTAACACATATAAGTAAAATGATTCTAGGGGAAAATCTTGTAGCTGGTTCAATGAAGTTAGTCCAAGTCTTAAAGATTAAAGGAAAAAAGACCTATAAATTCAAATCGATAAATAATTTTGAAGTACTTAGTAATCTGTGTTAGTAACATTCGAGAAAAGTCAGCTGTTGGATGGAACAGCAGGTTTATAATTAGAAGACGTATATAGATTTTTATTTGCTGTTGATAGGAGAGTTACATTTGTGGCCGTAGATGACAAGCCAGCTCTAGTCTACCTACACTCATAGAAACATAACAGCCAAACAAATTTTTATTTGCTAGTAAGGATTCTCGCCTACGCTACCTATCTACTAAGGGAAAATTATAGTGCCGTTAAAACATGTTAGACATGTACTCGTTTGGTTTTTTCCATATGTTTGCTGTTGCCAAAATGTATTTCTGCAATGAGCCATTCCGTCATCCGTTATATTCCTCAATTCAACGTCTTGTGTTACATTAAAATTTCCCCAAGAATTTACCCAATTTTGAACATAAGTGATCTGCTTTATCATATTAAACGAATGCCCACACATATCATAACTAAAACCGCATTCTTAGCCAGCGTTTATGAAATATGTTAAATAGTTGAAATAGGGGTCGGAATGGGGAAAAACGGGGCGCGCATATTGTGTAATTGATGGTCTGATTGTGATATTTATATGCGAAGCCGCGGAGACGCGTCTCACATTAGCATGCGCTGGAGCGGCGCGCAGAGATCGTAAAAGTGTGTGCGCGTCGCCCGCGCTGCACGTACTTCATATTTTGTACACGCGATGCACTTCATTCTAGACTGACTTGCAGGGTTTGCAGTCGTAGAATAGAGCATAGGGCAAGGATTTACGAGGGCATTAAAATCTTTTTAATACTTGAGTGTTAGAGTGAAAGTCCCCTTTTAATTTATTTATAGCGGCAGGAAAACTCAGGATGCGATCTAATACCTAGGAACGTCTAGTCCTTTCATCATAAATGCATCCAGTAAGGCGTCTTTTACGACCACGTTTATCAAAGTCTCAAACTTTCAATTGATACGTCTTAGGTTTTGATTCACAACAGAAGACATCAGATTTCAGCTAGATAGGCAATGCGACAGGGCCCAGCCCTGAGGGCTCGCATTGCGCCCCGCGCTGCATTAGTGTAGATATGCACGCGGAATGCGCTGCGTGCGAATTGACGCTGGCGGGGACGGATGAGTGGCGCGCGCGGGTACGAGCGCGCGCGTGCGGGTTCGGTATTAACCGCGATTGCTGCCGGCGTCCGGGGTGACGTGGATGATTTATTGGCTGTATGCTTGTCCGTCTTGACGTGTCAGATATCTCGGGGACACAGACATTGACGTCATTCTCAATGACTCACTTATGGTGGCTGGTAGATGATATTCTTAATATAAATAGTGCAGTCTGCTAATGTTCTAAGTAGATTTAGGTACTTTAATTTTATTATCAATTACGTTGTTTATACATTGACTAATAAGTAGGTATTTTTCAGCTATAGCGTGGATAGGGCCACAGGCACTAAAGTGTAAAGAATTTACATTACTTTATTGTATACAGGTATAGCCCGCGGCGTTGCTTGCGTGGTACATTGATTAAACATAGCTTATGTATTATTATAATGTATAAGCTATACTATTGTAAAGTTTTGTTGAAATCCATGCAGTAATTTTTGCGTGAAAGAGTAACAAACATCCACACATCCATCAAATCTTTCGCGTTTACAATATATGTCCTGTAATTATCGACGATAAAAATCATTCAAATTTCGATTGTAGATATCATAGTATAATTATAATACACAATTTAAAAAAAAAAGATATTATTTATGGAAATTTTTCTTCATTTAACTAATCAAAATAATGCTTCCAACTGTACAGCATTTAACAGTAACATAGCCGAAACCTGTTCCAAATGTCCATTACATAGTATAAGTCTACTTAGTAATTCCCTCAAAACAAGTAACCCAATAGTTTCCTCACCGCACCCCTGGAGCAGACCCGAGGCTATAAAACATTTCGTTCAGCGGGCTGAACAAAGAAATGCGTCGGCGGCGCCCAGTGCGTAGTGTTTTTACGAGATTTTTACTGCGCGCCCGCCGCGCATGCCTAATCAGCCTGCGTTATTAAAATTTATCGCGGTCGGGTAGGGCTGGCGGCAGTGCCAGCTACGACGAACTGTAGGAAAACCTGAAACGTCAATGATCACTTTTTAGGGCGCCTTAGGAGTATTATTTGAACGTCGTTTCTAATTCAGCTGGAAAATAATACCTAGCAATATTTAATATAATATAATACCTAATACCTACCGACGCCCCGTACCAATCTTGGCCTCCAATCTCCGATCAGTAGATTACAAAACGATTATAACAGCCTTCAAGTCAAAATTCAAGATCTGGACATTTTTGGCGACAGTTACGCCAAATTCAAAAGAAAAATAATACAATATATTCAGTTCATTGAGACTCAAACGTAGTTTTGCACCACACCCTGAAGTGCAGTGAAAAGTAATAATTTTCACGTAGGTTTGTATTACCAAAATGTTATTTCAAAATTTATTTTTTGTTTTTTGTCTGTAGTTTAATTATTTTAACTTAAACCGTATGTTACCAATGTTGTGCTCGCTTATAATTGGCATGTACATCAGAACAATATATAATATTACAGTGTACTACAGTAAATGCTTAATGTATGTGTTGTTAGTGAGACTTAATAAATAAATAAATAAGCGTTATTTTGTTAATTTTGCGTTTATTCATCTAACCTATCTCAATTTCGTTTTAGGGTAGGACTTCCCAATCAGGAGAGGGATATATCAGGGGGGCGTGACAGGTACGTTTGCATATCCGAAAGAAAAATATACATCAACAGACAAATTTCCGAATTTTCATTTTACTCGAGTAACTGCGTTATAATACAAGTTTTGACAAGTCACAACACGACTTAGAAATTCAAATAAATAATGTAGTTAATATTAAACAAAAAGTTTGGAAGACGCTGTTTTGAGGCTAAAAGTGGCTGACTTGGATTATGCAACCTCATCGAGGATTGCGGTTATTTTTCTCAAATTTGAGTGTGCTGTTTAATGTCGATTTTAATAAAACATGTACCTACTACTTAGGTAATTATTTTATTGTCAGATCAATTTATTTCATATTGTCTGATATTCTTCATTTTGTAGTGGTCCGCATTAGAAATTATCTATGTAAGTATTTCGGAAATTTATTTGGGTATAAGTAGTTTTATTTCCTCGGAAAGTGAGTCATTTGTATGACTCTATAACAGAGGTCGGCAAGTAGTTTTAGGTGGGGTCCGGATACTGTAGGACTTTTTTTATGATGTCCATAAAAAAAACAACTAATAATAATAAGGTTCTGTCTATTATTTATTATATATAATATTATATTTATTATTATGGTTTCAAATCAAATTCCAAATTATAAACTATTAGACCTAAAATTAATGTGAAAAACTACACCTATGGTCTTAAGCCAGCTATTATAGTGTGGTTTTAGAGAGGATTTATTTATTACTTTACATATTATTTTATACATAGTACGTTACAATATTTGCCGGTCCGAGGTTCGACCTTTCACGGTCCGCCTGTTGCTGACCGTTGCTCTATAACCTCTGTCTTTTAATAAATATGTTGTGAAATAAGACAAATGTAGGTAACAGAACCTCATGAAAATGTTAGATATATTTAATCTTAAGCACTTTTAGAAGAATATTTTTTTTTTCATGAAATCCGAAAAAGCCTTCTGTGTCAGCCCTATCACGAGGGTGTGACATCCTTCAGCAGACGTTAAATATTCATCGCGTGCGCCGGTCGCCGGTCCGCTTTGGATTCCCGCGGAACGAATTGACGCCGGCGTGTGCTCCACTCAACGCTCCCCACTGAAACTTTCACAATGCCTCCGACCTCACAATTCAGCCATTTTCCTTATCGTCACCAAATTGACCACGTGTCACAGCGGTTTTCTGTTGGTGCTTGATATAACTTTGTTCGCTGTAGTTTGGTGTTGTTGGTGTTTAGTTAATCACAGTTAGAGTTAGAATGGCCTTGTGCTAACTAACTAAAATAACTAAACTTCACGCCACTTCCGTTTCGGGGTAGGCAGAGAGAACCGAACGCCATATGGCACGATCCTTACACACCTCACTCGCCTCTTCAACATTCATGATCCTTTTCATACAAGCTCTACGGTTTTTATGACTCCTAACATCAACATCTGTTAATACACGACCAATCTGGTCGTGGTAGGTGAGCCTGGGCCTTCCGCGGCTCCTACATCCTTCCACTTTCGCATTGTATATCTGTTTAGTCAATCTTTCGTCATCCATTCTTTCCACATGTCCGAACCACCGGAGCATGCCTCTTCTTACCTTGACTCCGACGCTGTCTTTCAGACCGACTCTCTTTCTTACATCATCATTCCGAAGGCAGTCTGTGAGCGCTATACCGCTGATTTTCCGCAGAAAGAAAGGCCTTGAGCAGTCAATATAGTGCTAGTTTTAAAAGCTGTATAGATTTACCATTTTGTACGAAATACCTTTTGACATAGCTGCCTACCCATGGATTACCTACAATATATTACGCATCTTTATGCAGTTAAGAGCATAAGACAAATCGAAATTGAAAGCAATTACAAAACTTGATTAGACAAAATCTTATGTGTTCATCTAGCTAACACTTGGACGGTGCGTAAAGGCATTGTTTTATGATCCATATATTTCAATCAATAATTTGAATATGTGCCTATTTGAATTTTGTATTTCCGATATTGGTCTGAGACTTAAAAAAGAATGTGCCAACCGTGTTTCTTGCCTAGCATGTCGTAAAAGGCTACTAATGGTATATGGGGTTGTGGGTATGTGATTGTGTAGGCGACGAGCTAGCCACTTGTCATTACTTTTTCAAAATTTTCCATTAAACGTAGCCCAGTTGTGTTTTTGGCTGAATGTGGTTAAAGGTGCCTGCTGCGCCTTTAACTCTGCCTACCTCTTCGGGGATTATGGGCGTGATTTTATGTTAAATTTTGTAGGATATTGTTGTATTAAAAAAAAAATTTGAATCGTAATATCCCAGTACTAAGTATTCTACAAATTGTGCGAACTGCCGGACCGTTTCATCACTTGTAATGGACAAAGCTGTAGGTTGTAAACTCCTGTCCGAAGCAGCTGTTATTTCAAGTCTATCTGGCACTTTCCTGCATCGAGATCATCCATTCCACCTAATGCAACATTTTCTTCAAGGGCAATTCTTTTTATAAGTGGTATGGGAAACATTGGCATCTCTGGTCAGAACTCTTTTAGTAGTTTTCATACCGACAGACTTTTCTTTCTACTATATGACAATAAGAATACCGTTCTTCCGATAGGAAGAACGGGTGATGGGTGATAACCCATGCATGCCGTGCCCCCTGTTTCTATTGTTTTTGTTTGTTTCAGTTTCATCGATGTCAGACCACATATTTCCACCCAAACAGAGCCGCTCGGGCGGACCGCCCTTATCGCCCCATCAGGCTACAGTTCTGCAGTCATCAACTCCTGGCCCTCTGGTGGACACGCTTAGCGTCTAGGATCGTCAGTAAATCTCCCGGCTTGGGTAGATTTACTGTTGCGCGGATGATAATGTTGCCCAACTCGCCCCATTAGCAAGTTGCGTCATTACGACCCGCTTGATTTACTCGCGCGTAATGAGCCGGGCAGTTAGCGTGACGGACACTGGCGCTAATGTCCGGCCAACTCCGCCACGGTCTTGATGACCTAAAGGTTCTTTAAATTTCTCAATCGATTTGCCGAAACAAAAACTTAGGCAGATGTTTTCTGGCCGTCTCATTAAGTTAGTTTGATTTTGAGTAGTAATTATTTTGCTTAAAGAGTCCCTACTTTTCAGTTCAAGGGATCAAATAAGTAGGTATAGGATATACATTGTAAAGCTACCATCTGACTACATCTACTCATTTTTAATTGGACCATTATTTGTATGTAGAATTCTGTTCGTTTGTAAACGTTTTGTCTACTTACACCATCCTAAAAGTTGTAATGACCAGAGAGACTGAACCAGTTAAATAAAGATCTGTATTTTACATACATACATAATATCACGCCCATAATCCCCGAGGGGGTAGGTAGATTCATAGAGTCAGCAGGCCCCTTTAACCACATTCAGCCAGAAAGAAAACTAGGCTGGGTTAGATGGAAAATTGTGGAAAAGTGGTGACTAGCCTGTCGCCCACACAATCACATACCCCATTAGTCGTCTTCTACAACATGCCAGGCAAGAATCACAGATGGCACATTCTTTTTAAGTCCCAGACCAACAAGGGACAATGGGTTGGTTTAGAAGGAAATCTGTATTTTAATATAACTTAAGTTTTTTTTTATTTTATTGTAAAATCTTAAGCAATAGTGATCTGGCACTTAGAATTAAATCGATGGTGGTTTTAGCTATGCTTGTATTACACCTGATAATGGGTAGGTATATCGTCATCACATGGGAGCTGGAAACCTAGTTACGATAGTACGTTATTTTGTTTCACGCCTCCCGATACGTCAGAAACAAGAAACTCATTTCGTATTATTCATCCGAATCTTTGGAGACTGTTTTCTTTTTCTCCATGCACTGACCTTTATTTTCATCACTCCTTTCTAACATCACGTATCGTTCAACTCTTTTCGGCACATTTTCGTGCCAAGACGAACTGTTTATTTAACATTTCTGGTACTGATGCCACATAATAGACAGCCCATCTATGCATATTTCGTGAAAAAGCTCTCATACAGTGCATTTGGTGTGCTGACGCATATATTACACCTGTACCCACATCACCCCATTTGTAAATATGTATTTGGAGTCCAGGAGGGTTCTATGTAAATCAACAACACGAAGCAAAGCAGGAAGGCTTAACATAATCCACTCCGGCGGGTGGGGCCTGAATAGATGTGAGGACGCATTACTCGCGTCGTGGCTGGGCGACGATGAGTCCACGAATGAAAAATGGAAATTGATTGTCTTAATTTCTCTTTTTGGATCGGTTATGTTAGTGGTTAGTGGTTTGCTCTCGTGCTTATGAAACTAAAAAAAAACGAAAGTTTGGTAATATATTGTTACAATATAAAAGAAAAAGTAACTTTAACAGTGTTCGAATCATTTAGTTATAATACAGAGACAAACAGACCATTTTAGCCATTTTAATATAGAGCTAAAATGGTTGGAAACTGGTTAGATGCTTGATCGTAAGATAGAGAAGAGGTAAAGATAACAAAATCTTGATACTCACGTATACCCGTTCTTCCATTCGAAATTGTCAATTTGAGTTTAACTTAGCTTCATAATATGATTAATTTACAGAATAAAGTCTTTGAACTATTTTAGAATTGGGAAGACATAGCTATTTCTGGTCGTGCAAGAATATGTGTGTCTGGATCCAGAAGCTGCATATGGGGGTTACCACGAAGATTTTAAAATCACTTAACTGTTGTATAATTGTAACTAAAAAGCCATTTTCCATGTCCTAAAATCGAGACTTTAGAGTGAATTATTGGTACAAGTTTGCTAATGGAAAAGTTAAAGACATAATAAGCGTAGTAAAAGGAATTCGTTTTAATCTCCTTTACCAGCTACATTTATCCCAAGAACAAAAGAAATGCATTTTCAAAGGCCAATAGCTTTTAGCGCAGATTGCGTATTACTCTCTCACACACTCGCCGACATTAAAAGCCGAAATTGGTCTCAGACTTTCTAATTTCCTAGTTGATGACACGCAACAATTACTCGAATATCAAAGCGTTTGATCAAACGAATCTGCCAGCAGACTTAAAAAGTCAAAGAGTTACTTTCCACTTTCCCATTAACTGAGCAACGCAGTGGGAACTCCACATCTCGTTCGTCCTCTCCACAGGCATAAAGTGCAAATTTCTGCGATCACTCCGCGCCGCCTGGCTGGTGTCATCGGGAGATGAAAGCTGCGCCACAAAGCAAGTGGGTAATAGGCAGATAATTCTATAAGGTGCTCTATGGATGCATTACAATCCATTTGTGATCGGCGAGAGTGCGGAGTGCGGAGAGCGCTCTGCTCGTCCTGCCGCGCCTCAGAGGGTTGGAACTATCTTTGCGGATAAAAGCGGAGTGCTAAATTGATGGGTATGATTAAGAGCTGTTGGATTCGTTTTATTTTTATAATATTTTTTATTTATAAAAGCTGGAACTTGTGGTAAGGCGACTGCGGCCAAGTGTTGAAGATTGGATCTTGGTCTCGACTTTAGGACTAAATAAATATGGTTGAATGAAAAACGATTTGCTTAAATTACCCATAATATTTATCAATAACTTATGGATAAATAAAAATGAATGATGGTTGGTTATCAAAATAACTAGGCTTCAATGGTAAAAAGCTATGAAAAATGAACCTTTGTTATTAAACACGTATACAAGAAGAGTGTAATTAACAAAAAAAAATTTAATTTTATGTATGAATTATTAATAGATAATAATATAATATTCACACGTTCTTATTGAAAAAAATTCCATTAACTTCCTCTGAGTAAGTTTATATAACAGATATACTAGAGAATTACATTTATTTTACTATACTTGTATATTAGGCTTAATCAAAGCAATTAGTCATATTGAATGATTAACTAAATACTGTTCAACAAAACATCTTGTTTTAATAATTAATAAATTATAATTTGATTTATACCATTATTTAAACACTGCTTAAAAACTTAATAATATTATATAATGTGTCGTTAAAGAGATGCATACTTAATTCCAATTATGTTAATTAGTTAAAATATAATTTTCTTTGACCTATCAAACAGTTTACTGTACCCAGTTCACGCAACACCACTCACTCAAAAACTGTACATAAACACAAAAACGTTAACGCTCGCCGGTAAACAGAGCACCTGTACATAATTAATATGTAAGCGCGCTCGCGGTAATCAACGCTTAGACAATACGCCGCCATGTTGGCACCGCCCCCCTCCCCCCCACGCCGCGCGGGCGCCGTGACGTCACGCGCAGGCTCGAGGGGAGACCTAGGCTGTGATTTGGTACTCTTTTATGGTGGTCTTAATTATGGTTTATAGGGAGGGAAGCTTGTTTATTTAGCACTTATATTTCTCTCTCTTTCTTTCTGAGGCTGTCTCGGATGTGTGGTCATTATGTGAAGTGGAATAAGGCTACTTAATCAGATAAGACATTGGGATGTAAACCTGTGGCTTTAATGAAGATGTTATATGTATTAACATGTTAAGTGTATTTCTTCTTACGAGAATTGCATTGTTGCATTATGACAAATTACTTTAAACATATTATAATTTAAATTATGATTAAAAATAGACCATTAACGTTTAAAAAAAAATCGTCCACACAACTACACATTCTTCATATTTCAATAAGCAAGTCCAATCTTCGTACGTCAAATTTGTGTTCAATGAAATGTAAATCACCTCGTAGCGCTCGGTGCTACGGATGCTACGACATGTTCATTTGAAACGTCTTTATTTTTTTAATTTAAAAATCTTTTACAAAAAATCTATATATTTAGAAATATTTTTGATTCTGATGACTACTTGTCATCATTGCTGGAATTACATAAATTACTGTTACTTAGATACTTAAATGTGTTTAAAGTAAATTTTGAATTTTAGATGTGACGATGATATCTGCCTCCAATAACTCAAACCTTTTGTTAATAATTTTTGTCGTAACGTAAACTTGAATTAAACCGATATGAATAAGCATAGATACCTACACCTAATCGATCCTAGATATCATTAGAAGACAACTTAAAATGTAGTGTTAAACAAAATGTTCATTACTTAAAAAAAATTGGGCAGTCAGAGTAAGTTCTATAACAAGTGTCTAGTGGCATTATTAAAAAATGCAGCTTCCGGCGGCATAATACAAGCGAACAATTTGAATTGTTGTCGCTGTAAATACAAACAAAATAATGGTGACACACACTTAAACTTATTCATTAATAACTACATTAGGTCTAAACCCAGTCCGCTCGTAATGAGGCTAACCCGTTCACGGTTATTATTTTCTTTTCTTCCTCATCGCGAAGGCATGTACAATCTCATCTCGGCGCAGATTGGTTAATAAACCCGCCGTGAGCCGGTCTCCCGGCAATCGAATTAATTAATCCGTTGTGGGGCGGATGTCATTTAATCCTCGCGCAGACGCCCCGAGTAACTTAATGAAAGTTCCGTGGAGTTCGCACACAAAGACTGCGTTTGTTTTTAACAAGACGGGCACCCCGTTAGGACCATCTCGAACTGTGACTATGAATTTATTTAATTAACAGATATTTTCTTAATACATATGTACAGAAACATACCTATATTTTTACAGAATTTTAATGGATAATGCTTTAAATTATTGACCTGTCAAAGTGTCGCGTATTCACAATGATTTGGGAAGCACTGCTGTAGCCAATGTGCTCTGTCTACTTGCACAGTTGGCCTCGAGACACAGGTTTATTTCTAGTTCGATGGCAGGTTTGGTGATTGAAGGTATAACTAGACTATTCTCTGTAATGGCATCTGTACCCTACATTGTAACTAAGAAACATTGTTCAATAAAGTATTATTGTATTATATTCTATTCTACCATCCTGTCAAAGGGTAATAATGTATTTAAATTTAAAAAAATATATTTTTTCCAATTTGGGTTATTCCCCACCTGAGAGTTACAAATCATGCACTTCATAGGCCAGTTGGCAATCGTTTCAATGCAACTATTGTAAATATAATAACCAGACTTTTAAATTTATGATGATTGTATTAGTAATGGAAATTAACGTTAGGAAGATAATCATCGCTTCCTCTGTCCATAACAGCTTCATAAAAAATTAATCTATACAAGTTGATAATTATTTGACTAGCTTTTAAATAAAAAATATTATTAGTATTTCCAGAAATTCCTAATCGCAAATAATGTCACACTACTCTTTTCATCTTTACAAGCAGATTTCGCATAACTATGTAATTTCCCTCCATTCTTATAGGTTTGTGCCCCTTGTTCGCGCCAATAGAATTAATTAATCCGTTGTGATGCGAATGTCATTTAATCTGGTCGCAGAGAGCGCGTCGAGTGACTTAATGAAAGTTCCACGAGTTCTCAGACAAAGGCCCGATATTTAAGTTGACTGCGTTTGTTTTTAACAACTTAGATATTCAGTTACAACTGATTTAAACTTTGTCACTCTATCTCGTTTACTTAAACCGAACGGAGCAGATGAAAGTAACAAAGGTGGGGTATTCGCAAAAGGAGGTTTCTCAAATGATACCTGAATCTTTGAAGATCAAGTAAAATTTAAGCCTGGGTATTCATTTATTTTTTTAGTAGCCTTAAATACTGCAATATAATTCAATGCGATGGTTGAAACTTAATGAAGTATACGGAATCTAGAAAATAATGATAAACCGTTGGACAGTTCGTAATACTATATGTTTTATCTATGTCCAGCGTTAGTAGACATGGGCTTTTTAAGAAATTTCTGTAGACCGATAAGCGAAGTAGGTAAACGTCGCATATAGAAATCATCTAACAAACATCTTTCATCTTAGAAGTAGCTAGTTAGAACACCTGAGATGGAATACCTTAATGTTGCGTTTCTACTTCATCTCTATGCTTCTATCGTGCAAACTTGTTAAAGTCATCCCGACGAAATAACGTTCTTAATTTCTTAACTCACCCTTTCGTATCTATTAGTAAGTACTAAACGCCTACGAAGGTTAAGTGAACCCTAACATCAAAACACCTCCACTCATATTTGCGCAGATCTCACGCAAAGCCCACTCCGCAAAACGGGAACAAAACATTATTTAGCCGCACCTCACGTCTGCGAGCCGACATGGGACAAAATAAACGGCTCCTCATAAGCTGTCAGCGCTCCTCGCCCCCCACTCTTACCACAACGGGATATGGCCGCGTTTCCTTTGTGACTTTTCAGCCATTCTGAAGGTTTCTCGCGGCGAAAAATGAGCGTCTCTTGTTGTTGAGATTAAAAATTATACCTCTCTTTGTTTGAGGAGGGAGGAGGGTGTTCGCGAACTACAGTTGTCCGGTTATTTATGGTTCGCGATGCAGCCGGGACATTCGACATTACGACTTTATTGGACCGGAATGCAATCCGCTTTGTTCGATGTAGTCTGTATATTTGTTTTGTCTCTTTTGGTTGTCGGTTTTGACAGTTTGTTATGAGAGGTATTGACTTTGTAAATCGTGGTCTTCGATTCGACAACCTTTTAAGGTGCGATAAGTATACTTATATTTAAGTCGGCAAGATATCACAAATACATTTTAGACGTAAAAAGGATCCGGTCAAAGACCCTGATTATTTATTTATACTTATACATTGAATAAGATTCACTACATCAAAATAACAGGATCATGCCGGCTACTCAAAAACGAACAATTGAATCACTTAGACCCTTATGAGTTAAAAAAAAATATCTAAAAGCTAAAGGGATACCTAACTATAGGTACAGTTTAATATTTACTCTATAATTAGTTAAATTAACCTCATAAGTGACAATATGGTCAATTGATTCCATCGATACATGTTCCCCGCAACAAATCCGTCAGTGGGGCTGCCATGCAATAATTCCAATGGTGGCAAGTGTTTTTGTCCAAGTCAGCTAATTAGCAGTGAAGCAGTGATGCTGCCTGTTCGAGCTACGTGTGCGTGACTCACCGAGCGGGAGGGGGGCAGTGGTGGGCCGCCGCTACGGTCCCTCAGTCACCGCTCTCGATTCTTGAACAAAAGCACCACGGTCAGAATTGGAACTAATGCTTAGCCCGACATAAGGGGAGTCTGAGCAAATAAGGGAGTCTGGGGAAATTAAGGGGATTTCGAGCACTTTGGGGCAGTCTGTGGAAATACTTGGGCGTCATGAAGGCTGGTGATGAAATATGAGGCCAAGACCCATTAAAATATAATGCCCTGATATTGTTGATAGTATTTTATTCAGTATGGAAACGGTACATATGTACTTTGAATAGAAAACTTATGTGTCGAATTTTGACTTTATTTTCTCCAAAATGTTTGTACCAGTGTTTGTATGAAAAATTAAGATTTTTTACAAATAGTTATTAATTAATAATATGGAAGCCCTTACCCAAATCATACACCATTGCTTACTTTACATAAAGCCCCGTCATTTAAGCGTTGCATGTTATATTAATAAATCATTTACATGTCAGACTTTTGCACATTCACAATTATTTATCTATTAATCTTCTAAGGCTGATAATGATTCTCCTTAAATCAATGTACACGTTGATCTAGGGTTTAATAATAATTTGTTGCGCTAGTACATTTAGTAATACCCACGTACCTCGTATAAAGTTACCTATTAGGTCAATTCGACCTCTAATTACAACAATTATCAATTAATTCTGATTGGAAACGCGATCCTAATGTGGGGAGCTGTCATTATGTACCTGAACAGAGCTCGGACTTCGTACGTTCAGTAATTAGACTGGCTGTAATTACTCATCGAGTACAGGTTCTATATAGCCTGCTTCTGAATATGAATCGGTCCAGTAGATTTTGAGTTTATTCGTTACATCAAACATACATACAAATCTCTCCTCTTTATAATAATAGTGTAGATAACTTAAACTTACCACGTATTATACCTATGGCCTGATCTTTTACATTGCACATAAATTAAATCAAATAAATTCTGTAGACTGACACACCAAATCCCTAGTTCTAAACTAAGCTTATAAGCTTGTGCTATGAATACTAGGTGAATGGGTAGACATACTTAAATACGTTTATACACATCCATGACTCCAGTACAAATGTCCATGTTCATCACACGAAAGATTTGCCCCTAGCGGGATTCGAACCCGCGAATCTTAGTTTCGTGGTCAGGGTCTCTGACCACACGACCAACGGGCCTGTCGACATATCGCAAGGTTGTACTTGATTTCTTATTACGGAGGTTCGTTCGATATCATAATAACTTTTCGTATTTAACAGTAACTCACCATGTAGAAGATAATGTTTCTCAACTCTTTCGTTAAGTTATTTTCAGGAGGAGACATTAAGTTGATCTTGCTATATATACGGCTGGCTCGATGGCGCATTCGGTAGTGACCCTGCCCCATGCGCCAAGAGTTGTAAGTTCGATCCCCACCCAGGACAAACATTCGTATGATGAATACTTGTGTTTGTTCTGTGTCTAGGTGTTAATATCCAATATTTAAGTATAAGTATACCACTGTTGATTCTGATATCCTTAACACAAATGTTTAACCTGCTTACCTCGGAGTCAGATCAATGTATGTGATGTAGTCGGATATTATTTATTATATCTGATAATTACTTAGTAAGTGACGAGTGTTCTGATGTCCTTAACATAACGGTTGACACGATCATTTAAAATATAAATGCCACGGATTGACATTTAATTTACAAGAATTGTTTAACAGAAGATCTTCTGCAATTTATTATATCTTGGATAAGTAATTTACGGAACTACTAACAACTGGATTAAATCCAAATATGCTATTATAAAAAGGTACCTCAAAAAGATTCCACGATAAAATAAGTTTCGTCCGAAATTTATACTGTGGTTGTAATAACTCTTACTACTGAAGAAATGTAGGTACCTATCAAACAATACTTAAGACGAAAAACGAGCATACTCACCGACTGGATGGAACGTCAGCGCTTACTCTGTTTGCTTCGATTTTTTTATGAACAAGAAGCAAGATCTGCATTCCGCACGCTCTGCTATATTGTATCTGCTGTCTATAACTTACCATGTTGACGTTTCGGCGTCTTATATTCTAATTTGTGTTACAGAATTGTCATTAGTACAACTATTGACCTTGATTAATAGTAAGAATATCTGTAGATTCATCGATCGATATGCGATAGCAAGTATCGTTAGAATATTATCGATATTATTATTACTATTATCCCAGGTTATTATAGTGTCTAAGATATCCAATGCTATTGAAGCGCAGCACTTGTGTGGTTGCTGACTTCCACTACCCAGCTATTGACGTGCAGCACTGGTGTGGTCGTTAAGACTTCCGCAATCCAGCCATTGATGTACAGCAGTAAAGTGGTCGGTATCCTAGAGAAGCTGTGCACAGAACTAACATAACTCACCCAGCAGCCAGGGCGCGACGGAGTCGTTCTCCTTGGCGCTCTTGAGGATGGTCTCCGGCAGCGGCAGCGAGTGGCGCACCATGGCGCCGTACAGCCCGTACTCCGCCATGATGGTGGACCGCCCCCAGCACTTCTCCGTCTTGCGCCACTTCGCGCGCCGGTTTTGGAACCACACCTGGTGACAACCGTTTATCATTAGAACATCTTACATCATGCCGACACACTTGCAATCCCCGAAGAGGTTCAATGAGCGATGCGCTTCTAAAACTAGTGACATTTCAAAGAAGGAAATTGAACATCTTTGTTGAATAAATAATGCATTCAGTTAATTGCTGATATTACCTACTCATCATCTTCCTAATGTTTGATTCTGTTCTTAGTAGGGTACGTTTGGCTCGCTACCTCCACAATCGCAAACTAAATACCCAATACATCATTTGACGCCCTTTAGGAATTTATAAGGCAGAAACATTTTTGATACACTATTTTTTAATTTTAAGAGACAGCAAATATTGGATTGAATACGCTTGGACCATGGCTCTAAATTTAGCGAGTTTTATTAATTATTACTATTTCCAAAAAACATGAAAATTCTCCAGCATTTTCCCGCGGAAATATTGATGACGATCCGGACATCACCTATGTTTTTTTCAAACGCGCTGTCTATTTGCACATCGATATTTTAATGACGCGTCAGTCAATCAATAACGCCGAACTAGCGACGGAGTCTAATTAGCGTTCCAATTACGCGGCCGCGGCCCGGCTAGTAACTAAGCTCTGGAACAAACCAATTACCAGGACAATGCCTAACTAAATTAAATTTTCAAATACGCGAGGCGCGCGCCTCGCCACCGCAGGGCTGCCCGCCGCGAGAGGAGCGAAACGGTTATTTAATTCGGTTATTTTGTTAAAACTGAAAACATGAAAAAAATTTAATATACCTGTAATGAAATCATATTTTTTCTGCATAAAGATAAAAGATCCATAAGATTTTTTTTTCGCACGTATTGATAGGTATTTCAACAAAAAATATACTTGTAGGTTAATCTCATAGAAATGTTACACAAAAATGTTTAACATATTTGCCGAGAAAAATCACAAATATTTCAAAAACTATAAAAATTCGGGGTAAATTTATGGAAATCAATCCCCTAAACACTGACCTTCACCGGTACAGACGGGTTGCGTGGAAGACTTAAAGAGATAAGTTATATTCTCGGTAAAAATAGGATTAAGTACTTTTGTGTCAAATCTAATTTGACACGGCGGAGCTTACAGCAGTGTGGCGTATAAGTAGTATTGACTATGAACTACATTTGTTTCCCCTTAGTTGTATAAAGCTAGTCGTTATGAATATTTGTATGAAATACGTAATAGAACAGATATGCGACCGAATTTACATCCTCAAAATAAATTACAATAAGTATTGTGTTTTTATACCTATTAAATTTAAGCAATTGTAAATTGACTCCAACATTGACTGCCAACCCTGGACTCCAGGCAAAACAGTTAATTTCTAATTAAATTTGTTAATTAAACCCTATCCAGTCTGCAAATTAATACTCCGCTGGTATTACATTGCCGCCCAACCCCCACCGGCGGGGTGGGGTACAGTCGACCCCACCCATACATTGGCATTACGTTAGTAATTAGTCCACTAATGGTCATAATTATCTCTTTCAGGTTGCATTATTCGGTAATTCGACTAATATTAGAATTACCCATTAAAATTTTGGCGAAATGGCTGGATGTGTCGGCGATGCGTTCGGCAAAACATTGTGCGTTCGCGTGCGGTCGCTTAATTATCGCCTAATTGGAGTTCGGTATTTTAATTTAAAATTGGTGGTCGTTGCGGCTTTGTTTTTGTTGAATTTTAGTAAATAATTTATTATTGAAATATTTTTTACGTTTCAGGGCGTTGGTATTTAAAAAGGGTAAATAAATTTACTTTTAATGCAATAGTTTTTTTTTTCTATTTTGATATTTCAATATAAAAAAGAGACAATTGAGGCTTTTTTTTTTGGGTAGTTCCTAGTTCCACGACTAAAATGATAATGATAAATTATTGAATGAATAATAATGTGGGAATGTATTTATATAGTAGTTGTAGCAACTGAATAGCGCTACGTTTATGTTTCTAGTAACGAGCTGCTTTACACTCAATGTTAATATCAATGCTCGTAGACAAGTATAGTTATATAGTATCTTGTAAGCCCCATAATCGAGTGTCGGCGCGGCCGGCCCGTAAGCCGCGCCCAATCCCTGCGGTGATCAACGCTGCACGCATTATTGGATCACAGGGGACATCTCATTCCTTCGGATTTGTTTCTTTACCAAGTCCAATTTGGATATCTTTGGTTGCAGTTCCTCTATATATCTTAAAACTGATTTTGATATAAAGAAGTTTATATAAAATTCAAATACCTACCTATTATTCCATTCATGCATCACTCCTAAATGTATCTTGTTAAAAGCGTATGAGGACTAAGACTTTATTGTATTTATACCTTTCTTTTATGAACTACTTACTTGATTTTATTAACTTATGCTTTTTAACTACTTTTCCATGAAATTGGTTTTTAATTTCTAATAATAATTCAGACAAAGATACTTATTAATTTCACGATTTACTAAGGTAAATTAAAATTAAATTAAGAAAGAAAAACAAGCCAGAAATTATTTGCAATAACAATGTCTTACTGAGAAGTGTTCAAATTCAAGATTCTTCGATATCCACCAGGTTTATCGCCATATCCTATAATGATACCCAATTAAGAAAAGTCAGCTTCGTAAATCAGTAAAGGGAGTGAGGGATTGCTCACCTAATAGTACAAGATTGAGAACAATCTAAGTGGCTCACGGGATAATCTTGAGAGTACAGTTGGTAATCCGGGGCACGAGTGTCCCGCAATCCGCCGCGTGACGCGTCCCGCTAATCTGCAATTAGTCTGTCAGCCGCGGGACGCAATCAATAACGGACCGGCGCGGGAGGGTTAAACCCGATGGAGTGTTGACTTTGTTACCCGCTTTAATTGTTAAACGTATCGTTTGATTGGTTGCGTGGGGCAGTTGACATCAATCGTTATTGCATTCACAGTGTCAATAGAAGAGCCGACTTGTGTATTTGACTAGCATTTGCCTACGGTTTTGTTCTAGTTAAGGTAGATTTTGTTTACCCGAGTTGTGATGCCGGAAACCCGTTTAAATTTGTCTCTCTATGCATTAGAAAGAATACTTTTTGTTAGATGAGAGGTATCTTTTGTTTTTAGCAACGTCTATTCAAAATTTTACGGTAATTGACTGCACAATCGAAGACTTAAAAACGTAACAAACAAAATCATCATCACATTTATACCTTTTGGGATTATGTACCAAGTTTAAAATGTTCTTGAATCTATCTAAAAGCATGAGTATATGACATGAAAGCATGATATAGAGTCATATGACTTTCATATTATAAATATTTGCATAATTCATAAATAACAAGATATCAATACAGGTACAGTTCTTTGCTTAATGCTTACATTAATATGGTAGTCAATGTTTATACTCTATACTATAGACACTGAGAAAAAACTGAAATAGAAATATGATTTTCTCCTTCATGTTTCAAGAGATAAACTTCGTGAGACAAGCCGTTTTATTTGCAATTGAAAGGGGTATAAAAAGTTTATTAGGGAGTAATAGTAGATGCTCGCGTCAGTGTTATAGTAAACCAATTCCTGATTCAACTTAGGCTAAAGTTGTGCAGTTGCGAATATGTAAATAAATAAATAAATATCCAACGACATCACATATATCGATCTGATTCCGGGGTAAGTAGCTTAAGCACTTGTGTTTCGGATATCAGAATCAACAGTGGTATTACCAATACATACTACATATGAATATTGTATAATTAACACCCAGACACAGAACAAACACAAGTATTCATCACCCGAATGTTTGTCCTGGGTAAGGATCCAACCCATAACTCTTGGCGTATAGGGCAGGGTCACTACCGAATGCGCCATCGATCCAGTCAGAATAGCCATATGTGCACTGTTAGGAAATTATGTCTATAAACATTTTACTTTCTTTTCTATAACATATGAACTTCAGCGCCACTTAGAATATGAGGTTTAATGAAAATTGATTATGAAGTTTAACCTATTAAGAAGAAATAGCTATTTAAGACAGCCTTCATTGGGTGACTTTGCATGTGATTCTACTGAACGTGAACCAGCGTTACGTTAGCACAAAAGAGCCACCCAAAATGGTCTCCCTCACCTTTCAATTAGAACGCTCGACGCGTAAACACGTACGTACACATGTACAGACAACAAAACCGGCTTTAGGGCGCGAATCCACTAATTAACATACGCGCCCAAGACTGGTGTAATTGTTAATTTAGCGCGTTCCAGCGCGTTAATGATGCGTGACAAGCGAGTGTGCGGACCCAACAATTTATTACTTGTATGTGACGATCACCAACGTACCCTGACCTCTCGCCCCGACCCGAGCTCACTGAAAGTGATAATAAAACGGGAGTTATCCTGCATTTTGAGGGTCGGAGTAGAGCGGTCGCATTAGGTTAAGGGCCGTATTCGTAACGCCGTGGAAACAATTTACCGGGCTCGCGTGTGCGCGCGCGCTCGTGTGTGTGCCGCGCTGTTGTGGAATTGGGATATTAACTTGTGTGATTTACTAGCGAGAGTGTTTTGTTTTACTGCAATCGATCGAATACTACCTGCTTGCCTACACGTTTACTTGACTAAGAAAATTTAAAAAAAAAATTCTACATACACACACATATCATTATCATGCGCTAAATCCCCGAAGGGGAGGGTCCGTGAAGAATTAAGTTCCTTTAAACACTTCTTTACCCAATGATGAAATTAAGCTGGTATGGATGGAAAATTTGTGAAAAGTAGTGTTAAGTGGATTAGCTCGCACTGCACTATCACGAAATTATTGCCGAATACATCATAAGACGTCTGTTAGGACATCCTGGGCAAGGAATTTGGTACATTATTTTTGAGTTCCAGACCAACATGGTAGAATCAAATATATGTTTAAAACTTCTGTCTTTCAGATATACTGACTAACTGATTAACTGAATTAAATTTTTAATACAAACTGAGAACAAGAATTCATGTAATTACATTAACACATCGATGTACAGTATCAAGCACAATAATATTTGTTTAAAAACCTAATCATTCCGCTGACAATGCTCACCGCGACACTTGGTCGAGTGGCGCACTCGACGGGATCGCCCTCGCGCGCGCGGTCTGTCGGACCCGCGCGCCGGGTAAAGGGATAATGTGTAATGCGCCGCTTACACGGTTAGCTGGGGGACCGGGCCCAGTGATAAACTGTCGGGATTAGTGGCGTGTTTTGGGGATTGACTCGCTGGTAATTGTTTTAGTTTGACTTGACATTGGAGGTGATGATTGTGTAATTTATAAATTAGTAATATAAGCAATTTAGGTAAGAATATTCTAATTAAATTAATAAAGGGGATACATTTGGGCTAGTTAACTAACAAATTACTTCTCTTCTTGCGGGGTAGGCAGAAAGAACTGAACGTCATATGGCACGATCCTTACACACCTCACTCGCCTCTTCAACATTCATGATCCTTCATTTAAGCTCTACGGTTTTTATATCTCCCTACATCACTTTCTGTTAATACACGATCAATCTGGTCGTGGTAGGTGAGCCTGGGCCTTCCGCGGCTCCTACATCCTTCCACTTTCGCATTGTATATCTGTTTAGTCAACCACCGGAGCATGCCTCCTCTTACCTTGACTCCGACGCTGTCCTTCAGACCGACTCTCTTTCTTACATCATCATTCCGAACGCAGTCTGTGAGCGATACACCGCAGATTTTCCGCAGCGCACGCATCTCGACCGCGTTTATTCTACTTTCATGCTCTTTCTGCCATACCCAACTCTCGCTTCCATATGTTAGCGTAGGAATCAGCACCGCATTGTGTATGGCGAGCTGGGCCTTCTGGCTTAACTTTGCTGCCTAGAAGTTTTTCTAACGCTCCATTTACCATTCAACTAGTTAAATTGTAAATGAATTATTTTAAAAAAAATTATCTACCCTACTTATGTAATTTTGTTTTTGGTTGAATGTGGTTTAAAGAGCTTATCTCTCTTTGGTCTACCTACCCCTTCAGAGATTTCAGACGTGTAAATTATTTGCGCAGTTTTATTCGTATTCAGTGTTTAGCGTTTTTAATAATACTTATACAAAAAACAAACATTTTTTTTGTATTTTTACTACTATATTAACTCCTTTTTGTAAGGATTTATTTGCTCACCACTCAAATGTACAATGAACATTCTAAATATTAAAAAGAATAACTATATATTATTTTTGTATAACGCTACAATAAGCTATGAACATTCTGGACCCGTCCACCATAAACCGAAGGTGACGAGACCAGAGATTGATAACAAGAACTCATATATTTTAAAAGAAGAGTCCCAAACATCATTTGATGTATTATTATCGTAGGTACGCTCAATTAATTGTACGTGACATTAGTAATTGTGCTCTTCTGCCTATCATCATCATCATCCTCTTGCCCTTCTCTCAGTTCATCTGGGGTCGGCGCAGCATGTCTTCCTTTTCCATACGTCCCGGTCAGCCGTCATCTGCCTATGTTGGTTACTAATGTTTTATTTACTGTGTGTGAAAATAATTTAATTTTCTACCGCTTTTATTGAATTAAATTATACTTCTAGAAACAAAAAATCAAAGAACATTATTAGTGATGTCTCAACATTCGCTAGTGTCCCTAGCGGGCCGGTCCCGCGGGACGTCCC
Source organism: Glyphodes perspectalis (assembly GCA_951394215.1). NCBI lineage: Eukaryota > Metazoa > Arthropoda > Insecta > Lepidoptera > Crambidae > Glyphodes > Glyphodes perspectalis. The sequence continues at coordinate 315,122 of OX596211.1, read as the reverse complement.
GCACTCGCGACTATTGCTGCACAGATTACGCGTAATTGATTTACCGCGGCGGCCGCTTAGCAGATTGACAAGATTGCCGCCACGAGCCCCTCCTGAGGCGATTGTTTCTTTTCGGTTAATACCGGTTTTTCATCATCTTTGTTTGACACTATTTGTAGGGCAGTTTAAGTAGCTTTTTGATTGACAATAACATGTAATGTAATGTAATATATGTGATGGATGTTTAATGAAGTATCTTCCACAAATGGTAGCGACTTCCGTCACCAATTTTCTCAGTCATCATCATGTTGGGAATATTAAGTAAGGATTTTTTGTGGCCTGAATTATGAGAAACTGTACAGTGTTTTTTTATATTAGACATTTCACTTATACTTAAAATAATAATAACTAAATAATTAGATAGCTATATGGTTGTGGATGGTTGTAAAAAGAATTATCCAAAAATAATGTTTGTTTATGACAGCATTGCATCAAGATTTATCATAGTTTTAGGATTTTCTGTGTAATTTTCGTATAAGTGTGATCAAGTTTCTTAATAAAAATGTTTTCTTCGGAATAAATTGTATATGAACAGCTGACAACCGATTCCCAAACCGGTCCCAATGTCGATCTAAGTGCACCACAATAGTGACGGTGAGCAGACGGCCCGCGCGCCCACCGCGCACTAACCTATTGCCTAATCAAAACGTGTCGGACGCACCAAATTGAATAATAACCTGTTAAGGCGCCGCCGGCCGCCATTGTGCGGCAAATTGCTGCCAAATTGCGAACAGACGCAGCTCCATTTAGCCCGCGTCTGCACCTGATTGGAAGCCACGCCCTCATCCTCCCCCCTTGCACCCCCCACGCCGCGCCGCCAACGCCCGCGCAGCGTTCACTCTTAGGGATGCCACTTTTGTCAACGGGTTTGACTTAAGATAATCAGGTGATCAATTATAAATATATTACAACATCACTTGATTCCAAAGTAAACTTAAGATCCGAACGCATAGGGTTCAATACCTGTATCGTTACAAAATCCAGTTTTTTCACACGACTGGATTTTTGTGGTATGGAGTTTAGAAGCAACGGGCGGTAGCACGAACACCCAAGAGAAATTCCAATTTCCATTTTATTTCTATTTGATTCATTGTACATAAAGGACCGTTGTATAATTTATATATAAATACAGTTGAAGTTTATATGGAGAAGGAGTTCAGAAAGCAAATATTTTAATAAATATATCTTAGAAATTTATAAAAAAATTTAATGAATTATGGACGAATTTCAACTACTGGGCGACCACTTGTCTGTGTAAATGGCATAGCAGAACTTTAAAGTTGATTAGAAATGAGTTTATGTTGGAATGCTTCGAGTCTCTATCAATATTATCTATTATTATTCCAGTGATTTTTGTTCAAAAAGCTCCTGCAATAAAATTTCTGATAATCATCATAATTTCCATTAATCACCATTACGATTAGGGATTGCAATCCAGCGGTATTTTTTGCTAGATCTAGCACATGAGCTGGATCGAGCTGTATTGCTTGATCCAGCATTGCAATCCCTAATCACGATATCCTTAGGATCATTAGGTCCAATGAATGATATCTAATAAAATAAAAATGGTACGATATCAGTTTAATAGTTTAATAATAAATTATAATTTGAATAACTTATTAAGTATCTTAATTATTTTATAGAGAAGAATCTAATGTGGTTCAGGAGGAGGTCAAATGGCAATGTTCTAATAATCATACTAGCTAAACTATCTTATCAACAACTAATTATCCAGTAGGCACGTCATATCATATCTATTAAATAATAATAAAATGTTTGTAATATGTAATAATACCGCTTATTCTCCCATTTTTCCACCTAAAACAACTAACAATTTTACACAAAAACCGGATTTTAGGTAAATCTGTTTGACAACCCTACGCTGCCATTCGGAAGAAATGAAATTATATGCACTCCGTAAATAAGAAGGGCTTTGTGAACCGGCTAAGTTCGCTCCTTATTTAACCGGCGCGTCACTGGCCCAACGGGTATTTTAGCGTAATGAAACCGCTGTCACCCGTCAGAGTGGGCGCGGACAACGGATACGGTGTCCGCATAACCGGATACGAAGTCCGTCAGCAAATAATCAAGTAGCGAACGTTATGTTAGGGTTCGGAGAAGTAACCGAAACGAAACACTGTGCTTCAATTGAAGTGCTAGACGATTGCTAATCCTTGGATAAGATTAAAAACCTGTTGTACAGATTCAAGGTTATTGATATCTGATATCGCTTGATAGAATAAACATTAAACTGTTGAAAAACCAATACTCCCACTTTTAATATTTAGGTTCTATAGAAATTCCTTATTTTTAACATTTAATTGCAAACTGGATCCGCTTAATACGACATCCAAAACGTAGCTTAGTGCATCTGTCTTTACAAAACCATTTTCCATAACTATCAAAGCTACTATTACATCGGTACCGATTTAGTAAAATATTCTTGACTCGATCTTGACAGACCCTGATTCCGTTTATGAGGGTTTTTTGAATAAAAACATCTAAAAGATGGCGTAACTGTGACGTACGGTCTTGTCACCCTCCTCATTGGTAAGTTTTCAGAATAAACTGACATACTGCCAACAAAAAACCAATAGTGACAGTGATAAGACCACGAGACTCCCTCGTGCTATCTAGCGGTTTTTGTATTTTTGAAAACCCGCATTAAATCACTACCGTGTCCTATAAACAGAATCTGCTCATAAAACCGGAAAATCATTACGCATTCCATATTCAAATAGTTGTAACGTAAGAGAAGATTCGATTATTAGTTAAAGAAATGCCATATCGTCGGTCTAAATGTGATAGCTCGTCCATGCGTGTTAGTTACGAGTTATCACGTCTAGATCGACGTTGTGGTTGTTATGCGAATTGGGATGTTGACACTATTTATACTTATTTAATTTTTAAATATCAATTCTTAAAACGAAAGTATCTTAGGTAGTATGCTGTTAAGTCTTATTGATTTTGTATCAATAAGACTTAACAGCATACTACCTAAGATTCAGAGAGACTCAATAAGTCTAAGATTTTTAATTTTACAAAAACTGCTTAATATTGAGTCAGTTGACTAATATTGACTATACAAACTAGTGACGTCAAATGTTGACAAGCCCATACATAATCTATGAAGTGATTTCATTTTGACAGCTCTTAAAAAGTATCTCAATTGACTAGCCAGTCAACATCCCTATTTATCAGAACCATTTAAGTACATCGTTGATCAACTATTACTATCAACCAGTTCGCAAGACGATGAATGATAAATTAGACGCCCCGCTGAATCATCGCTCATTTCGCAAACGAGGCTGACACTCGCGCGTTGCCCCCGCGCCGATACCTCGCAATTACTATCTTGAGTACGCTTGTTTGATTGCTATACGTGACTAGCGACTTTGCTTCAATAACGGAGAAACCCCTACTTCTTACAAAGACGTCACATATATTTATTGCAATACAGAACGTTAATCCTTTCGCGTGATCATCAAATTGCAAATAAACGGACTATCACTGTAACTGCTTGCCTCATGATAAGGAAAATTATTACAACAAGCTGGTATTAGATTAGTTTTGTTACAAAAGTTTTACGATGAAAAGTAGGTAGTTATAGTATTTAAGCACACAATTTTTTAATAAGCCTGCAGGCTTTTTTCTCTTTGTAAGTTTAAAATAATTTTTTAGGTTGGTTAACTAAAGTATGACTTTCATGTTAAAAAACATATGGTAATATTCTTAAACTTTTGTATGAAAGGGGTCTACATCTTTACATCAGGTTCATAAAACGACATCACCTATGCGACATGTTATTTGGCAGTCAATGCACATTTTAAATGTGAGTTGGCTACTTATGTATTTAGCAATCTGTATGATTTTTGATTAAGCAAAGTGACTCTAATAGATGTCTATGCATTGACAGGCCCGCTGGTCGAATGGTCAAATACCCTAGCCATGAAACCAAGGGTCGCGGGTTCGAATCCCGCTAGGAGCTAATGTTTCGTGTGATGAACATGGTCATTTGTACTCGAGTCATGAATGTTTATAAACGTATTTAAGTATTTTTATCCGTTCAACTAGTATCCATAGCACAAGCTTATAAGCTTAGTTTGGAACTAGGAATTGGTGTGTCAGTCTAGAGAATATTATTTGCCATATATTAATATAGGAAAATCATGAAACAACCCAATCAGACTCGTATTATGCTACTTCATGTTGCCACAAGTGCTCAAGGGTCGCGCGTAAAACGTTTAAATGTGAAGCCGGGTCGAATCCTTTCGCCGTATCGAGGTCTAAGCACTTTTACATGTCCCGGCCGCTGTAACACAGGCAAGGCCGGTCCGAGCCGAATCAATACCGGCCGATTTCATACTTCATACCGACCCCGCCCCTCCCAGTAATCCGGTATCGCGGTAACATAATAAGACAAACTTAAGACTTTTAGGGGAGATATTGGGGCATTTTTCAAAGGCCCCGATGGGATGAAACTTAATTCTAATGAGTTAAATTTAGGGGACAGATGTCTGATGACGAGATACATTTTGTTTGTGTAAGCGCTGAACCTCGGAGGGACGGTAAACGTTATTATATTACGTGTCTTGTTATTGAGAGTAATCTTGAGATCAGGTTGCTTGGGAGTTTGTTATCGTACTTTCGTGGGTGCATTTTGTCTCAATTTTTTGTTACAACGCCGGTGTCAGCCCAATTCGGCAATCAGCTCCCGATATTAACTTAATGAGGGCTCTATCACCAAACGCGGCAAATTACATTCGGGGTGCAATTACGTTTTTTCTGGCGGAAGTGTTAAAGGGCAATTTGGGCAAAATGGGCGGCGATCGAGCAAGTCACCTCCAACAATGTAATGAAAATACGCGCTAACGAGAAAATGAGGCGACTTCCGACAGCCAACCGTAAAATAAACAAGACATGTCGGGGCGCGGCGCGAGCGAGGCGCGGTCGCGGGGCGCGGGCGCAGGCGGGAGCGGAC
>OX596211.1:117892-309902 GCA_951394215.1 Glyphodes perspectalis | reverse complement strand
CAACTAGACTAACATTATCAAGATTACTCGTGATAAGTTAGAAGTGACTTATAAAGAAATTCGAATCGAAGACTCATATTCTAGTTACTTTCATAAGAGTAAGTAAATAAATAATAAATTGTTCAGACTAACGCACTAATTTTTAAACTCCAAACATATTGTTCTTATTAATATTTTACACTTATTATGTACTAGCTGTGCCAGCGGTGTCACCCGCGTTTATGGTTAATATTATATAGACTATTTTCGTCATACATGATTTCTATGTAACTTTAACCATTAAGGCTGCACACGCGACGGAAGCTTAAAAATGGAGTAACTTTTCCCGTTTTCCCAACATTTCCCTTCACTACTCTGCTCCTATTGATTGTAGCGTGATGAAAAGTATACTATAACCTGCCCAGGAGTATGAAAAATAATTGTACCAAGTTTCGTTAAAATCCGTCGAGTAGTTTTTGTTTCTATAAGGAACATACAGATAGACAGAAAAAATTTTACTGATTGCATTTTTGGCATCAGTATCGATCACTAGTACCACTAGCTAACCCCCTGATAGTTATTTTGAAAATATATTTCATGTACAGAATTGACCTCTCTACAGATTTATTATAAGTATAGATTATTTTTAAACTACTGTACCGATAATCATACAATTTTGCATACACGTTATCAGAAGTTCATGAAAATGTGGTACTACGATACCTTTTATCCGGAAACAAGAATGTGGGTAAACACTGTTAAAACAAAAAGGAACGCCGGGGTGAGAAATCGCGTGTTCTCCTTTATTGGAGCAGCGACCAACAGCTGTGCTAACTAGGCAACTAGCGGGCGTGAATAAGCAGTTCGGTCAGTCAGGCTGCGCGCGCGCCGCGTAATGACGCCGGCGACGCGGCCGTTGCGACCCATGCTCCGTATAGCCTCGTTGAACGTTACATACGAGTATGTAAGGTTTGATGTATGTTTGGCAAGATGAAAAAAAAAATATCTTCCTCAGCAATATTCAAGAGGACAAACATAGGCGGTGATGTTACAACCATAAAGAATTCGTTTGAGTTACAAAGCAAAATACCACCCGTACATCTTTTATTTCACTTAGACGCACTACAGTTGTTAGAAGCAAAATAATATTGAGACATGTTAGAATATATTTTATGTTACTAACATGTCGTACCATTGAGCAAGTTGAAAATGCTGCGCTGTGAACATCATGATCGCGACTATATCGAGGAGTCCAGTTCCACTGGTTAGAGTCAGTTAACAGATTGACACCAGTTTGTTATATTTTTTATAAATGTACATCTCTAAGTGAGCAATGAAGGACGACGAGCCAGCATTATTAGAAGTTAAACCTTTCACCGGTTAGATTATTAAAAGTTGAATACATTTCGCGCGGCAAGCACTCCTGGCGCTGCCCCCAGCCACTTGGCATTTCTATAATCTCGCTTTAAAAAGGCACTCCGCGACCACATTCCGCCAATCGGATTACGACCCTCAAAGGGAGGAGAGTCCGCATGTCTCTAATATGTTTTTTAATTACTAACCCTGTATTAGTGCTGGGGGTTGTCGTGAGACATCCTCGTATTAAGAAATATTTCTGTTCGTAGGTATTTATATTACAACTGGTAAGGAAGACAATTCAGAAATTATTATAGTCATCAACACCTTGACTAACATGTAACTTTCATCTAACATGTTGATGTTAGATAAAACAGATTTGTATTATCTAATTTATATTGGCCTTCAAAATTATGTTTTATATGTAAATAGTATGTAATAAATAAGTATACTTATCTGAAAGTTTTTGAGTTCACCGTTAATTATTGGCTATTTTCCATTTTACTCTATCATATTAAGAAAATAGCTGTCATAAATAAGATTAGCCAATTACGGAATTTAAGTGTCATTGCTTATGTTTAATAACTATTTTATTGACCGCTAAGTACCTATAATAAGACAATTTTAAGTTATTTTTATTAAACTTCATTCACAAAGTTACACTATCATATTAAAAATCAGAGAAAGTGTAAATATAAACTAAATCTTGGCCAGAATTTCACTTGCTGGTATGGGACGTGTCCCAGTTTACAAACACGTGTAAAGCCGATATACGCGGGGTCCCCTCAGCCGGGCACGTCACTAGCGCCGCAAATGCATGCCGATGCACGCGATTATGATAACACGCGGATTTGCGTTATTGCGGACTGATTGCAACAGTGGCAGTCAGTAATGCGATTAAGAGATGCGGGTGGATGTAATGGCGGATGGGTTTAGCGGTTTAATGTAGTCGCTCGGTATATTGATACCATAATAAATCTGATAGAATTATCGAGTACCAAAGCTGTGCAAAATTTGGGCTGAAACATCTGTCCATCTGATCATGTTCTACAAGCCTTATTTGTTGATGGTTATGTAATGCCTATAGAGATCAATAAAAAAATACCTAATCTATACTAATATTATAAAGAAGGAGAGTTTATTTGTTTGCTTGCTTGCTTGGTCCGATTTGAAATTTTTTTTTCTGTGTTAGATAACCTATTTATCGAGGAAAGAAACTGCGGGCACATCTTACACAACTGTGTAATTCATAAAATCTGTGTGTTCCGTGATATAATATTCCTCTTCTGCTGTATTCTTCGGTGTACGGAAACGAAATAGTGGAAAGACTAATGCCTACGTCCTACATATATGTTTTAGATATAAAAAAATAGCTGGAAAACGAAACTTTAGGTACCTACATTATCTGAAAAGAAATAATAAATTTGCTTTTCCGAGACGCATTGTCATTATTCATATCTGGAAATCATTAATGAGTACTTATTTTATTGTCAATTTATATTTATGTTACAGTTTATAAACTTCAGTAGGTAATTCATCAGCCACAAACACATTAGGTATGACATCCAGCTAACATTCTGTACGGAACAAACTCCATGTTAGAGCGTTTGTCCAACGTCTCGATTAACATGTGTACTCATTTCAGACTGTCCGTAGAGCAAATGTAACGGCGGCAAACACCGAGGGGCAAATAATCCACTTATCGGAGCCCAAACGTCGCATTGAGCGGGGGCGCCACGCGTAACGATAACCAAACAGGTATAATTCGACAAATAAGGACACTATTCGCTGTAGGGATGTGTCGCTGAGTGTGTGGACCTATGTATCATGACAATTACAAGCTCGATGGCGCATTCGGTAGTGACCCTGCCCCATGCGCCAAGAGTTGTGGGTTCGATTCCCACTCGGGACAAATATTCGTATGATGAATACTTGTGTTTGTTCTGTGTCTGGGTGTTAATATCCAATATTTAAATATATATTTGTAATACCACTGTTGTTTTAGATATCCGTAACACAAGTGCTTAAGCTACTTACCTCGGAGTCAGATCAATGTATGTGATGTAATCTGATATTTATTTTTTCGGGTTCCGTACCCAAAGGGTAAAACGGGACCCTATTACTTAGACTCCGCTGTCCGTCCGTCCGTCTGTCATCAGGCTGCATCACATAAACCGTGTTATACAGTTGAAATTTTCACAGATTTCTGTTGTCGCTACAGCAACAAATAATAAAAAATATAATAAATTAAATATTAAAGGAGGCTCCCATACAAAAGACATGATTATTTTGCCGTTTTAAAGATCTGGTACGGTACGGAACCCTTCGTGTACAAGTCCGATTCGCACTAGGCCGGTTTTTTATCGTTGATATTATATCATAACGATGCTAAATGTATTAATATGGACACGTAAAATAGTTCACTAAATAACACTGTAACATAACCTGGATGGCGCATTTTCCTTGACTGAAGTAATCTTGGTGAACATCGATTAAGCGGTGAAGCATTGTAAGGACCGAAGATCGCAATCGCAAAAAGCTCCGAGGGTTAGCTGAAGGTCGTATAACCGCACTTTTTGATGCATCGAAAATATGACATTGTTCATAGTGCTTCAGCAGACAATATTTAAAAGAGTAATTATCATGTTTCTTGCCGGTTTCTTCTCGATAGAGTCTACCTTCCGAACCGGTGGTAATACTTTTTTTTCTGTTTAAATTGACTATTTATAAGTGCTTTTTTGAAAGCCTATATAAATAAAGAGATTTTGAATTTAAATTTGAATTTGAATAGAAAAACTGTTTGAATTTCATCTGTAACATAAAAGTGTATCTATTTTTGCAGCCTTCGACTTTGACTGTAATTAATTCGACTTTATATGATTCATATTCTGGCAATAAATGTTTAATACAAGCAGGTATGTTTTATACAGTCTGTGAAAATTCGTGCTATATTATCTAGATCCATTCAGTCGTTGGCATAGTTTAACATTTCTTTGATTATTATACATTTACCTCCTAGTCTCATTTTGATTCCATTTAAACCAACGTTAAATATTTTTAATTAACAGAAGTTCTTTAGAAGTTGTAGCATCCTTAGTCAGTGCAACCGCAGGAATGCGCCAGGCCACTTGTGCCAACATAATCATGGTCCGGGACCCCAGAACATGTGTACAAACTTCCGAGAGTGACATGAGAACTGGTACTCGCGATGTGGGAGGCGAAAATACTGTTGCAGTAAGTTTTGAGCAACAGAAGATGCTTATAGTGTGATGTGGTTTATAGCGTGTAAAAGAACCATTACTTACACACTGTACGACATCATATTTTCTAACTGGCACGTTAGGTAACGACGATTGACCAGGGTTAACGATTGACACATAAATAAATAAATACATATATCAGACTACATCACATATTATATTGATCTCCTCATTGGTATATTTTCAGAACAAACTGATATCCTGTCAACAATGAGCTAATAGTGACAATGATATGACCACAAGACTCCCTCGTGCCACCTGTCGGTTTTTGTATTTTTAAAAACCCTCATTGCACATAAAGGTCTTACAAGTGGATCCGCGAGTTCGACTATGCTGCAGTGTCACCAACTAAACAGCGCCACGACTCACGCACTACGATTCAGGAAGTAAATACAGTACCTATACACGCATTCCGCATAAAATAATACTGACTAAGTTCCGGTCCGCCGCGCGGCCCCGCGACACGGTCGGTTTATTTTTGACGCGAAACGCAACGAGTTTTCCGCCATTTTTGACGGCAGCGCCAACTGCCGCAGGAAGTATTTTATTTTATTTGTTATTTTAAAAATATGGTTCCTGTGCCCGGGGTTGGTGAAAAAAAATCTCGAATATTAATTTTTAACAGTTTTTTGGTGCGAAGCGAATACTTTTGTGTAGGCTTTGAATTCTCGTGAGGCTCTTCTTTTGTTTGCTGCTCCTTGGGTCCTGGCAGGCAGGGTTCAGGGATTACGAGCGTAATTAAGTGTATATGTATGTTCTTCTCAATTCTCTTTTTGTTGGAATCAGATCAACTGACGTTGGGTTTTTGTCAGATATTTGTATTATATTACTTATTAGTATTGTCATGAAAAGTACATTTAGCTTTTAAGCCTTTTAAAATATTCCAAGAAACACAGTTCAGCCTATCATCATCTTCAAAGCTACCTCCATAAGGCAGTACTTTACAAGATCTCAAGTAACAGGACTGACCGATGTTATTTTTGGTGTTCCACGCGGTCCATTGATGCGTATTTACTCGGTATTTACGTATAATTGAGGGCGATCGGCAATGGAGCGCGATCGTGGCCTAATAAAATAACACTCGACTCGGCCGGCCACACACGGCTTCAGGGCTGCCAGAGCAGGCTTGGACAAGACAGGCACCGTCACACCAAATACCTATTACTGATACTAATACATAAATAGATATAAATATCAGATAACATCACACAATGATCTGATTCTAAACTACTAGCTTTAAAACTAGTAGGTATTATTGAAAACATAATCAACGAAGATATCATGAACACTCGAACCCAGTTGAGAACAAGTTACTAACTATTTCTTATTTAGGATTATCGATAGAAGCTCCAGAGGTACCTACGTGTTTTCTTTTTATCATCATTTAATTGGTATTTTTCACATAAATAAATAACATTCATTAATAAACAGGTATCCTATTTGTTACTCATTTATAAATGGTAACATAAAAAAAACGATCAAAGTTTAATTGTATTAAATAACTTACACAAAGGCAAATGATGACGCTTATTATTTATTTACAGTGACATTCAAAAAAGCATTTGAATTGTTCCAATTAAAGTAATAAATACTCCGGCCGTCAGCCCTGCCTTCCCCGAACCTCTCGAAGGGACTCCACTAATCATTATAAGACATTATTTTCTCAGCAAACTGCGCTGACGCCCCGACACCGTCCTCTGTCACTTCTAACAATAAAAGCGCCCTTACAACTCACAAAATCCCTTCTTATATTAACAAGATAAGGTTTAAACTCGTGTAGCCGCGTTCGAGTTGTGTGGTGCCTACACGCTCATTAGAATGTTGCCACAATAATAGAGCGCCATTGTTGCATTATTGCAACAATATTAAAATAATAATAAGGGGATAATAAGGCGCTTTGTTCCGCGGTGAGAACGCGTCCGGCTTCAGAGCGTGGAGGCCACTTCAGGTGTGTAAGTTCATTGTTTTCGTGTCTCTTGGACGAGGGAAGGTTTGACAGTATGGTTTGTTGTCAGTGCCGGTAAACGTACCCGCGCTATAAGGCGGACGATTAAGCGATATGTGGGCCTCACATCTCTGTTTACATGCATTCAATTTGTGATAGGTAGGATATTTAAAAGATTAACATGTAAATTGTCGATCTTTATTTTTCAACAATCACTTATTTTATAATCCAGTAGGTAAGATTACCTAAGAATTAAGTGATGGTATTTAAAATCCGCTGTGTTATACTCATAGATTTTGTACCATAAATCTATGGAAATAGCATAGATTTATGAAAATAAAAACATCACACTATTTTATTAATATTGTGTTGTTATAATGTCAGCTAAAGAAGAGACTAATTAATTAGAACGGCAAAAGATCTAGTTAATAACAGCTGACTGATATATACAATAATGGCACATATTTGCTTTAATACCTGCCTATTACAAGGATGTTATCTATCCAGAACTATCAAGCACTACTCAAAGTAAGATGAACCCAACCGATTTTCCCAAAACCTTATTTTCGTACGAACAAGACAACCCAGCACTTCAACCCTGAAGACAGTCTCGAATCAAACGACGTCCAACTCTTGGCCAACCCGTCGGGACCACTTGAAAAATTCACCAAAACCTAACCCTCCAATTTGTTGATGCGTCAAAAGTGTCCAAATTGGACGGCTCGCGGCGAGCGGCACTTGTTTACAGGCCTGTTGGACCACAAAACTATTCGGGATTGGACCCCCCCCACCCCCTACCCCCCTCGCGCCGGCCCGCCCACACAACTCGTTATCCTATTTTCCCATCTTTCCTCGAGTTTCTCGAACTTTTCAAGGCGTCACTTAGGAGTGGGTTTAAGCGTAATCTTGGCTATATAAATTGAGCATAACTTCCATTTTTTCTAACTGTAAATGAAAAGCAATTTTAAAAAAATAAACGCAAACGTGAGTAGTGTCCAAAATAAGGTTACCTACAATCATATAGCCATTGTATATTATATTAAAATATAATAAGACTCCAACTAGAGAAGCTTAATTAGCCTTGATTTAACTATTTTAGTAAAGTATAACATAAGGTAATATGAGTATTGGACCAAATATATCACTACCCATCCTCTCTAAACACAATCTAGACATCATAATGTTATAACTCAGTCACCGTATCAAGTGTTTTCTTTAAGCTAATATTATTCCTTGGTCCTCTTTACGTAAAAAGTGTTTAGAACACAATGGACACGAGGTTTGGCTAACGAGGTGGATCCTCTACCTAAACAAATATTGAATTTGACGATTCGATGTTCGGCTCTGACAAAAGTACAACAGTTTTTTGTCACCACGGCGGCGCCACTTGTATATATAATATTTATTAGATGTAGTTTATCTACTGAGGGTTCGCTAAAAAATTAGAAGCCGAAATAAAAATAATAATAAAAATAATGTACTTAATATCTATTTCTGTATCAGTATGTTAGACTAGACTTGTCAGCTATAAATGGAAGGCATATATTTTTTTCAAAGTTTTACTATATACGTTAAACCAAAAAACTGAATGTAGCAGTAGTACCAGTAGTAGGTAGTAGGTACCATGACCTATAGACATATATATGTAACATGACCAAAAATATAAACAAATTCTCAGCTTGTTTGTTATCCGTCTTCCTTGTTAGAAATACCTACATCTTTCTACATTTTCCTAAACCCTCAATTGCCAATGACGAATCGACATTCAAACCGTTAGCAATAAATTTAAAAGGGTAGTTTTCCTATCCCGGCTTTATAAAGCCGACAACAGGTGTTGACAAGATTACCTGCCTTCGAGCGGTAAGAAACCTCTCGATCGCTTAGCCTCCAGCCACGGTGCACTATCATTGCTACCGGTCGCTTCGCCTCTATTTGAACGCTACGCCTCTTTGGTAACTCAGCCTCTATTTGATGGCTCAGCCTCTTTGACCGGGTCGCCTCTGTGATCTGTTTGCCCGCAGTAAAGGGTTGGTTAGCTAGATAGCTCGCGAGATTTGCACAACAAATTGTTGTTTGTACTTGAAGCCTTTTCTGAGAGGGTGCATTGACCTTTTAGTACTTTAAAAAGCAAGGTTCACTATTAGAACTATCAGAAGTTTTTAAAGGCCGCTCTCAACTTGTTTTCTTTTCAATGATTGAGAATTGAATTTTTTTAAACTTTTTACTATATTTTGCACCATCAACCAATTATGTATTCATCCTCCAGTTATCATAAAATATTCAGAGTTTCAATGGAATTAAACCTATATTGAGTTAAATTTTCGCAAAAATAAATAATAGTACATACTAGCTTTTACCTGTGACTTCGTTTAATATTCCATTAATTTCAACTCGACTACGGTTGCCCCCCCATATAAAACCTTTTGTTAGTGTCTAGCGGCCGCGGCTTCACAGACGTGGTAATTTTTATCCATATATTTTCTAGTAATAAATTAAGCCTATGTTACTAAACGTAATGACAATGTAGCGTTCTAATGGTAACAGATTTTTTGAAATTAGTCCCATAGTATTTGAGTTTTTTCGTTACAAACATTTATCAATGGTTGACATTTTCAATGACTCCTCCAAAACATTTAAATATAAATTGATAGATTATTACTATTCTCGGTCTACAAGCACACTGACCCCTAAAGCTGATATGATCTGTGAACAAGTTCAGTATGTATTTACTACATATATACTATGTATGTGTTTCTTTGCCTTACCTTAAATATAAATATTAATTAAGGTGCTTAATATTAATTTTAGTTTATTTACTGGAAAACAACTGTTTAAGAGAATGTTGTGTAGGTATACCTATATTGGCGATCATATTTAAACTGTAACCTCTGTTAAACTTTACTACATACATAACATAACATCATCCCCATAATCCCCGAAGGGATAGGCAGCAGGCCCCTTTAACCACATTCAGCCAGAAACAAAACTGAGCTAGGTAAGATGGAAAATTGTGAAAAAGTGGTGACAAGCGGCTAGCTCGTCGCCTACACAATCACATACCCAAAACCCGATATATCATTAGTCGCCTTTTACGACATGCTAGGCAAGAAACACAGTTGGCACATTCTTTTTAAGTCCCAGACCAACACGGGACAAACTTTACTATGTATGTGTATTGGTGTTGGTGTACCATTTATAATAAATATATAAATAACAATATAGACTGGAGCGGTGGTAGCTCAATGGTAAGGACACGCGCCTCTTAACCGAGGAGAGCGGGTTCAAACCCGGACACGTACCTCTGGATTTTTCAAGTCTATGTACGTATTTATACCTCTAGCTCGACGGTGAAGGAAAACATCGTGATGAAACCTGCAAATTCAAACAACTTTGGATTTGTAACCATGATCCAAAAATTGTCTGGATCCCCTATCTTAGGGTTACGAAGGTCAGACCGGCAGTCGCTTCAATGTAATAACCAGACTCGCTAAATCCTGGATCATGGTCTAAGCGGACCCTGTCTAAACACGGGACATAACGCTAGGAAGATGATGAAATAAATAACAATATATAAATATAACCACGCCACTAAGAGAACCGAACGCCATATGGCACTGTCCTAACTCGCTTCTTTAACATTCATAATCCTTTTCATACAAGCTCGACTGTTTTGTAGCTCCTGACATAACAATATAAATATTTCATCTTTATAATATTAGTGTAGATAAAAATCCAATGTCTATGTCGCAAAGTACGAAGCGCAGTGTCTCAACTGCAGCGAGCCGGACCTGTCTCGCGCTTATCTGATTACAGCGCCAGTGCTGGAGACGGGCGCCAGGAGATTAACGTCTTTGTTGCCGTTATTACCTATTGCTATATATCTGTCAGTCTACGCAATAATGTATCCACAATTGTAAGCATATACCTACACACTGGTTGTAAACTTGAACGCAATTACATACATACATGTAACATCACGCCCATAATCCCCGAAGGGTTAGGCAGAGTCAAAGGGGCAGCATGCCCCTTTAACCACATTCAGCCGAAAATAAAGCTGGGCTGGGTTAGTTGGAAAATTGTGAAAAAGCAGTGACAAGCGGCTAACCTGTCGCCTACACAATCACACACCCAGAATCCGATATACCATTAATCGCCTTTTACGACATGCTAGGCAAGAACCACAGTTGGCATATTCTTTTTAAGTCCCAGACCAACATGGGACAGTGGGCTGGGTTGGATGGAACTGAACGCAATTACATATCACAATTATGCATTTATTGAAGTTTATATAGTGATAAATGATGCAAGGTATAGGTACGTATCATCTTAAATGTTTACTATATAATATGACGGCTATAACTTTAGATACGTTAATGTTTAGTTCCTTTATTTGTTTGTATTGTATTGTACTGAAATTGTATCTAAATGATTCGTATATTCAAGATTAATACAAGCACGTTATGCTTTGTTTTAATTTATTGTCCACATCTTGGAGCATATTTGCATAAACATAGCTAGGTTATTTACAACTAATACTTAGGTTTACAAAAGCCGATGTTTGTATCTGCAACATTTGAACAAAACGATATTGTTAGAATGCATCGTTCAATTAAAGACCGTACGGGCAAACCGACTAGTCGGAATCCGATCTCCGGCCCAGCTCGACGCGGGCTGAGCCGCAACTGAATTACCGGTGGACACAGACCCGACCCTGATGATATTTCCTCTAGCTATCATTACACTGCAGCTTGGTTGATGGAGTTTGAAAGATCCCACTAAAGCATAAAGTGTAGTAGATCGGTGATGGGTTAGTATTATCAATAATTTTAGAGACTTAACTGTTAATATTGGTATTACTTTATGTTTTAAAGCGCGAAGTGTTGTAGATTAACTTCACTGATGGGACGTGCATTGAGTGTTCAGCGACTTGTCGCATGGAAAAATTACTTTCGACCCGATCGAACTTACGAAACAACGATGAAACACTAAATATTTGGGTTTTATTAATGAAAATCCCAATAAGATGATATATTGGAAGATATTAAAAACCCCGTAAATAGGTTTGGTTACCACTGAACACAAACATCTGAGACAAATTGTAAGTTTACTAATACGACTGGCTCGATGGCGTATTCGGTAGTGACCCTGCCCCATGCGCAAAGAGTTGTGGTTTCGATCTCCACCGAGGACATAGATTCGTATGATGAATACCTACTTGTGTTCGTTCTGTGTTTGGGTGTTAATATCCAATATGTATTTAAGTACTTATATATTTGTAATACCTCTGTTGATTCTGATATCCATAACACAAGTGCTTAAGCTTGGAGTCAGATCATTGTATGTGATGTTGTCGGATATTTATTTACCATTTTCGAACTAATCCGACCGGGCATTGAACTCAAAAAGCGAATATCAATGTAAAACACTAAACCGTTACGAATCGTAAAATCGAAATGCTCTTATTACTATTTAAAACCGTCCGATAAAATCATTTTGCACAATTCAACAAAATAAATTATGCTCTCGCAATAATTAATTAGGTGTTTTCTGTGTTTATTTGGACCGCATATCAATTATTCACAAAACGATCCTCACACAGCAACTATTGTACAAAATTAATAATTATTCACTTATTTAAACACCGGGGATTCAGCTACAAAGGTAATATTTTACTGTAGAAGCGATTGGCCTTCTGGTGCGTCTGCGCAAACTAATATAAAAGTTTGTTTGTCTGTTTGTGCAGTTGCCGGCCGTGTAATCGATTACTGCTCTCAATAGCTGAAGCGCATTGTAATGATAACAAAATATGTTTTATTGCCTTATTTTCGACATAATTGATTACTTATTACTGCTATACACTTACATAAATTGCTCTAATAATTGACTGCTAAATGAAATAGATTTATCACAAAGTCTACACCATGTGAACAGTAAATATTGTATGAGGTTCAGTATGGTATAGGTAAATATAATTACATATTAAAAAATTAGAATGTATAATTTTGTCTCGTGTTGGTCTGGGACTTAAATAGAATGCGCCAAGTTGGATCGTTTACGACATGCTAGGCAAGGAACATCCTCCCCCCCGCCGGGGTCCTCGGTTTATCGTACCGGGGGGGCTTAGTAGGCCCTGACGTGGCAGGGCTGAAGCGAAGAGGGACCCCGAGGTGAGCCGCAACTGCACGACTTGCTACCGGGTAGTTGCGGCGGTCCGGCTGTAGACCCACTGCGGCCGGACCAGGGTTGCCGAGGAAGAGGAGGAGCTGAGTGTTGTCGTTGCTCGCCTCCCTATCCTCGGCAACCTGACAGGGGCGCGCTGGGTCGCGTCGTGGTGGGTTGCAGAGAGATTGAGCGTCTCGATGCTCTCCCTCTGCGACGACAGGGCTAGACCCTCAATCTGGGTCGCCGAACGGAAGGCGGCCCCTTCGACGAGGCGCTCTCCGCGTGCCCCTCTGGCTTAGCAGAGGGCACAGCGGAGAGTGGGCCCACGACGCCGGTCACGGGGATGATCGGCGTCTGAATCCTGGGCGGAGTGGTTGAGACATGCTGGGTGGCCTGGCATGTCTCGACACGCGCGCGTGCTCGGTGCTGTGCATCCGACGATTGTTGTCGTGGGCTGCACAGCATCGACCACCGCCGCGCGAGGTGGGCCGCGTAGCGCGGCACGCGCATCACCGGAGGAGCTGTCGTATAGTCCCGACAGTTCAAATTCAAATTCAAATTTAAAATATCTTTATTTATATAGGCTTCAAGAAAGCACTTATAAATAGTCAATATACAAAAAAAAGAACACATAATACTACCACCGGTTCGGAAGGTAGAATCTATCGAGAAGAAACCGGCAAGAAACTCGATAGTTACTCTTTTAAATGCCAATTATACAATTTTGTAAACTTAATTAATCCACACTTAAGACTAGATATCACTGCAGATGAACAATTCATTATGAAGTTAACCATAAATCTTTGTCATTGAGGAATTCTTCGATCTTGTAATAGCCCTTACTCTTTAAAAATGATTTAATGCATAATTTGAATCTATGTAAGGGTAATATTAAAATACTTTGTGGTAGTTTATTGAACATTTTAATACTTAGACCAATAAATGAATTACCACTTTTTTGGAGTCTATGATTTGGAACAGCAAGTTTGTGTTTATTTCTCGTATTAAAACTATGTGGAAATGAAATGAAATGAAATGAAAAGATCCCTAATGGTGTATTAGGTTTTGGGTGTGTAATTGCGTAGGCGACGAGCTAGCCACTTGTCACTACGTATTCACAATAACCCAGCCCAGTTTTATTTTTGGCTGAATGTGGTTAAAGGCCCGCTGTCCCTTTGACTCCGGCTCTCTTCGGGGATTATAGGCATAAAGCAATGTCGTCAATCGTCGGACCGGTCGGTCGATCGATCCGGTCAGGCACGCGAGCGCGATCAATTTAATAATTAAACTGTTTGCGACGCGATCGCGCCGCGACTAATCGCATTACACCGCGCATTGTCCGCTAACCGACGCGGTGTCATTTGCGTTGCGCTGTCCTTTTGTTTACCTAATTTCGTTGTCAATTTCTACTGTTATAACACCACGTACCTATTACGTAAATAATGACGACTGCTGTGTCAGGTGACGATTTCCCCAAATTCATAATGGGACCTTTTACTCAAAAAAATGTTACAGTCCCTAAGTTAGATTCTTAAAAAATATTGAATATGTATTTTTTTCTTTATACTTAGTTGAAAAATTACAAAATACAGCGCTTCAAAGATCCGAAATTGAGTGCTTTACATCACTCGGATGATAAAATTTTACGCACCTAATGACGTCACGCAGCATCTTCATCATATATAGTTTGCTGAACAAAATAATAAATACATAAGCAATATTTTTTTTGTAATCTCAATAGTAGACTATAAAAAAAAATTGTAAAATAGCCTATTTATCCCAAAAGCTAACTACTTAACTTCACGCCTTAAATTCCCTGGCGATGTAGGCCGAGCGACATATGACACAATCTTTACACTTCACTCGCTAATTTGTATCTATTCAAATAAAAAAATGTTTTGACACAAAATCTTGTCCCATCCCTATTTCTAACATTGTTTATGTTAAGATGTTCTTTACTATTTTATTTGGGTTTACAGCGACCATTTCAAATTGTTTAATTATTAAAAAATCATCTTAAATTTTTCTTGCAGCTCCGCCCGCATTTAATTACCTACATATGTTATGTTATTAATAGATAATACTGTGAATCACGTCGGGTCTAATATGACAACAAAAATTATTAAAGTACAAACTTTTGGCAATCTGAATTGCATCAGCACTGGTTGCTGCAAAATGAACAAGATACGATTGTATTTCGATACAACTCCTAAAATATAACTATGATATTATGAAACACCAGTAAAGTAAAGCTTTGAAAAGAGACAATTACAGAATGCTATCGCAATAAGTACAAGCATTGTCTACCGAGCTTGCCGCCAGTCGACACGTGTTCGCTAACCCTTCCGCGGCGGCAATAACTCGCGCAGGGAATTAATGACCCACACTTGGATTTAATGCGCCGCTCGCTAGCGCTTCGTTCCGCTGTCCGCCTGCGCGGGGCGGGTCCTGCGCGTTCAAAATAAACGTGCCCCCGATGGCCATGCTTGCTGGTCCAACGATGTTTCGACTTAATTCGATTAATTTTAATGGCTTTATTGCTTGAACAAAGGAGGTTTTGCTATTTTAGTGTTAAGTGTATGTGATCCTTATATAAAACACGAGGTACGATGCCTTTAAATGTATATCGGGTTTTGGGTGTGTGATTGTGAAGGCGACAGGGTAGCCGCTTGTCACTGCTTTTTCACAATTTTCCATCTGACCCAGTCCGACTTTATTTTTGGCTGAATGTGGTTGAAGGGGCATGCTGCCCCTTTAACTCTGCCTACCCCTTCGGGGATTGTGGGCGTAATGTTATGTATGTAAATGTATATCAGTTATTAAGTATCTACATGCTTTGACTTACAATTAGCTTTTAACAATTTTCGATCTAGCCAAAGTCCTAACTTAATTTTGTTTTTGATTAAAATGATTAAAAAAGCTTACGGCGCATTATACCCTGGCTGACCCTTAGGGGGTTGCAAGCAAGATAATACGTAAGTACCTATGTATTTTCAAAGTATCGATTCCAAAAAAATACCAAGGAATTTCTTTTTGCTTCTTGCAACAATTCAACTATTAACTACAAGTCTCCCTAAGTCATTATTAAAAAGTGTGTACTAATTAACAAATGCATCACTGTTCGCGTGTATCGCTAAGCGAGTCCAATCGATACTGTGTACAATGATAATCGATTGTGTACACTGCGCCGCGGCCAGCGCCGTGACCAGCGTGCGCCGAACAATACCGAACAATGGACGCTGAAGTCTATTAGCTGATTGATTTTAAATTGCACCACAATGGGTATTATAATCGATTACTTACGCATGTAACGTCTACTTTGTTACTTAGAATTGCTAACGATACCGTTTTCAAAAGTAGACAGACGTATGTTCAGTTCAGAATATGAAGTGTTGCTAAAGCCAGGCCCGTTGGCTGTCACCAGCCGAGTGGTCAGAGACCCTGGCCACGAAACCAAGGGTCGCGGATTCAAATACCGCTAGGGGAAATTTTTTCGTGTGATGAACATGGAGATTTGTACTCGAGTCATGGATGTTTATAAACGTTTTTAAGTACGTCTATCCGCTCACCTAGTATCCATAAGACAAGCTTTAAACTTAGTTTGGAACTAGGGAATGGTATGCCAGTTTGGAGAATGTATTTATTATTTATACTTGTATTATATATACCCCATCGGGGATTATGGGCGTGATGTTATGTATGTATGTATATATATGTATAAATAAATTCATCATTCGTTCTTCGCTTGAAATAAATGCTTTAACGATGTGTGTAAATGCCTAAATTGATCAACGTAGAGACGTCGACAGACAGACAGGGGAGCGGTGGTAGCTCAATGGTAAGGCGCCTCTTAACCGAGGAGTGCGGGTTCAAACCCGGGCATGTACCTCTAGATTTTAAATAATCTATGTACATATTTATACCGCTTGCTCGACGGTGAGGGAAAACATCGTGATGAAACCTGCAAATTCAAACAACTTTGAATTTGTATCCATGATCCAAAAATTGTCTGGTTCCCCTATCGGGTTACGAAGGTCAGATCGGCAGTCGCTTCAATGTAATTACCAGACTCGCTAAACCCTTGATCATGGTCTAAGCGGACCCCGTCTAAGCACGGGACATAACGCTAGGAAGATGATGCGAGACGTCGACAGACAAAAAGCTCTCTTTTACCTCAACATTAAAGTATCAAGAATACATTGTTAGTTGAATAAAGAAGCTAACACATAGGTACATGAAAACATTTCTCTTTTTCATTTGACCAGTTTGCAAAAAGAATCAAACGAAAGGCAAGTTCAACAGCATCTCCCACATTTGTCTCCTCATTGAGCCGCATCGCGACCGAAACGAGACACGAAAAACGAACACGGCCGATCAACAATTCACAAAACGTTAAACCGAACGTTGTTCGCCGTATCACGTTATTAAATCATCTATGTAAAGCAGCCGGCAAATGGCGCGTCGGTAACTTGATAATAGCCCTCCGACCCTCCCCCCCCGCACCCGCCTCCCCCCCTCGCTGCAGATTTGTTTTACGCCACTTTATTAGACAAACGATGATACAGAGTCGCGGCGTCGTCGGTAAAAGGAAGTTTTGTTGTGCCACGATTGTAATAGATTGTCGTCTCGGATGATGTATGGGATACTTTCCGCAGACGGAGGGAGATATGTTTGAAATTGTAATAGTAAATAGGCCGTAAGTCGTTTAAGCAACAATAGGCAAGGTGACAAAAAATATGTTTAGTTCGTCAGATTATAAAAAATATTGAAAACTTTTTATTTAATCGTCAAACAAACATTGACAAAGATGTGACAAGACGTCGCACTTTCGTAATTTTTTTAATAAATAGTGACGGTCCAAGCCACCACTCCTAAATTTTTATGCTCTTTATCTTTGCAATTTTTTGTCAATTTGATAAAGCAAAAAATATGTGTCTAGTATTTTTGTATAATCTAACTGACGGATTAAATAGAATTATAGTTTTTTTAATGCAATCATCACTTATAAACCCTATTTAAGGTGGATAATGAATATAGCTACATTTAAAGAGAGTCGTTTATTTTAGCATTACTCATGTTTATTTGCCCTTGTTACGTTCTAAAAATTATCTTTTTTTCCAAACATCTTTAATGGCAAAACAGTTTCATTATCCATAAATAGACAGATAACATAACCATGATATTTAAATATTTTATTGCCATTACATGTTTATCTGTATTAAACTTGTTAGTTAATCCATAAACATAGCTTTAGCAAACATGTAACCTACAAATCCTATTCGCCACTACAAAGTTTATCGCGCAAGACGAACAGTTGAACGGCGGATTAGACTCAGTTCCTCGGCAAGCAGTAAAAAGCTTGTTCTATCAGTGGCCAAGGACGGGAGGAGACTTCGAGAGCCTGTTAAAACTTATGCCTGGCCGGGACTCGGGAGTCGCTCGCTGCGACCGGCCGTATTTTTGCTTACATCTTTAATGCTTTTACGTGGTAGTCTGTAAGAACAGTCTCCGTTGGCAAGTGGGTCTTAATTTGATATAGAAAATAGCGATATAGGACGAACTCATGTTGATATGTTAGGTCACTATAACCGTTAAAGGAAAGGTAATTTCTAATTATTAACTAAACTTCACGCCATTTCCCTAGCGGGAAAGGCAGAGACTTTTGACTGTCTCGATAGTCTAATGGTAGCATGCACCGCCTAAGGACAAGAGTAAGGGTTCAAATCTCGGGTTAGCCAAAAATTTGTGGCTGGTTATTTCAATATTGAAATTACTCAGTAACAGTGTGGAGTAAGGAAGTTGGTGGTATAATCACCCCCGTGCCTCGGAAAGGATCGATATCGATTTGGAGGACATTATTATTTAGCAGAGAGGACCGAATTATTTATAATTTCCAGAATATAATAACATTTTAGATTTTGAGGAATTTTTGTTAATTTTGTATTAAAGATTTGAAGTCAAATTATGACCTCTTAAAACCACTTAAACCTACTACTTACTCTCTGACTATTGTAGGTATCAAAATCCTTATTAAAAAATTATTTCAATTGCATACTTCGGTCTATTTTGATATTGATTTAAGTATATGAAATTAAAAAAATCATCTTAACATTTCCTTATCTTGCAAGCGCAAATAACAATCGACAGATCTTCATGTCGAGTTCCTAGCCAGCGTGCTTTTGATATCGTTAGCTTACTGTAAATCCTTAAATGCAAGCTTGTTAAAAGAACACATCCTGACAAAGTCGCGGTTTGTAACTGTCAAGTCACCGAAGACCAGCGAAGAAGGCGGTCGTTGTTTAGCGTGAGCCAGGCGGCGCGGAGCCGGCGATTGTTATAAAAGTGTAATCGAAATCCATTCACGTCGCGAGCGCCGCGCAACTTATAATTGAATCACGAAGTCCCGCCGGTGCCGGCTCCGCTCTGCCTCACAACTAGTGCGCTGTAAGCCCCAACTAAATAGCTACACGCTGGGGCAACACCATATTTATTACTGCCCGCCCTGACTTCGCTCGCTTGTATATTTGATAGTACATACTATTATTACGTTATGGTTGTTCATGTACCTAGATCTGGAATAAAGCACGTATATGCAAATCTCGAAGGGGTAGACCGAGTCCAAGGAGCTGTGAGCTGAGCTGGACCACTTTTAACCATTGGGGTTAGATGTTCAATTGTGAAGAAGTTGTGACAGCGGCTAGCTCATTGCCTACATAGTCACAAACCCAAATCACAATACAGCACTAGTCAACTTAATGATATACTGGAGAGAGGATGAATTGAAGTTTCAAAGCACTAGTTATCTAACTATTTTTATATTATTCATATTTTTATAAGACCTAACATTTAAAAAATATTAATAATTAATTCTCCAGACTTAATTATTACAAACAAATTCCTTAGTTCCAAACTAAGCTTATGCTTGTGCTATGGATACTAGGTGAACGGATAGACATACTTATATACGTTTATAAACATCCAAGACTCGAGTACACATGTTCATGTTCAACACACAAAACATTTGCCCCTAGCGGGATTCGAAACCGAGACCCTCGGTTTCGTGGCCAGGGTCTCTGACCACTCGACCAACGGGCCTGTCATAATTTTGTATTACAGAAAAGGCTTTACCATATTTGATCCTCACAACTGTACCCTATTTCTAAACGGTATATTTATAAATTGTAAGATAAGTCAACAATCAGACGACAAGGCCGACATCATAAATGTACGCTATAAGCGCGAGTCCATTGCGTCTGCCCCGCCCGCGTAAACATGATTACACGCTCGATTTACCGGCGACCGACCACTACTCACAATTGAGCGATGCAATCCGAAAGAACTAGCCGAATGTACTGATAAATGGAGGAATAAACTGTCTGGCGCCGGACTCCTGCGGGCGAGGGAGAAGGTCGAGGAACGTAGCTGGAGCTGCCCTGCGCCAAATGGAGACGGATGGGCCTCCGCAGCGCATTAGCGGACCGAGTGTATTTAACAATAGTATCGCTAACCGATTAACGCGGGGTAAGTCACGGGCGGAGGGCGGCGAGCGGTGACAACTATTCCAGGCAAATTACAACTATGTATATACCTCATTTAAAAGGTATGCCACCAATTGACAAGCTCGATGGCGCATTCGGTAGTGACCCTGCCCCATGCGTCAAGAGTTGTGGGTTCGATCCCCACCCAGGACAAATATTCGTATGATGAATACTTGTGTTTGTTCTGTGTCTGGGTGTTAATATCTAATATTTAAGTATATATTTGTAATACCACTGTTGTTTCTGATATCCGTAAGACAAGTGCTTTTGAGCTACTTACCTCGGAGTCAGATCAATGATGTATGTGATGTAGTCAAAAAAAAAAAAAAAAATGCTGTGTTTGGATTTAGGTATCGGAGTAATATTTCTAAATGCTTGGCCTTTTTTTTATTGAGTGATGGATATTTTATACAATAACGCTAACTGATATCTTTTATTAGCAATTCTGTCAATTTTGTAGTTCAATTTATTAAAATGTATTCACGGGTAGGTCAATGTAAAACGATCTCTCTTCTCTGTCAGTATGACGAGTTGTTTTATTTCACTGGGAGCCTGACTATGGGCTTCTATAAATAAGACATGTTTGTTCCATCAACACAGAAAAGAGTGTCAAATTACAAACAGAAGGACGAATATATCGGGCGGAGCCAAGCCTCTTCCGCGCGTACCTTGCGGCAAGCGCGCGTCCATTCAAGCATCGCCATTATCCTTTACACAAAGCCGTCTCGTCTCAATCACATCTCAGACCAATTCCGTTTATTGCTGGCCCGAGCCTGCTCACTCCGGCCGGCCCGCGCCTGCCCGCCGGCAGCGAGGCCGGTGCGGGCGCGCGCGCCGGTGCGGGCGTGACCACCGCTGAGCTAATGTGATTAACCGGCCACGTTTGCCAGATGCAGAGGTAGTTTATTTCGCTTAATAGTCCGAGAGCGCTGTTAACAGATATTTATTTGTGCTTACGCCAATTGATTGGTGAATCAGATAGCAATCACATTAATAGGACGTTTGAGGACGTATTGATTTCAGGCTGAGTCTGTATGAATCGTTCGGAATTTGCCAAATAGACACTACTATTAGTGAAAATACTGAGAAAGCTTTTTGCCTGATTCTTAACAAGATTCATTCAGATAAGTTTTTCTTATGAAATTTTCCTAAAACAAATACCTTTATTTTATCGAAAATATTTTGTGACCTAATGGAAGTTTCGAGCAATTCCATATGATGTCAATCTCATTGTTGTACCGGACACCCCTATAAGTTATTTTTATCTCTGGGAAACAAACAGTCCTTTTTTCTGTATGAAAAGTAGGTAAACTATTCTCACTATTTATCATTGTTATAATTTATTAATATTTATTAAAGTATCTTCGTCCTCATTACAAGATAATCTGATAAAATGCTCTCCCAAAAAACAGTATTAGTTACCACAAACGGTCATTAGAGGCCGCAGTTGTTCCGGCCACGAGGCACGAGCCACTCAATCCGGGCATTACCACCGCTCCACTGGCGACAGATCATTATCCTGGATATTATAACACAATCTGACCTCACTGGCGCTTGCACATCGCAAAAAACAACAAAGGGGGTATGAGTCTGAATAAGAGGGTCCCATAGCTTAATTACCTATGTGAAAATAGTATTTTGGCAAGTAGAAACGTTGTTAGGAGTCATAAAAACCATAGAGCTTGTATGAAAAGGATCATGAATGTTGAAGAGGCGAGTGAGGTGTGTAAGGATCTTGCCATATGGAGTTCGGTTCTCTCTGCCTACGCCGCTAGGGAAGTGGCGTGAAGTTTAGTTAGTTACTTAGAAACGTATTATTTGGTTAACGATAGCCTCTTTACGATATTTATGAAAACTACTCTTCCCGCGTACTTAGTATAACTGTGTCATTGAGTACAAGTCAATTCACTTGCCATTAAATGGACGTCCAAAAAGCAAAGTACATCATATGAAGATGGACCGGAATGGTGACTCTTTTACTATCGGATGTTTAGACTCATTTTGGATCGCTGCGCTCTCTTAGTTAGTAATCAGACTATGATCCTAGATTAAGTAAGGCAGTCCAGACTACAAAGTCAAAGTCAAAGTCAAAATATTCTTTATTTATATAGGTTTCAAAGAAACACTTATAAATCGTCAAAAACAGTTAAAGAAATATGATTCTACAAATACAACCGACGCATCGGTCGATGAGTCGCATCATCTAAGCTTTTTGATGCTACTATCCTTTTCTTAAGAACTTAAAAATCTCTACTTTACCTATATATACATTTTACGATTATGATCTAAATATGATAATTGATTGAATAAAATTCAGTCAATGATCTTTTTAGCTGAAGTGGTTTGGGGTGCTCCTTGGCCTCCTCCACCTCTTCGTGGATGGCATAGATTGTATGTATGTAATGTATCTACCTATGTAATGACACGATTGCACTCTCACCGTCGTATCTCATGCGCTCCTCATCCCCATGAACTCCCATCGCTATAACAGCCCCTGAAGCAGCAACAGTGTATCGTCTCGGCGGGAGGCTGGGAGCGGGCTCGTTAGCGCGCGCTGCGTGCGCTGCGCGTGCGCCGCGGTAATTGCGGCAAATGACCGTTCGCGCTACAATGTCACGTCCCTCCACCCCTCACCCCGTCCCCCGCTCGCCCCGGGCCACGCGCGGGATTGTTAATGGGATTGTTTGGGGATCATGCTGGGCTGTTGTCTAGCTGATCTTCTTGTAATGTTTTATTGAAGGGTAAGGAGATACAAATCTTTATTTCTTTTTATGGATTTATTTTGCCGATTGTAATTTTTTAAAGCAACAGCGTTAAATTATGTATTGATAAACGAATTTAGTTTGGCATACAGCGAAAAGGAATTATCTCAATTGAACAAGTATTATAAGGTCATTATTGATTTATTTATAGCATAGTCATTATCACCAATGGGCAAAGATTTTTCAACCGTTAATTCTGTCCGACTCTTGTTTTGAAACCTAAAGCTGCCTTGGCATAAATAACACAATTAGTTCGAGGGATTAAACATAACAAAGAGAAAACGGAAATGAAATTGACTAAAAAAACCATAAATCCACAACATTTAAACCACAGAACAAAAAAAAGAGGTTTTCTATGTTCTCTGATTTAAACAGAATATTCAAAATGACATGCTACTTATCTAAGCAATAATTATTTTAAATGACTTATTATATCCGCACTAATTGCAAGTTAAACAACCGCACTCTATAGTAACATTAAGTATATGATAATGAGGTATCAGCGGCTGTCAGTCGGCGCCTGCGCAGTTATTTAAATATAACCTTTATTGCTCTGTAATAAGGCTCACAAAGAGTAGGTCAAGGAGACGCTATTGGATAATAAACTGTATGACCTTGTAATAAGGGAGACAGTTTATGTCATGCGTTTGTGGGTGATTAAGGATTGGGAGCGGCGCTCGCGCAGCCATTGTCGGCGTTTAATGAGCGTATTAAAATAAACGCTACAGTCTTTTTGTTTGTTGGGTTGTAATGCAGTTTTGTGTGGAGAGATCGTTTTGTTGGATGGATTGTCTGGATATAAATAAACTTACTTACGTATACCCTATTTATATTGGTGATCAGGTTATTGCTACGAGTTTGGAGATTTTGGATTGCATTTTTTTTTAGTTTTGATTAAATGTTGTTCTCAAAAATTTTATTTATTTTGCAGGGGCCCTTAATAAATCTCTAACTTTATGCAAACGTGATTTCGTCCGAGTACACCACAGAACAGAAAAAAAATAAAGGTGCAATAAAGCTTTTTATGTTCTGTGTATTAGCCCAAAGCAGTCGTTTACAAGCGGGCAACCTTATACATACGAAAATGTATATTGTCTAATCATTCTGATGTTGTAATAAAAAATTGAAAATTAAATTTTAAATAAGTAAGTAGATAACATTAGTGAGCAAATGTTTATATTTATAAATATGAAATTAGTTCAGCATTTTAACTCCACGTCGGATAATACAATCCGCTCGCTACATTTAACACGAAACTCCCCCTCAACTCGATTATGCTAAACATAGTCTGCAAAGATTTTAAAAAGCAAATCGAATTACTCCTGTTTCGTATCATAACTCTTCATAAAGCGAGTGCGCGGCTCGTCTCGTAACCGAGTTACGCGCAGACCGCAGGCGCACTAATCCGATCAGCGTGAGTTATGCGCCACTCCATGCGCGATCGCCGATTCATGAGATAAACTATAAATTATCCGCACAATGCTATCATACACCCTATTAATACAATGGTGAGGATAAGCGGCGGTGCACTCGCGAGCAGGATATTGGGTTGCAAATTGAAATTAATACTTAGGGGTTTTAAAGTTAGGTACTTTAAAAGGCTTAAGTATTGGTTCAGTGAAAATTGTTAATGTGTATTACAAATAAGAGCAGCAGGTTTTTATAGCTTACCAAATTATGTAATTTTTTTCCTTAAATATTTTGGCATGAAGACATTTTTGCCACATGAAAATATTTACTACTAAACTAAACTAAATTTAAAATATTATACAACTTAATTTAAAATAAAAATACAGCAGTCCACAAAATGTTTCCTATTGTTTATAATTACAGACCGTATTGATGTATAGAACGTATGGAAGAAGAGAACATGCTGCGCCGACCCCAGATGAACTGGGAGAAGGGCAAGAGGATGATGATTGATGTATAGAACGTTATTTTTTACTTCTGGCAGCTACCTAAATATTTTAATTCCATTTATGAAAAAATATTCATAAATAATATTGGTAATAACAAAAAATAAAATTAAAAATAAAACTTAAATCGATATTTTGCAACGAGCAAGGGTCCCAATTTCCCTGCTCGCCAGCGCAGCCGACATTCGGGCACCCCGCACGCGCCCGCTGTCCCTCATTTGTAATAATGAACTAGTTGACTGCTCCACAGACGAATTTGCAACTAATGATGTTTTTAAAACGCGACACTCGCCCGAGGGCTTGTTTTGAGCGGCAATGAAGATCGATGTGTTTTGAGACTGATCTTAATGTTGCTGTAAAAACTTTAAAAGCGCAAGGATAGTTACTAAATGGCATTTGTTTTAATGGAGTGTTAATGCAATATAATTGATTGATGATCTTCAGTCTAAACGGTCTACGCACCCAGTTAAATATTAAGATAAATAAATAACAGAGAGATGGTAGATGAGTTCAAACAAGGTACCAAACGGAAATGTAGTAATAAGTACTACATTAACTAATAAGTAAGTTTTCTCAGAAACAGTGCGATTAGTATTTATTATTCTAATTACAAGAATCTAGTGTGAAGGCAATCTTATAATTATACTTAGTTTTACAAACTTCATTGTATGAGAATTCTTTAACTGTAGATACAGATAACATGTAACAAATTTAACAGAGGTAATATATTGTAGACTAGCTGTGCCAGCGGTGTCTCCCGCGTTTATGGTTAATATTATAAAGACTATTTCCGTCATACATGATTTCTATGTAACTTTAGCCATTAAGGCTGCACACGGGACGGAAGCTTAAAAAATGAAGTAACTTCTCCCGTTTTTCCAACATTTCCCTTTACTACTCTGCTCCTATTGATTGTAGCGTGATGAAAAGTATACTATAACCTGCCCAGGAGTATGAAGAATAATAGTACCAAGTTTCGTTAAAATCCGTCGAGTAGTTTTTGTTTCTATAAGGAACATACAGACAGACAGACAGACAGACAAAAATTTTACTGATTGCATTTTTGGCATCAGTATCGATCACTAATCACCCCCTGATAGTTATTTTAAAAATATAAGTATTTCATGTACAGAATTGACCTCTCTACAGATTTATTATAAGTATAGATAAACCATTATCTATATTCCATGTTTTCCCATTTATAGTAAGTATTGTTGTAATTTCCCACAGAATCAATTCGCATCTTCCCAGTTATCCCATAGCGGCCGCTGGCGCGACACAAATGATAATGAATGGTCCCTGCAGACTGCACCGCCCTGCACCAGCGGGACGCGCTGCGTCTTGTAATCGAATCACGATGCTATTAATATCTATCAATTAGGGTAATGCGGTGTTGTTATACGAATATACCCGGGAGACGGTTTACTTTGGACTGATTTAATATATTTTATTTGCTCTCTTGGGTTCACAAGTTTGGGTGCATCACCCTAACTATCCGTGGGATTTTTACGAATTAAGTAACTACATAGATAGGTAATAAAAGATGTGATTGCGTATAAATAATAAATTATATAAACAAATACTAATTGTTTGTATCGTTGGCAGAAGGCAGGCAGGCTTCCTTTAATGCTGTCTTGTTTTGCATAAACGATGGTCATTTTTTTTTCCGACCTTCATTATGACACATTTCACGCAAACTAGGTACTTACCTATCTAATGTTGACCTCGAGGGTACATTGCTTCATTAAACTAATAAAGATGTAATTAAGTTCCATAATGGAGCTCGGCTACATGTTTGTAATTACCATATTACCAATTTTCACTTTTCTTTTACATGGTATTATTCCAAATACAAACCGCCACAATGTGATCACAAACACTACCATAAGCCGCGGTAATAAGGTGTAATTTGGGCTGAAGCTCTGGAAGGTACCGCTGTGCCGGTCCGGGGCACGCACGCTAATTGCTAAATTTGCCCGAACAGCGACCGACACCCGCCCCCCTCCCCCGTAGACCCTTCAATAGGGATACCAGCTGTTTCACGATATTTCCCATATAATCTATTACATCTTTCATGTGTTACACATATAATAAAATCGATAAAATACCTCATATAATTTAAATAAGGTAACCAAAGTATAAATAAAAGTTTTGAATTTATAAGTACTTACATCTTGTTTTATTATAGGTATAGTCCGATGTTGGTCTGGGACATAAAACAATAATGTGACAACTGTGTTCCTTGCCTAGCATGTCGTAAAAGGCGACTAATGGTATATGGGATTTTGGGTATGTGATTGTGAAGCCGACGAGCTAGCTACTTGCCTTTTTAACAATTTTCCATCTAACCCAGCCCAGTTTGGTTTGTTGTTGTATTTTTGGCTGAATGTGGTTGAAGGGGCATGCTGCCCCTTTGACTCTGCCTACCCCTTCGGGGATTATGGGCGTGATGTTATGTATATGTTTGTTTACTTCTTGTTTTATAGGCAATCATCTATACATTTTATTATGAGATTGAAATAGGTATAAATACTTTATTAATAGCGAACACGTTGCCAGCAGCAATAGGGTTATGATAAACTTTCTTTATAAGTAGTTGTACTTACTACCTATATAAAAAAAAAAGCGATGAGTGATCATTTTTAATACTATACTGTATAATAATATCTATTAAATGTTTTTATGAAACTAATAAAAACATAGTGGTTAATTTTTATGTAACCGATATTTTTGTAAAATCTCCCACATAGAGATTTGTTTTGCAGTAACTCTACGCTTCATTCCTTATTCCCCCAAAACTGGGATGTTTTCCCGAAATCCTCAAACCTGCCTCATTCTGGTAAGGGGTGTGGGGTGGGGGCGAGCCCCGGCTTATTGTCGACGCCACTCAGCGTATTTTGAGTCCTCAATGCGAATACATTAAAATTATAACCGTCGCCATTGGATTATTTAATTGTATAAATAGCGAGTTTGTTGAGGAATTGTGTCTCCCTTTGTGCTGCTGTGTGGATAATTAAGCTTTTAACGCTTACAAAGAAATTCTCAATATTATACTCAGATGTTCCTTCATTTTTAATATTATTAACGAAAAAGTAAAAAGTGGTTTGTTTGTTACCTTTTTACGTCTTAACTACCTACTTAATTTTTTTTATACATACACATTGTCAACTATACAGAAATGGATGTATCTTCCACCTGGAAAATGTACCTACTGTGCGAAGTTACTGTATAGGATAAAAGTAGATTAAGTAGTTATTTTGTGCCGTGTTGGTCTGGGACTTAAAAATAATTTGCCAACTGTGGTTCTTGCCTAGCATGTCGTAAAAGGCGACTAATGGTATATCGGGTTTTGGGTATGTGATTGTGTAGGCGACAAGCTAGCCACTTGTCACTACGTTTTCACAATTTTCCATCTAACCCAGCCCAGTTTTATTTTTGGCTGAATGTGGTTGAAGGGGCCAGCTGTCCCTTGGACTCTGCCTACCCTTTCGGGGATTATGGGCGTGATGTTATGTATGTATGTTAGATTAGTAGTAGAGTAGTTTATCTTCTCATATATTTATTTTGTCACCATAAGGTCTAAGTAAATAAATTTGATAATAATGACACATTGGTTATCGATAAGTTATAAAACGATTCGAAATTTTATTTTACCTATAGGTATCTATTTGGAAATCAAATAAGTACTTTACTACAATTATTTTATTTGAATTTATTAGTGTACAGCCTCAAGTTCTTCCTTTTATTAGTTTTCTGTTGATTTATGTAAACATTTTCACACAATTAACAGTTTCCATTTATTTTATATGTAGGTATATTTATATTGTGCTTAGTATTCTGTCTGTTGGTAGGATCATAGTGTAAAGGTCAAACGCGTTCCCGGATTTAACGGGCGAACGTAAACTGCATACTTACACCTACCCAGCCCCAACGGCCGATGATTACACATTACGTAAGTATATTAAGTTTGCAATCAAATTAAGGAAAGCCAAGCTATAACTATTTAATGAAAGCGTAAATCCAGCGCCGTGACTAATAACCGAGTTAATCAAGCCGATGAATGGCGCCAATGTCTCGTGCGAGGGGGGGCTGGGGGGGCGGCTCCACATATGCGCTGACGTGTGTAGGGCTGCCAGGAGTGTCACGCTGACTGGTTTTAAGGGAACTAGAGTAAGGATTTACTTCCTTATTTTCCTTGATTCATATCTATGCCGTTTTGTTCTAGCATTCATATTATTTTTCGGTTACTGGTTTCTTGGTGGTGTGGTCGAATTCAGTCTACTCAATATTTGCAATACTTAGGTGTTTATGCGTCTATTCTTTATCTTTTGCGAAGTAGGTACTGTAGATATGATTACGGTATGATTACGTGCATTTGTACGTAATCATACCAGAAACGCTTAATATAGGATCTAGCATATTGATACGCAAGTTAGATTGTTTTTTTAGATTTCATCGTAAAGTTTTAAATTTTATCCCGGGAAAATTTAAGTTGACTCCGCAGGACAAAAGATATAATCTCTGCAATTATTTTTGTGAGTAACTAAGTAGTCTTACTCGTATGTTGCTGCGCTCCTTCTTACGATCAAGACGATTTGAATGATTTTTTTGTAGAAGTAACTTCCTACATGGCTTTATAATAACAGCTGGTAGCTTTAGAATGTCGTTACAATTGGTCTCAATACAAACCGGGAGAAGTTAGGCATATCATATAAAATGGTCGACCTGGTTGTGTCCCTACCCTGCTAGCCGCGGCCCGCAGTAATTAACCGCGCAGGCGGCGCGCGGACCGCCGCGCCGCTCATCGCGGGCCGCTGTTGCGATACACAGCATTCTTGTGAGCTGATCGCGAGGGAACATCAGGTCAGAGCCCGGCTTTGTACACCTGTGAGACTATATTGTCCTTAGCTTGTCGACATATTTATGACTGCTTGCAATAAAAACGTGCCGTCAAAATTGCTGTAAGTATTCATTTAACCATACGTACGTACCTATTTTTTCATTTAACTAAAACCTAAATACAAGTTGCAATGGTTTCGTCTAACCTAAGTAGATGCCTAGCCTACAGCCACCTACGGCAATATATACATATTTGACTGTGAATTCAGGCAACTCTCTTTGCGATTGAAGAGATTCATAGCGATTATTTTAATGTTAGGTTTTTACTAAATGGTTGATCAAATAAGTCACTCCTAATGCGACTTAAAGCTCAAGCAAAGAAATAACATCATCTTCCGCTGATTGTTCCGATTTCTGAAGATATCCCAGTCGATGTGTAGTATAAAACTAATTACTATGAACACACAATAATAAGAAGTATCTAAGTACACGATTGATAGATACCTAGGTACGCATTAATCTATCGCGGCATCGGATTGTACAATAGTGTTTATATCTACAATCCTAGTATACCTACCTACCGGTCCCGATACGGTATCTAAATTTTAGTCTTCAGTCGCATGTTTCAAAGGAAATCGTACCCTCACGGACTATACGGAGTAATAACTACTGGATATACCAAAAGCCTATATACTCCAAATATAATCCATTACAATATTCCACAGCCGTATAGATAACTTGCACCGCTTAGGTGCAGCCATTAGCCCGGGTATCGGTGCCGGCGGCGCTAACAGACATCACCGGTTCGCAGCACTACCGGTTATTACCGGCACTGCCGGTTATTACTGGAATACCGGTTACCGGTACCGCTGGTGCGCCGGTGAGATATCCGATATTATGAACGGACTGGAAACTATCTTGTTGTGTTATTTGAAGGTAAATATTATTAATAATAGTTGAGCTAGTTTGAATAGCAGCTTTTGGACAATTTAAATAAGCACAAATCGGCTTGGCTATCGTATCTAATGAGCTGTTTAATCAACGATTAAACATTAAAGTTTATTTGTTATGGATAATATTGTATCAAATTGTTTAATTATAAAAAAAAATGAGAAACAATTACATATAAGTATATAGGCGACTCATGTAAATCAGTTTGACAAGATAAATTACGTACGTGTCGATAGCTGACTGAAAATTTTATCCGATTTGTTGAATGATGTGGCAGGTTCATCGAGAGATTTACATCGTTTAAATTTTAACATGAGGTAACTTACATAAGAACATTTAGCACCTTCTTGAAAAAAAAACAATGTATCTAGTAGATAAAATAAATAAAATGGGAATTACTCGTCTCTTTTATATCTAATGTAGACTGTAAACAGAATACCTACTTAGGTACTTTAATCTTATAGCCAGAGCTAACGTGGGCTCAACCAAAAACGAACAAAAATCTTAATTAACGCCGCATGCATACCGATAAGTGTGCGCGTACCGGTCTCAAACCAATCGCCACACGCGCGACTCGCTACACGGACAAACAGACACAAAAAGACACGAGACAAAGCGTCCGCCATGGCACCGCGCCTGCAGGGCGGAGCTAATAAAATGGCCGCCGACCTCACCTCGCAACTGTCAAAGTGGCGTTAATTAAAAAACAACCTTGTTACCGGAGCGTAAGACTGAGATTTGAGTGGGTCTTGCGTGGCGGTTGGCCGGTTTCGGCGCGACGGCGGCGCGGTGGAGGAGCCAATCAGCGCGCGGTTGCCATGGCGACGCGTTGGCGCGCGCGGCCCACAGATGGCGCCGGGCGCGGGCGCTCGGCAATTTGTTAAGTCTGAATCAATACTGTGCTCTTACTTAACGGTGTTGTTTGTGTATGTTATGCTCGCCGAGCACTGACGAGATACCTCCGCTAGCCGCAGACACATCAGCTTAATATGACATCAATATTTTTTTGATTATTTATGCATAATTATAAAAATGTAAATGTCAAGCTATATCTCTAATCTATGATTTTAAGGAGTCATTTACATGGAAAGAAAATTTTGATTCTACCAACCAAGAGCCTGGTTGCCTGTCCTTGCCTGTCAAAGACTCTCTTGCCAACGGGGGCCTCGTCACCTATGTTTTAGATAAAGGTAGGTACCTACCTACTTAGTACCTACCTAAAAGTTCAGTATTTTACTCTTTGCTATGTTTAAAATGTAACCTAATAAAAAGCCTGCCATTTCATAAAGACACTTACAATTTATCTCAATGACAATACAGTTATCGATGTAGTTAGAATACAAACAATTGTTTTATAAACCAAATTCACTGAGACTTCAGGTTATGTAAGGACGTATCTATTAAGACTAATCAAATAAGTAGGTACTTTAGGTGACCTAGTGAAATCGTTAATTAATATCTATCTACGTATTAAATATTTTTATTGTGTTTTATTTAAAAAGCATGTAAGTACCTACAATACCTACCTACCTACCTTATTTATAAACTATCTACCTACCTATTACAATTTTTTTATCCACTGGGTCGTTATGTAAATATGCTTAAATATGCGCGAATAAGTATGTTTTTTAAATCAGGTGCATACCTATTTTCATATTTTAAAAACTAAAATATTTTGCAATACCTACCTACATTGTTGGGTCCATATTAGATATTATATTAGAAAATATAAATATTCCTTGAATTATGTAAGATTCTTATAATGCGATTGAGCAACTACAAGAATATAAAATAAGTAAAACACCGAATATTTTTCTTTTGTATCAATTGTCAGTCACAGAAATATTAGTCATACATAATTAGTGGTACACGAACTAGTTAAAAAAGAAGGACTCCGCGCCACTAACTTCTGCTCCACCTTGACACGCAACTTACGTCACACATTGACATAATAAGTGCTCCAAATGACAAAAAACGAAGTATCTCACTCACACAAGCATAAACGTGGCTTCACGCTATAGTATGATAGCGTGGAGTCCTTCTTTTTTACTAGTCCGTGCATTGGTAGAAATGTTATTCCATCGAAGGCGAGTACCTACCTAATACTTTTGCAAATTTAAAGAATTTTTTTATATCCTTCAAAAAGCTTTCACGAGCGATTGTTCTCTCAAGCGGTTTGTGAGTTAATATTTTAGCGTGGTGCCTATCTACCCTACTACAGTGTTGTTGTATATTTCACAAATAACAAGTAAATTTCACAATGAAGCTAAGCTCTAAAGGACTCGTGGCGACGTCTGATTGCATAATAATCCATTTATTGCAACGTCTCACGAACCGACTCAATTGGGAAACCTAATCCCCTGTAAGCCATTATACCGAAAATTCCACCATCGCTCATAACCCCCGGCTCGTTCAAAAACACACTTTAAATTAAGAGTAATACGTCCCGCTTTACAATGGGGGAGAAACAGTTTTCCTTGTGCGGCAAATTAAGTGGCAATAAACCTTGCGCGGTCGCGTTACGGTTCATTTTGGTTTGCGGAGGGTTTCCGAGTTTGGAAAATGAAATTTTCATAAATGTATGTTTGTGAGGGCGGCGAGGGGGGAGTACCGGCTGTATTTGTGTAGGAGGGCGATACCCGGCAAGCGACAGACAAACTATTACTAATAATTACGCGGTTGGGGCACAGGCGCGAGATATGTACGTAATAGCCCCGTTAGCCGTAAGCGCAGCGCGCGCGCCGGCCGGCTCCGGCGGTGGCGCATGACAGTGTGTACCGCGCTCGGGTGGACCTAGTGCTTTAATTATCACTAAACAACATACTAAGTATCACGGACTAGTAAAAAAAGAAGGACTACGCACCACTAACTAGACATAGACGCTCCTCAGGTGTTCCACCTTGACACGCAACTTACGTCACACATTGACATAATAAGTGCTCCAAATGATAGATATCCGATATCTGGTAGCCATAAGTATCTCACTCACACATGCATAAACGTGGCTTCACGCTATAGTATGATAGCGTGGAGTCCTTCTTTTTTTACTAGTCCGTGCATATTATATGATTCATTTCAAGCAGCAACTTTCATTTTCTTTCATTGGCTTATACGTTTCTCGTACCTATGTCTAATTTAGATAATTTTATTGAAATCAGATTTGACCATCATCAGTATTGTGTCGGTTGTTTTAATATTTTTTGGTAATGGTACTAAGAAGCTACTCTTAAATATTTTAAAAAATATTAAAAAACCATTGTAGGTAATATTGGAAAGTTAGTAGGTAAGTATAAATATTTCTAGTATCAAATCTGAGAAGATAAGACTCTTCTCAACTTTGATGTTAGAACGAGTCTATTCGTAAATAGATAAATATTTCTCGACATGACACAAACCGAGCCAGATCAAATTGTCGAGCGCGAAATCAAGACGCTCAGCCCAGCTCTTAAGCGAATCACTTATTGTGCAATTGGTTCAGATAGAAAAAAGCTTCCTTCCGCGTACTGGGCCGGGCGCGCCGAGTGTCGGGTGTCGAGTTGCTACAACATTCCTGATCCGCGGCAAAAAATTAAGTGGACTATTTAGGCGAATATAAACATTTAATACGTTTAAGGGTCGCTTTTTGTGGGTGACGATTGTCGCGTAATTGCGGTGGGATGGTTTGGAAAAAGTTGTAATGCGCAAATATTGATTTGATGTTTCTATAAATACGAATTTGCGTAGTTATCTACTAGATAATGCACTACGATGACGTTGGTTTTCAATTTAAACAAAGTGAAACGACAATTTACCAATTACTTAATGAAACGATATACCTAAATCGTTGAGTTTCATCACAATACATTCTAATTATCAGACATACGTTTCTCCAGCAAAATACATCTGTATTTGCATACACATAATATATAATTTTCACCTGAAACTAAACTTCACATTATCTATTTTATATTTGTTATAATTATTAATATTCAATAAAACGGTACCAGCTCATGCATATATAATATTTAAAGTTTGGGTATAAATAAGTATTCATATAAGTAGGTACTTAATTTGTATTACTTCAATAAGTTCGTTATAAAGTGTCTTCTTATTTTAGACTTCGAGTTATTAAAGTATTATATTGAAATATCAGGGATCTATTGACGGTTTCAATAAACCCCAAAATAGTTGTCAAAGAGCCCCGGGGGCGCGGTGGGCCGTACGTGTACGGCGGTGTCGGGTTCCGCATCCACGTAAACGGCGAAAGCGCGAATAATACAACTTTTTGCCCCAACGACATTCGAGAAGATTTTTTTCTCAATTTTTTTCCCCCATTGAAGACAGATTTAACGGTCGGCTTCATCGCGATTTTTTTCCCTCTAATTCGATTAGAAAAAAACGCGAAAAGATTGTTCTATTAGTGAGTTTGGAGCGCACTAGCTGCGGTAGAAAGGAAACCCGATATGTTTTGGTGCGAGGCTGCCAGCCGCGGCCCGTAGTGCGTATTTCAAATCGAATTAACTTCGTGCGAGCGGAGTGGAGCCATCGATTTTGGGAACACAATCTAACTCGCAAATTGGTTGGAGATTATAACTTTTTGCGACAGCCGTGGTTTGTAAACTGAGTAATTTGGGTGCAATGTTTGTTATTTTTTGGCTGGACGAGAGTCCTTACGCTAAAACGGGGAACCAACCATAATGACAAAATTATTTTAATCATACTTTTGTATCATTGGTATTCTGATGCCTTCAGACAATTCTCAAGGTATAAGAATACCAGAGTTGCTGTCGGTATAACATGACGACTTATGCTAAGCAGAGATTTTTGTATGTAATTAGTACATGCTTTTCACTGTAATGTATTTATGTTTCTAGCTTATATATCCAAATTGCACTTATTTAGTAAGACTGTATGTCCATCTGTGTAGCGACTAGCTTACGTCAACTAGCGTGTTTCTGTCAGTTACCGTGACTTGTGTCTTCAAGCTTAACACCAAGCGCAGAGCATGATGCGCAATAAACATGTATCTCTCTCTTGGTACCTATGGGCCGAAAAGAGACGAATAAACACGTCTCTTTCTCTCCTTCTCTCTCTTTCTGTGTGTGTGTCAGTGGTAGTCTGACTTTCACTTTCTATGTGTGTGGTACTGACCTGTATCCTGTCCTCGGGCAGGTCGGTCTTGAGCGAGAGCATCTCTCGCGCATACACGTCGGGGTAGTGCGCGTCCTTGAACGCCTTCTCCAGCTCGTCCAGTTGGTACGACGTGAAGATGGTCCGGCTGGTGACAACGAAACAACTCATTAGTCAGTCTAGGATACAAGTGTGTTAGATATCTCATGAGCAAATGTAACCGACGGCCTGAACGAAATGTACAGCTGGTTTGACGTGAAGATGGGTCGGCTGTCGACAACGCAACAGTTGCTTATTGAGGATCTTTGCGTTAATATAGAGAACACCCAATGAGCTAATGTATCGAACCGATCGTACGGCTTGTCCGGCTGGCGACAACTTAGCGGCTCATTAGTGAGGTACATTATGAACATTTAAATACTGGTACATTAGCATGTAGGGCACCTCATCAGCCAATGTAACGAACCGACCGAACAAACGATCCATTCTTTTGAAAAAAAACTGGTGAAGAAAAAACGCAAAAGATAAAATAGTTACGTGTACTTATTGTTCGAAAAATAAATAAAATTGAATAATAGTTCCAAACTGGTAATAGCTTAAAATTCAATGTTTAAAACATTTTCTACAAATTTGAACGACAATAAGGTCGCATTTTATGTTAGAATAAACATTAGGTACTGACTTAAAACTAACCAGACTCCGATAGTACCTAATAAATTTCATTTAAAAATAGCTTTATGTTTAATATAGGTTTAAATAAAAAATTTAAATAATTTTAGTAAACAAGTCAAACAATAATTAATTAAAATTTTAAGTTTTTGTATTTTAATTTTAAATACAAATTTAAAGATCCACCTTTATCTGATAATATATACTTATTACGAGTTTAATATCGATGTACGTACCTGTGTCTGCGTTTTTTCTTCTTCTTCTTCCCGTTGAAGCCGGTGAGCCCGTCGACGGTGAAGTCTTTCGCCGCGTCTAGGGACGGCACTCCTGCGCAATGCAAAAATACACATTCATTTAATGGAAAAAAGTAAAAAAGTGGCCCCAAGGAAAGCCGCAACATTTTTGTGTTTCGTGTAACGTGTTATGGCGTTCGGTTCTCTCTGCTTACCCCGCTTAGGAAGTGGCTTGAAGTTTAGTTAGTTAGTGTTACGCATGTTATCCATTCCATCGTCAAACCTATAGTAACTAATATTATAAAGCTGAAGGAATCGTTTGTTTGCTTAAACGCGTTAATCTCAGGAACTACTGGTCCGATTATAAAAAATATTTTAGTGTTAGATAGCCCATTTATAGACACATTGAGATATATGTTAAAAATAATAACTCAAATCTTATTATATATACTTTTTAACGCCATCATATTTACCTACATATTGTAGTTTATAGTCACGTATACATAAGACAATTAATTAAAGAGATTTAGAGTGTCATAATGCTTTCAAATATTTCGACGTAAGAAGATATTCGAGACAATGATCTGATTGGCTACGGGACAGCGCCGTAGATGTGAAGAACAACTACGGAGCTACGTCGTAGCGGTCTCAAGGAAAATGTACATTATTAACATTTCACCAACGTTATTCTATTTTAGGTGAACTGCTTTCGCCAAATAGCAACGTCCATCAATCAAACGGATAGTATAAATCAAATCGCAACTCATATTCGATTCATATCCCCCACAAAACTAAGTCGATCAGCCCAAATCACTTCGCAAATTCGGCCACATTGGACCAATTACCGCGAAAG
This sequence comes from Glyphodes perspectalis, assembly GCA_951394215.1. Classification (NCBI taxonomy): domain Eukaryota; kingdom Metazoa; phylum Arthropoda; class Insecta; order Lepidoptera; family Crambidae; genus Glyphodes; species Glyphodes perspectalis. The sequence continues at coordinate 272,330 of OX596211.1, read as the reverse complement.
TGTTGAAAGTGTTAGCAGTTAATCCGCGTACAAACAGACAAGCGGGTCGCCAGCAGAGCCCCGGCTCGTCACATAATTACAGAATGTGATTGCCGAATGAATTAGTGAGCGGGTCGCCGGGGGCGGCGTCCCCCGGGACCCGCGCGTAATTGAATTCGCCGCCAATGAATACGACAATGAATTATTAAATTTGGGCCGTGACCCGCGACACTCGTCCCGCCGCGTCGGTCACATGTCGCCCAGGGATCGGTCCGCCAGTGTAAGTGCTAGAAGCGATACCGAGCTAAGTCAAACATTCCGTATTCTTTGTGTATGAATTAGTAAATATATATATTAGAATACTGACATTATATTACATACATAGGTACATAGCATCACGACGGTAATCTTCGAAGGGGTAGGTAGAGTCAAAGGGACAGCAAGCCTCTTTATACGCATTCAGCCAAAAAAAATTGGGCTGGGTGAGATGTAAAATTGTAAAAAAGTATTGAGATTATTAGGAATTAATATATCTATCAATAAATATCAGTCCATCATCATCTTCCTAGCGTTATGTCCCGTACTTAGACGGGGTCCGCTTAGACCATGATCCAGGATTTAGCGAGTCTGGTAATTACATTGAAGCGACTGCCGATCTGACCTTCGTAACCCTAAGATAGGGGAACCAGACAATGTTTGGATCATGGTTACAAATCCAAAGTTGTTTGAATTTGCAGGTTTCATCACGATGTTTTCCTTTACCGTCGAGCTAGTGGTATAAATACGTACATAGATTTGAAAACTCCAGAGGTAACGTGCCCGGGTATGAACCCGCACTCCTCGGTTAAGAGGCGCATGTCCTTACCATTGAGCTACCACAGCTCTTAAAAAAAAAACAGTCCATCAGTTGTGCAATATCCACAGCATATAGCTGAGATTTTTGGAACTAAGAAAATGTGTGTTAATATCATCAGTGCATTAATGTTTCAAGGGCAGCACATTATACTATTATGCACTTGTTTCTAATAATGATGATATTTTTATTCTATCCAACATGGTCCGCGCGAATGTGACAGCGCTGAGTGCGAATGCGCGCGGTTGCAGCGAGCGTGGTGCGCGCCGAATCGCGTATCGAATCGGTTCGGGCGTGACGTGTTTATGCGATAGCTCGGGGCGCGGCGGTGTTTTATTAATTGAATAAGTTATTCGATGTAACGTGTTACGTGAGAGGAATTTGTATTGTTGCGATAAGCAGAAGATCAAAAGTGGCGCCCAACGTGTGACTGACTGTTTTCAAGCATTATTATTATTTTTAGTCTTGATGGACATTATAGCTAAATATTTTTTATACTTATTTTTTTAGTTACATATAGGCATGTAAAACGATTGCAAAGTTTCTCCATATTTAAGTACCCAATATAAAAAAATGTAATCTAGATAATATTAGATCAAACCTCGGAAAATACCAACTAATAAAATAATATTAAATAGTCACTAACGTAATGTCCATAATGCAACATGTATATTTTAATTTTTCTTTCACAGAAACGCATAAGACAAACATTTAGATCTAATTAATGAATGAAACGGTAACAACCGAAATACGTCCAGTCAAAAAATAATTCCCGAAGTGTACAAATAAAGCCATTCGTTCAGTCGACATAATGGGGTCATCGCAAAGAACACAGCGGACATGTGTGTCGGCGCGGTGCGGCGCCAATGCATCGGCCACGCTCGCGACTCGCCCCACAGCCGGGACGGGACCGGCTGGTGCCGACGATTCAATCTACGACACGTTTCTATTATTCAAAACTCAATAATAACATTACTCGAGAGGATAGTGTTCATAGTATCTGTTAATACTGGCTACTTTCTTTCTTGGTGCCGATGATTCAATCTATGACACTTTTGAATCGTTAAAAAAAATAAAAAAATCAGTCGAGTTGAGAACCTCCTCCTTTTTTTTGAAGTCGGTTAAAAACTCAAGAATAACATTACATATTCCAGAGAATAGTGTTCATAATAGCAATTAATACTGGCCATTATCTTTCTTAGTGATCACAGATAGAAATAAAACATAATAAAATGTACACAATTGTATCCCTAAAATACTCCGTTCTAAATTTAAATAAGTAATGTGTTAAATTGACATCAGCTTTTAACAAGACTTGATGTCGGTATGACTGGCCCGATGGTCGAGTGGTCAGAGACCCTGGCAACGAAACCAAGGGTCGCGGGTTCGAATCCCGCTAGGGGCAAATGTTTCGTGTAATGAACATGGACATTTGTACTCGAGTCATGGATGTTTATAAACATATTTAAGTATGTTTATCCGTTCACTTAGTATCCATAGCACAACCATAAGCTTAGTTTGGGACTAGGGAATTGGTGTGTCAGTCTGAAGAATTTATTTATTATTAATTATTTATGGGACTGGGTACCTATAGATTTTACACAAGAATTAAGCGTTTTCGCCATGATCCCATACTTTGCGACCCTGGTCAACTTCAATGTAAGTAATATATTAAGTTTAGTGACTTCTGCTACTGATCTGACTAACGTAAAATAATAATATGGGTGTTATGGGGGGGTTTTTTGACCACATTTTTTACTTTTGAATTCGACTTAAATATTTTTTACTTACTGACTTTAGATTACAGAGTTTCTAAGAATATACATAGAAAGAAGGAAAAAAAAATTTACAATGACCGATCTAATTATTAAATATCGAATGTAGGTAAGTAACTCATACACGCGAAAATGTATGGATTATAAACCGAAGCTAAAAATATATCGTTTGCCGATATATTATTAAGTATGTATTCACCTAAATTAAAACATTCCTATTGATCCCGGCCGGGTCGTTAGCGGCAATGTATGCCGCGGCACGCGTTGCCGGCCCAACCTGAACCTTACGTCGCACGACTTAAGGTCGAGGGTGCGCGGCGAGGGGCGACGCCGAGGGCTAAGCTACTTGTGCTGAGAGGAAACACTGCCACTTTCCGCGCCGCTATTGTGACGTCATCGTAAGCTACGTAAACATTTATAATTTAATGCGTTCAAATGAAAAAAACATTAAAATTAATTTGATACTAAAATTATACTAATTATTTTTTCTATTAATTCATAGCCTTGCTATACTGGATACTAAAATTGAAGTACCTAGTTATGTCGAAAAAAGAAACAGAATTTAATTTATTTTATTTTATTTTACTTAATAAATAGATCCACTATTTACGAGTCTTTTAATTTGCCATTTTATTTTAAATTCCCATAAACCATTACGATGAACAAAATTAAAAAAATTACCAAATGTATTTATTTACTTTGTTTCTGGCCAAAATTATTAATATTTCCAAATATTTATAAAGTTTTAACCTTCCATGATATCTCTGTACTGAGTACGAACAACACATTTAGTATCAGCGCGCACGTGACGCTAGATGGCGCTACGTGTCCCTTAATTAAGCGCTCGCCCCAATCGCGACCATGAACAACGTGGGCACGGCAAGTTATACGAGTACCTCGGAATTGATATAGACACGCGGGGTTTAGTAGAATCCACTAGACATAAGTTAGCGTATATATTATGTCGCATTTGAAATGAAATTCAAAGAAAAGTCCAGGCGCTTTAATTAATTAAAATACCATTTTGACCCTAAACTCCTATTTCTTACTTATTAATTACTTACATATAAATTAAAGTATGTAAATAGGTTATGATTAAACTATTTTAGTATTAAAACTAATATTTACACTTATGTATCAAACACAAATGACTATATAGCTACGTTTGTTGGTCATTAAAGGAAGAAAAAGTAACTACCTATCCTTTTACTTTTGATTCTGTAAATAATGTTACACTTGTTTTTTTTTCGTGTAAAATCCTTTTAGATGTTATAAATTAAGACAAATAATAATTCTAACAATTATAATAAGAAATGTATATCTAAACACATTTTGAAACAACGACAACGGCTCTTAGACGTAGGTAAGCCTGTGAAAATTAACCTGAACATCTCAAGCTATAAAAATAACATTTCTACATTTCAATTCTGTATGTTCATAAATGCAAATGGACTTGCCTTATTAAAACAGCTACTTTACATTTCGAGGTTCTCAGAGTGGCCGGGTTCACAAAACACCGAACTGCGTGTGAAAGTCAAGACAAAATGAAACGCCTTCGTTACTCGGACGTGCAAATACGTCTGTGACGACAGGAGCAAAAGGTGTTGCATAGAAATGCATCCGTCTTGAGGAGCGTGTCCGGCGCCCGGCGCCATTCAAGCGGGATTGAGGCTGACCAGCGCTGAATGCGCTTTGTGCGCTGTCCGACAGAGGGTACCCACGCGTGTGCACTTATAACAAGACGTTTATATTTGATTTAGTTTTTTGGAATTTACCGTCGTGGTAAATGATCTCAATCCCGCGTGAAAAACAAAGACGAGATCTAAGGTAGCGCACTCGGTTTTGAAAACTCCTAATCTACCTAGGAGTTTAAAAAAAAAAAACAATTTTTTAGCTGTGTTCCTCTACACCACAATCTGTGGTCAGCCAAAAAGAAACAAAGTTTTACATTTAAATTTACATATTTAACATCTATGTAATTGAATGAACGTGTCAACTGGAAAAATATGCTTGTAATAAAAAATGTTTACAATCGTCTATACTTGTAATGTAACCTAAGAGTTGAGCACAATTCTGTAAGTGAAGGTAGAATACATTCATCAATTGTTTTTAATTTCGTTAAGTGAAGTATATAGTAAAATAAATGACGTTAGTCGTATTAAGCGTATACTCTTACATTGGTGACATCACGTATTTAGTTTAACCTGGTAACCTATATAACCAGGCAGTAGAATCACTTTTTTTATATTATACCTATTCATAAGTGCTTTTGTGGAGCCTACATGAATAAAGTTTTTCTATTTCTATAAAATATATTGGTATAGATAGACGCAAGTTCTAGTAGATATAAGATACTTTCCAGTTGACGGCAACCCAGTGTCGCGAAATAGAGTGTGAAAGCGCGCGCCAAATGTAATATATCAGATATACGTAAAGCGTTATTGGGCCAATCCGTCGTCGGTCGCGTCGCGTGATGCGTCGCGTCGCGTCGCAAATTGGCAATCCTCGCGCGGCCAATTTGGCGCGATCCGCCGCGATTAGATTTACACAGCCGCACTTGTCTCGAGATGACGTGTTTCGTTTTGAAAATGATGAGATGTGTCTTTTAGGAATCCGTGCAAGTGGAAGGTGTGAAAATAGCCCTATTAATCTTGATAAGAGACGCCGGATCGCCAGATTGTTTACAAGGCCAGAATTTAAAGACCGAACGATTCAACTTGTTCTTAGTGTGATGAGTATACATATCTAGTGATAATTGCAAATTAGTAAAATATACGTTAATGAAACGTGATGAACGCAAGAGGAAGAAAATTAACATGGTGCACTAATATATGTAAGTATAAGTTGTTAACAGATTTATAAGCAGTGCCCAAGAATAGGAAGGAAATTTATTGTATAGTAAAGACTTAACTTCATGACACTTCCCTAGCGGGGTACGCAGAGAGACAAATTAATGCCAAGTTTACAATGCTTCATATAAATTTAACATGGATAGTGGTAAGGTCCACGTTTCTTGTTAGTACCAAGTCCCATTGGAGCGTAGCTAGAGCGACGCCCAAAAACAAGTTACCTACTGCAATTCTCAATGTACACAAAAACAGTATCATTAAAATGGGAGCACTACATGGAAATGATATTGTTTTAAAACAAATTAACGGCTTTTTGACGACGCTCTAGCTACAACACTTTACCTGGTGAACAAATTTCCAAAAAACATTATAAATGTCGAGCGGAGCCGCGGTCGCGAGCGAGTCGCGGATAATTCGAGCCGTTAAAAAACGGTGAGTCGTCGCGCAACCTCGTTTGTCGCGAATTAGACGGCGCGTGAGGGGCGCTAAGAAATTGCCAATTCCGGCGCTCGCGATACGCGCCTCCAGCCAATTTGCGTGCGAGCATTCGATTTGAGCGTGCTTCGTCTATTTTACTTTTTAGATGTACTTACTGATAATTTAAATCAAAAAACTAGTCCGTCATTTTATAAGAAGGTATTTTTTTATCTGTCCTCCGTACTTTCTCTATCCCATCTCTTAGTTTGAAATTTTAATATCCAATTTATCCAACGTATTTTTTAGTGTAATTTATGAATTTGATTTGCTGAAACTAGCATTTAATAAATGTTTATTTTTAATAGAATATCAAAATACATAAACGGCTGGTAACATGTTACAATATTAAACTAATTGCTTAAAAAAATGATTATTGTAATATATAATGTCGAAACGATAAAAAGAAACACAGAATGTGAATGAATTGGAATAGTACAATATTAGTAAATGATTGTATGTAGGATAAATAAAAATAATGTTATTATGATATACATACTCCGCACAGCCTACCTGAATAAAAGTGTCGTACTGCTACCGTACATGAAACAAAACAAAATAACACAATTAAAATAAAGTCAAATAATAATAAAGTGTAGTACTCTTTAGACTCTTCTGTGTTCATACATACACACATACATACATAGTATCACGCCCATAATCCCCGAAGGAGTACGCAGAGTCAAAGAGGCGGCAGGCCCCTTTAACCACATTCAGCCAAAAATAAAACTGGGCTGGGTTAGATGGAAAATTGTGAAAACGTTGTGACAAGTGGCTAGCTCGTCGCCTACACAATCACATACCCACAACCCTATATACCATTAGTCGCCTTTTACGACATGCTAGGCAAGAAAGACAGTTGGCATATTCTTTTTTAAGTCCCAGACCAACATCGGACAGCAACTCTTCTGTGTCTGTAGAGAATTCAGTGGAGAAGTTATTGATAACTGAAAGTGTCGACAGCACCAGTACCACAGGCTTGCCTAATAATCTTCATTACATATTTGTGCTTAATTACTAAGTGAGAATATAAACCTGGTGCCAGACGTTTCAATCAAGCCCGTGCCGATATTGTCTCTGGCGGATTATCACAAATTCGGTTTTGCTAAACCAAACTGCTACCCATCAGTACTTCGGTAGGGAGCCAAATAGGTGCCGCTACCGTCAAATACATTTGTGGTTGTATACTGAGACATTATTTCTCATTCTATGTCACATCAAACATTTTGTGTTATTTTAAATAAGTACATACAATTAACTAATGTAGACCAGAAACATGCAAAGAATAATATTGGCATTTGATTATAAACTTAACATAAGAAATTTAATTAAGATCGTTAAAAATAAAATAAAAATAAACTTTAATAAATAACATAATATTATCTACACAAATATTTCATGATTTATATTTGTGTACATAATACGAGTATGTTGTATATTAGAGAAAAGGTCTTTTGATGTTTTTTGCAGAACTCTATCTCCAGAAAGCAAATTCTTTTTTAGCAATCAAGACCCAAACTCGCGCTACGGTTAAATGAAGCGTGAATGACGTCACACCAGCCTTCATCCAAACCCGTGTCCACAGTTCCCACCTCAGACCGCTATACCAACAATATCGAGGAACTGCAAAAAGCCCGGTATCGCATTACGCGCAGGTGTGAACAAAAATGGAGGAGCTGAATGCGCGGGCGCAAGTAGCCGCTTTGTGCGCGCATGATCTTGCTCTTGTTGCGGCCCGCTCGGCGTGGGACGCTGTTTTGGGCCCGATTGTCTTCTAACATTGATTGTGCAAATATCGAAAAAAAATAAGGGCACCTACAATAAAGCCTGGTTCCATAAAATTCCATATGACGTCATAAATATCATCTTGGAAAATACTTTTTCCAAATTATGGGAAGTAAGACTTTCATCTATCTAATATGGTGATACTAGATAGTTGAATGTCCACTACAATACATATATTACTTAAATCATTACATTCAATCAATACCTATTATTTTCTAATACGCAAAACGCTGCAATCCTAGTAAAATAAATAAGGGACATTTTATGAGAACTCTATATAGTAGCTTATGAATATATTTCCAAGTAAAGTACAAATAAAACAATACGAGTAATTAAACACAAAAAATACAATAACAATTCAATTCGATTAGTGGTTATGTAACGAAGGAGTTTGGTCGTCGTTACCTTCGTGTAAGAACGTTGTTATTCTTATATTTTCGTTATTGTATATTTCCAAACAGTACCGATTGCCTTGACGATCTTAATTACATTAATTGTTTCTTTTTCATTAACTTTTGAAACAGTTTTGTAAACCAGCTGCGTGAATAACGGTGATTAACAGGTGCTTAAACACGTGATACGCACCAATCGCGGGACAAACGGGACAATGCGCTTGATTACGGCTCGCCTGTCTGTCTGTTTGTCAGGCAAACATGCAAACACTCCGATGGGATAACGAAGCATTTACGCAATGAAGACGCTAGCATTTAATTAATGCTATTGTTTCATTAATCACTTTATGTTGTGCAACTGTTCATGGAGACGACTACTTATTTACGTCAGTATGTCACCTTGGGTATATATTTTATACGTTTTAAATTGTATATAAAACCCATTCATTGTTAAAACTTGTTTGTCCGATATTGGTCTGGGACTTAAAAAAGAATATGTCAACTGTGTTTTTTTGCCTAGCATGTCGTAACGGGCGACTAATGGTATATGGGGTTTTGGGTATGTGATTGTGTAGGCGACGAGCTAGCCGCTTGTCACTATTTTTTTACAATTGTCCATCTAACCCAGCCCAGTTTTGTTTTTGGCTGAAAATGGTTAAAGGCGCCTGCTGTCCCTTTAACTTTGCCTACCCCTTCGGGGATTATGGGTGTGATGTTATGTTTATGTGTAATTGTTAAAACTACTGATATTATAAAAATGAATATGGCCTTTGCTATCATGGAAGGTGCTCTACCTATATCCTTTTCGATAGCTTTTGCAACTTTAGTACGGGTAGTAACTAGATATGAAGGCATAGCCACTAGTTTTGTGTTTATTCTAAGGGTTTCAGCGTTGGGAAACATCAGCCTATATTCGTCTATTGTTGGATATAGGCCTCTTCTAATGAACACCATTGTGCCTAATATTTTTGCTTGCTTCTAATGCATAAATTATTAAAGCCCACGACAAAACCTTTAACAAAATAGTAGTAAATAGTTTCTACTCATGAAGCAGCATCATAAGGCTGTATCCTCGTCAGTAAATACTTTACTATTTTCCAAACTACATAATTCCATCACTGTCGCCGTTCTCCGGCCGACCCCAAGCGCGCATTGCCACGTCATTATTCAATTTGGACTATCCAATTTTCCCCCGCGTTATAAATATAGAGGTATATTATCACGTATTTAGCTAAACACCGTGACTGTTCAGGGGTCAGGGAGGGGGTGAAAAATGATTTTTGGGGGCCGGCCCCGAGGGGCTCGTTATGGGGCACGAGTTTTTGAAAACGATATTGTTGTGCGGTAGGGTAGGCCTGCGCTGCCCCGGTGCATGTCGATGAAGTAGCTCACCAAGTTAATGGTTTAGTAATCATATTTGATGTCTTGATTACAATACATGAATATATATGTATGAATATGTAAGTATATGTCATGAATAGTAGATAATTAGTATTTTAATATAAATTATTAAAATTCATTTCAAGTAACATAGAACAATGGTCCTGATGGCTACTTGAATTTAATTATTATTTTTATACCCTGGTTTAATTGACGGTGACGAGCAACGAGCTCTACTCATCATCTTTCACAGAACCCATTCATCTTGGTCGCACCATATCTGTATTTTCACCAGCATTAAGTGAGAAGGCCGTGAAGCAGTAACATATATACTCTTTTTTTATTTATAATTTTAAATAGAACTACGGATATTATACTCACGGTAAAAATGAAATTGCGAGTATTATGTGGACCTATGAGCCGGCCCCTATATTATCGATACATCCGCCCTCTAAGTGCATCCCTATACCAGTAAAGAATATACTGAGTAGGTATTGCAGCGTCCAATTTGTTGAGTGAATAGTTTGACGACTTCATTGCGACCAGGGGCGCGGGCGGAGGCCCTGTTGAACGAGTATCGATATCTGCTCCAAGAAAATTTTCTCTTTACCCTAAGGAATATAATTTAGAAGAAAAATTACTGACTCTTTTAGGCAAAGTAAAATATTGTCGTGTACAAACTTTTTCATCATTAAATTTTAAATTTTAATTCTATTAAATTGTATTACCGTTACCACCATTTCATTGCATGGAACTACTTACTTATAATAGATTTGTTTTATTTTTTACACAGCAATTGTTTTAGCTACTTTTATACGTAATTAATTATGTTACTTATGCTCAATGTAGCTCCCGAATCCGATACCAGATATGACTTAAGGTGTACGACTAATATCATTTATTTCGTGTTCACATTGTATTTTATGGTACCAAATATATATTTTTTCTTTTTTTTTTTTAATATGAATGGCAGACAAAATACCAGATGTCAAGTCATGCACGCTATAACGTCATATTTAAACACATGACTAGGCCTAGTCCAATGAAACAAAGCTCATAGAACTGTAGTAGGAAAAGTTTAAAATTGTTCACAGCGGCCAACGAATTGTATTTTATAGTTAGTCTTGAACTTATATATTACTGGTATGGAATTTTAAACATACATGCTACCCTGCCTGCAATTCACGAAGGGGTAGGCGGAGTTCGAAGATCAATAAGCTCACCTAACCTAAGCCACATTCAACCAAAACTATAAATATAATGACAAGTAAAACATACTGTAAACATATTCTGCACAATTTTCGTCTTGTTTCAAAACTGGTAATTTCCATCTCATCTTTGTAAAGTGACCTACATACCTGGCGCGGAGAGAGCCAATTGAATAAGGAAAGCTCTCTGCAGCGCTGAATGCGAGTTGAACGTCCTATTGATTTCGCTGGGCCCAGCAGCATCGCGGGGATCTCCTGCCGACGCCTACACACAATTATTGCCTTATTTGCCAGCTAAGGTACTATCAGAAAATTGTTTCTAGAAAATCTCTACAAGATAATTGGTCCAGATCACAAATTAAAAATCAAATTCTTTAGGCGACATTTCTGCATTTCCATAGATTCTTTAAAATAATAAAAACAATGAACTAAACTAAATAGTAAATAAATTAATAAATCTATTTCAACTTACGTAGTTCTGACATTTTTATTATTACACAAGTGTCAGAACAGAAAGTAATCATCCTTGCAAATCAAAAATAAGAAACTGAATCAAATTATCAATATATTCAGGCATAAAGAAAAAAGTCTAGCTATTAAAATAAAATAAGTGCTTTTCGCTCGACCCGAAGGTCAAAAGGGCAAACAATTATTACAACTGAAAGTCGCTCTGAAATAAATCGGCATAGCTTACCTCGCATAAGTTATACTACAAGTGGAATGGCGTCTCAGAAGTTTTACCTATTTCGTGTGTAAGCATAGCATGGACATATCTATGCTAATGCTAGGTACGTCTAGGTATGCGATACGCTGCGTCAGGTGATCCCAAGTTCCGTCTCGAGCACTAGGCTCCGGCAATGTTTGGCTCCGCAGCCTCGCCAGCCTGCCGACCACGCACCATGTCCTAGTAATTAACTCGAGCTCATAATGAGCAGGCACTTACACCTCAAGACACTGCCCATTATAATTGCTAATGCCTTTCACTTTGATATTTCGGAGAACGAATACCAGTTTAAGGGCGCCCCTTGAAGCACCTTATTGGGAGGGGATTAAGTCTATTATGGCTCGCTGGAGGGGGGAGGCAAATTGGTCGTTCTATTGGTGCTTAATTCATTATACGATCAGTGGCCTCAGGGAGGAGGGTGGTGGCAGTTCTTGTTCTAATCGTAAAATGTTATTGTTGTCGCGGAGGCGTGAGGACGCTTCGCAGATAATGTAATACAATCTGAATAGACACGATGTTATATACAACGCTATTGTATATACACACAGAGCGCTACACAAACAAAATCTATTTGGGATTGCTTTAAAATATTTCGAGAAAATTATCATTGACGCATTTTTATACCATCTGTGCCTAGGCTTTGATAACAATCTTGGTACTTAAATAAGAAAATCTGATTTATATCAAATTGTGAACGAATTTATTTTAAATCTTTTTTCGACTTCTTAGGGCAGTTACTCAGAAAAAGCTTTTTTCTAATTCAACAGCCAAATAGAAATATTAAGTCCCTCTTATTTCAAAGGACATTGAACTTATAGTACCTACTTGTTTTATTCTTCCAGAATTCGTTAATTGGTAAATCACCAATCACGGAGCACATTCCCTTCGAACTATAGGTACGATACTGAAGCAAAGCCAATACGTGACCACGTAAGTGGCTGCCACAGTGTCCAGCGGCAGGCCCCGCCCATCCCCTCCTCGGCCCTCGCTCGAGGAAACTCCGCGAAAGTGTAATATTACCAGGCCATTATATTTTCACGCGTCGTTGCTCACGCGCCGCTGTTTTTTTTCCTCGAGTCAAATTATCGTGGTCTCCATGCTCCGTGTGGGGATCACTACAATGGGGAGGGTAGACGCAGTCGCGGGCTGTAGTTTGTGAGTTTTCTTGTCGAGCCGAGGGATGAGACGTGATTGCATTCGCGCTCCGAAGTTCTACATAGGATGGTACATTGAGACGATGTAGTGTGGCTGTAGTTGTCGAAGTGATTATTTTTCTGATAGGACATACTCGTGTGGGAACTAATCGGAAACGAGAATATATAAACAACAATTAAATAATTAACCAACTGAAGTGTTTTTACTAGTTGGCCGTCTCTACCATAAAGTTTTTTCTTCAGTCAGTCTTATCAACTTTAGAATAAACTAACGCCTTAATTGATTTGAGATTGGCAGTTATACAAGAAAGCTCTAAAATTGGAACACAAATTAGGATTCTGAGATTAATTTGTTTGATTTGAACAAAAATCCAAGTATCTAAACAGTATGTAGCATAGGGATTATTCACTATACTAGTATCTATTATAGTTTTTAGCAATTTAAGCTTTAGCAGCTTGACTTTAGTAGCTAGTTGTCCACACGATAAAGTACCTACATTGTAGTGTTCTAGAAGGATTCTCCACTCCACATATGAAGTTGTAAGAACTGAAGAAACTAGTAGATTTATCACTTTCATATTAAGCGACTAAATATGTTCCTTACAACACCATTATGAATATAAAAGAAATACACAATTAAAAAGTGTGTTTAAATATTCTGTTCTTACATTTGTTTTTATCTATTAAGCTCAAAACAGTATTGTAATAAATAAAAACACAAAATATGTGTCGCGTTGTAACAAGACGTAATCCTGCTTGCGCAATGAGGCGCGGGCCGTGCTTAAATTGTTCCTCGCGAGCGCTCCGGGTGCGTTCGGGAAAAAATAATAATTGCACTGGTTGGAGTTGCCGCGAGCGACGAGCGACGAGCGACGAACGATGAGTGATAAGCCGCAAGCGACGAGTGCCAAGCGGCATGGGTATTTTATCGCTTTTGTAATGTTTGTTACGCAGAACCTCTTTTTGGTGTCGTTAGGGAAAGGCGGTCTACTTGTTCACAGTTTTCCATCAATCGCACTCCATTTTATTTGACTAAGACTCAATTTCATGACTGGCTCGACGGCGCATTCGGTAGTGACCCTGCTCTATGCGCCAAGAGTTGTGGGTTCGATCCACACCCTAGACAATCATTCGTATGATGAATACTTGTGTTTGTTTTGTTTCTGGATGTTAATATCCAATATTTAAGTATATATTTGTAATACCACTATTGATTCTGATATCCGAGTGTTAAGTGCTAAAACTACTTACCTGGAATTCAGATCAATGTCACATACATTGATGTCGTTGGATATTTATTGGATATATTTATATATTTATTTTTGGCCGAATGTCATTTAAGGAGCTTACTTAACTCCTTTTTTGATATCGGGCGTGTCAGAATCAGTTTACTTAAATATTACCCTACTCTGTAACAAACCATCAAATACAACATTAACAATCAGAGTGGTCTCTAGTTCCTGAAACGGTGTTAATGTTTCACTATTACCTACTGATGATGATTAAAGAATACATGTCAGACAATACATTAAAATAGTAACTAACATTATATAGTCTAATGGCAATAAGGTAATGTGTTTATGTGCAATTCAATCATAGAGATACTTGTTGTGATAATATTTTATAAATTCATGTCAATAATAGTTAATTTAATTATTTTAAGTGCCTACATAACTATAAGTAAATAAGTTAATGATAATAATAAGTATGTAATTATAATATGTAATTTTTAAAAGCACTTACTTAAGTATATTGCTACACCCTATCAGGGTCCATGTAACTGCATTTCAAATGTTTTGTTATGTGTGCAATTATGAATAAATAAATAAATAAATGTGTTTTTAAGCCCACATTAATAAATATCGTTCCGTTTAATTTAAGTCAGCCCACCAAAACAATGAGATGGAATCATAACCTACCACCTATAACATCCTCGGGAACTGGATACCGGGGTCAATTAGCGGCCACGACTGGTGTTTGCCTGACACTCAGCGCAGCTGATTCGTGACACCCTCCTACTTATGATTGCACCCGGTGTCTCTCACTAATGATTCCCAAACTTCTGTCTTCAAGTTTCGAAAGTACGGTTAACAACATTTCGTGTTAATTTTTTTGCAAAATCGCCCAAAACTATACGTTTTCGAAGCATATACTGAGTATAAGTTTAAATCAGTGCTTTTCGGCGACTATCACGCTTTAGAAACTTATTTCATTGAATGGAACCAAAAGACCAAGGAATCGCCGGAGGTATTGTATATAATTGAATCAATATCCGTGTTAAGGTCATAATGAACAATGAAAAACAAAAATGCTATCGATTATCAAAAAAAAATCAGTCGAATTGAGGACCTGCTCCTTTTTTTTGAAGTAGGTTAATTAGTTTGTATCACTGAGTTCCTCCGTCTATAATAGTACCTACCTACTCGCATTGGTAGCTATACCTAATGACCATATTTTGTCTGCTAATGAAGCAGCAAATTGACAAGACCGACATCAGATCTACTAATGTCAGCTTGTTTTCGCCACTCAATATCCTGTCTACACTTAATTGTCTTAAAAAAAAAAACAAACTGACAGTTCCGCAAAGAGCAGCGTGCGCGCAATCAGAGTGACAGGCGCGGACGGGGCGTCGGCGTCAACGCGACATCATTCACTGACGCCGCACAACGTTCTCGGTTACGCGACATTCGGCGGGAAACTGTTTTTATCAAGACGAGTAGCGACTGCGGTTTGACACATTCGGGACTCGCTGCGACAACTTTTTTCTATACGGCCAATGAGACTCTTATTTGGCTGCTAATAAGGTTCACTATTGGCTCGGGATGCAGTTGCTGTTGCTGCATATCGAGTGACAGAAAGACCGCAGCTAAGTGGCGACAAGTTGTAATAACAAGCAGTATATTAAGGGCCTTGGTGTAATGTAGACAAGGAACCAGTGAGGTAACATGCATACTGCACCTCATTTTGTAAAAGCTTATATTGAATTAACAGTATCTGGATATTAGAAGTCTACATATCTTCACATACATAATAAAATATTGTACATTAATATACAAATCCTGGTCCATGATCGAAGCGGACCCCGAACAAGCACGGGACATAACGCTAGGAGGATGATGATGATACTACAATATTATAAGTTGGCAAACAAGTATATACTTTGGCCGATGGCAAACAGTCACCATAATTATTTTATAGCTGTACTCAAAGTATTCCGTAAGTGTGAACACACTTTGAAGCCTTTCTGGGGGGCCCACTAAAATAGGCACTGATCGTAACTAATCATACAAATAAATCGGTGTTTGATAATTCTAGGGTTCCGTAGCCAAAAAAGTTTGAGAACCGCTGTTATAGACATTTACAAAACCAACCATAATAGGTACCAAGCCTGCTAGTCGCAATTTGTCTAAATAGACACCCGCTCTGTCATTTCCTATTAATTGTAATTTAGTTCAAACCTAACACTGCATCAGTGTGGTGCACAGTAGCACGATGCACGTGAAGCAGAGATGCCACAGTGGCATTCCCTGCACTGTGGCGCTGTTGCGGCGCGCTGGTGTCAAATGTTGTTTGTCCGCTGATTGGAAGGACAGATTGAGTTCCACTTGTTATTAGTGGTGCTCGAGAGTAACATTGTCTAAATAATTTGTCACTACTACATTAGTTCTCAAGTGAAAGTTGACTAATTTATGTCGAGACACCACTTTATTTTAGCTATAGTTATTGCTATTCCATTTATTACCCACCTAACTTTAACACCCAAAATAATGGCCGTATAATAAATAGCATGTTTTTTTTAGATATAGAACATTATGTTAAATTTAAAAGTGTTGTATTAGACGTACCTACTTCATTGGATTGTGTTTTGACTATATGTAGATACCTATTCAGATGGGTATACAAATTGCAATGCAGCTGTTAAATAGAGTTTAGATTCCTCCATGTAAGTACCAATTCTTCAGCACGTAAGCACAGATGGCCAAAGGTCTTTTGTTTTTTCAGCCTTGTGAGATTGGCCTACTGCCTGACCAATACAGTGGAAGGCCTATTATGTGCCCGACTTTCTCCGCCATTTAATTCCCTGTACATAAACAATTACGACCCCTAATTTACAAATTAAAAATGGCGTCTTCCGCTAAACAAAGCGGCTCCAAACGGCCATCACGGCAGCATTGTTTTATAAACAATAAACAGCGGCCATGATGGTAAAATGTCAAATCTACGCGCGAATTCCACCCCGCAGCGTTCCAAATATGAAATTCCCGCGTAGAAATGGCGGCGAAGGCAATTTTTACAAATGGCTGCCGAGCGGGGAGTCAGGTGGTTTGTTTTCTGGCGAGCGCTTTTCATAGACTAGGGTTGCGAGCACACACGCGGCACGCAGGGCGGCGCGGCGGCCACTTGCTGAACCCGCGCCTCCTCGCCAGAAGCGCGACCCGCCACAATGGAGCAGAATCCGTTAAATAATTAAGTAATTTGAGCCCTCCCGGCTATATCTTTATCTCGACCTCCATAATTTGCATTTAACAGGATATTTTCTAAAACCTCACGTCCTAAGCAAATTCTTTCGCTCGCTTTTGCTAGAAAGCCTCAACTGAAATTTTGGGATACTCAAATTGCAACTTTAAGAGCTTATTTGGAAGGTTGAAGTTCCGATCGGTGATAGATTGGTGTATGATTTATAGGGTCGGTTGGGCTGGGAGACTGCGCGGTGACGTTTGGTGTTTGGCGGATTCATTACTGAGACAAAGGGGCGAGGGAGGGCGCGAGGGACGCCTCCTCCCGCGCCCACAGCCACTTTCCTAAATCACTGGCAAATGTATTGTTTCTTAGTTTCTAGACGTTCAGAAGTGATCAATGCGGGCGAGTGCTATGGGCGATGGGTCGTGTGGGGCCGGTCGAGGTAAATGAAGTGAACAAACAAACATGAAACACTACACATGTACAGGTACATTATTGCAGTTAGATAAGTTAAATATTCATTTGAATTTAGACTCATCATATAACAGGCTTATCAAATTGTTTATTAACACAATTAGATATTTTAGCCAATACAATGCTAGTATTGCTGTATTATAAGGAAAGTTAATAAAACATTACCTATTTACTAATTCGATAAATATTTCAATCTTACTAGTGAAACATCAAGATTTTAGCGGATTATATTATCAATATATGTGAAACATCGTCAGCACGGGAAACCACTTTGTTAATGTATTTACAAGATGCAAGTCCCGAAAAGCAACGTGTCTTAAACAATTCGTGATTTCGGAAACTTAAACTTGTATTTAAATCAATTTAGATTATGTTTGACTCCAATTCTTTTGAACGATTGACGCACAAATCTACATTTCAATCATCAACTTCTTTCAAGAAAAAAGTATCTTCGTTACAATTTTTCCCAAGCGTTAACAAAGTTAGCAATTAGGCTTAATAAAATCGGGACTGACCTGTGAGGTGCGGCTGCGAGCTGGGGCTGTACGGCGACTTGATTTGCGGGAACCCTGCGCAAGAATTACATTAATTAAGCGACAACAATTAAGCCCTGGTTGGAATTCCAATTTAAAAGTGCCGCCTTGGTCGGGACGCGGAATTACTTATCTGTTTGCGGCAACGCGGGCAATTGGGGACTTAAATAGCTCTAGAGCCGGTGTTTTATTGATGAGGCGGCTTTTATTGAGACACTAGCTGCGCTGCCGATTCTCATCTCTGGGGGACACATTTTCGGGTATGAACTAAGTGAATAGATAGGCTCCAGAGTATTTATCGGTTACTTATTTGACGATAGTGCAATACAGCGTAAGTTGATTTTGCTGTAAGGTCAATCTGACTCAAAAAAAAATGCAAATTAGACCGTGTGATAGTATCATGTAGTTACGTGGTATTGCACTATGTTCAATGATGTGTAAAGGAATGCAATTTGTAAATAAAATAAAATGAATCATAGGAATCTGCAAGCCTAAGAAATAGGCACCTGATAGTTAGATGACTGATTTTATACTGTTATAAAATTAAAGTGTGATATCTCTCTCTCTATCGGTTTTGAATCGCATAGACAAACAGACAGAGTTACTTTCTCTTACATAAAATTAGCAGGGATTTAAAAATTGACCCAAGGCGACAGATTAAAACTTAAATGTTACATCGCATGGTCTCATTCAATACTCTTACAAATATGTTATAAATATGTGTATGTACATCCCGTGACCATTCATGATAGGTGAGGAATAAGGAAAACACGATTACACACTATGATACCTTTAAAAACTATATCAGCACCAAGTACATGCCGAACCTCAATAAGCGCATAAATAATTAAATATAAGACTACATCACATACATTGATCTGGCTCCGAGGTAAGTAACTTAAGCGCTTGTGTTACGGATATCAAAAACAATAGTGGTATGTACAAACATATATGTAAATATTCAATATTAACACCCAGACTTATAACAAACACAAGTATTAATCATACGAATGTTTTTCTTAGATGGGGATCGAACCCACAACTCTTGGCGCATGGGGCAGGGTCACCACCGAATGAGACATGGAGCCAGTCAAATGTACCTAATACTTAAATTAATCATGTTCTCTAATTCAATAAACTTCAACCTATCAGCAACCTCTTCACCTACGCACCAGTCCTGCAGCACGCCAGTCAATTATAAATAGCAAATTGAACGCGCTCATTAGAATTAGAAAGGCGATAGACGTGAACCCGAGACACCGCGCCATTCACGGAGCACAAAAAACGGGACAAGAGCGAGCCGCGCCTGCCTGCTGCTGTCTCGTATACCGAAGGTACCTTTTGCCTGCGTCTTTGACGTATGTTATAGACGCGTACAAACAGACGGATAGACAAAATTACTTACGCATTAATTACGTTAACGTCCTCGTAGTAGATAATATCATAGACCTACATACTCTTGTACTGCTCGAAATCACATCGACATTAAAATTAATTGATTTGGATAGGATATTAATTTAAGTAATTTTAATAACAAACTAATTAACTAATTCAGACACTTAAGAAAATGGAAAAGTAAACATTATTTAGTATTTTTCTCAACTATTAGTACATTCATCTATATGCAGGTATATCATGAGAATTTAGTTTTAGATTTCCTTGATTTAAACTTATTTAAACTTATCCCTACTGAATTCTGAGCTATACCCATTATGTTTCTGTGAATGAAATGGTATTTCGGAACTATTCACGAAATATCCGAAATTGCTTATAAAGAATTTAAAGTACATTTGTAGTTCCGCGGACCCCTAAAGGTACAAAGGGCTTGCAGACAAATGAAGTCAAATCAAATTTCGCGATAGACATAGACAATGGGCAAGACAGGCATCCGCCGCGGCTCCAGCGACTATTATTTGAGGCCAGCTGTTCGCTGATTGTAGTGCGACACAAAAAATGGATAAGCACGAAGCGGCTGATCACTTTACTAGGTAGGTACTAAAACGGCAACAAAATCCTTCTGAAGTCCTGATTTCAAGTTAATTAAGGGTAGTACATTTCTTATCAAGTTTTTCCAATATTACATATCTGTATGATTCTATTGTCTACATTTTTTAAAAGCCAGATGGTTTTATTCTAAAAAGAAATTAATTTCACAAATTTTTCTTCTCTGGAAGAGGAAGACATTCTGCGCCGACCCAAGATGAACTGGGAGAAGGGCAAGAGGATAATGAATATTTCTTCCCTAGATATTAGTATATTCTTAGTATTTTTATGCAAAATTTGAAGACTATCAAAATAAGCGATACCTAGTTTTTTGCAATTTTTAGAAACCTAATATTTTTACTTTTATTATAAATAATTTCAATATAAAAACATGATTACGAGTATATGAGCATGTATATTTCAATGACGCCAAAGAATACATAGTAGTTAGTTCATTCGCAAGGAAAAGTGGCGAGTGGCTCATGGGCCGCTAACCACGTCGCTTTCAAGCTATTACGACTTCCACTCGCGCACATAACGCTCGAAAGCTCCTCATTCCGCTGTCACTCCTCGAGCTAAAGACTTCCTCAATTACGAGCAAACAGAGCAACTAGTGCGTGGCGCATTGTCCGTGCGCCCGCGCAGCCGCGATGCTGGCAAGCCCGTGGGAGTGCGCACGCGCAAATTGCGCGCAACGGTTGTTTAAACAAGTTTATCGTTGCGTAAGCGTTATGTACAATCTTTCACGGTACACGGGCTTGCAGTTTACAATAAATATGGTAGACAATGCACGGCCATTACCCGGTCTCAGACGCAGAGGCTTAGGGTCTACTCAGTGCTACTGGGAAAAAGATAGTGACTGAAAACTGATAAAATCTTTTATTGCTTGCCATCACTTCTAGTACTAAGCTATGAACCTTGACAGGCACAGCACAGTTGACACATTTAGATAAGATCTTTCTTTTTAGTGCAAGCATCAATTGGCAAGCACTAGATAACACCGTATCGCCGGGTCATTCATCACTAACTAACTTAATTCATAACAAACAACTAACAATTAATTTTTTGTATTACAATTCCTCATTATTAATAATTTCTCCCAAATATCTTCATGGCTCTACTTTAAGTAGCTACTGCTTAATATAGTAGGAGAAGGTAAAAATGTGTACCAATTCATAGATCGTTTAATAAATGTTCCACTAAATCTAAATCGTCTATTTACTTTGAAAAAATGAATTAAAACCCCCTTGATCTTATTTTGTTCGACGATACTTCACCAATACTACGTCTGTCCAGCTAAATAGAATTTCAGTAATATTACTGAAACTATATTTAGCTAGTAATTAGGCTAACGGATTAATTTATTGGCGATTTAAATTGTGGCCAATTTCTTCCTCATCACTGAACTAATAATTTGCAAAGCAGCTTTGTCATGCGTTGATGTAATGATTAATATTCAATAGTTAATGATGCTGTAATTAACGTGTTACCAAATAAATATTTATACTCTGAGTGAATGCACGTTGTTATATTGGATTTTGTGACACGCATAGATAAAAGTCGCGTGAAAAGTTTCTTGTCTGTTTCATTAATCCGAATTTACATCACCGACCAATCAATAGTTTTAACAGTCAGGATCACAAAGCCATATTTTGTCAACAGCGATTTTATAATAATTACTTTAGGATACGTTCCGGGACGTACCTATTTATGAAAAGGTTTTGTTAAAGTTAAATAGGTAGGATATTTCACTGTTCGTTCAGAATTAATGATTTGCTGGAAGTGCCAAATTCTATTCCTAAAATCAAAGCTAGATCCAATTAGTGAAAACGCACATGATAAGGCCCTCAATGGAGCAGCAAAAACACAATAAGCGTATTGGATTACTGGCCCAATATAAAGAGGATTAGGGTCGCGTGGCCGGCCCCTGGGCCGCAGGTGGCGCGCGCGCCGCCCCCGCACCGCACGCGCATTGTTTTAGCTGGCCCTTGCGGTGATGGCTCTAGCACTATCGACACTAACACTGTATTGACTTTCTGAAGCATTCTTCACGATACACGAAGTGAGCGCGATGTAGTATGCGAAACAACGTCTAAACATCCTGAACCTGAACGTAGGGACATGGAGTGGAATATGTTCCGACAATTGTATCTAAACTATATCAAATATCCACACAGAGATAAGTAGTGATAAAATTCAATGACTGTTTTATAGAAAGTCTCCTAAAGCTGCAATTATAAACTTGGTTGACTGGAAGATTTTTCATATAGATAGAACCTGTACACCTAGGTAATTTAATATCAAAATAATAGATAATACCCACAACAGCCATGGAAACAATTTCTGTGATAATTATATATTCGCAATAGACTGTTTATAAAAGGGAAAAAATATAGGCAGGTACTTCATTATTAAATATTTACTGTTCGACATATTAACTTTTTATTTTTAATTACACATGCTTTTTAAGCATTAATTATAACGCATGCTTCATCACTTTTTGTATTTTAATTATAATGGGACGCGAATTATTATTATCAATATGAAAATAAACAATCAAAGAAAACCAAACGACGATTAAATTTAATGTACTCGTACCTACTTTAAATAAATATGTTAAATGTTTCTTTATAAATAAAATATTAACGGTCCAGTAAAAAGCCCTCATTTGAATTTTACCTCCTCTTTTTCCGTAGTACGAATGCTATGTTAATTGCAGTACAAGTACTACATCCAAACTAAGCTATGACCAATTAATGTGTCAATTATATCCGCGCACGCTATGTTTACATACAACAACGCTAACGTACCATTACGGATCGCGCTGTCCGTTAATTCGTATCAAATTCTCGGCTTAATTAACAGAAAGTTTAGAGTAACAGATTTAATTAAGCCGAGCTCTCAATCGCCTCTGCTCTGTCAGACTAACAAGGGCCGACGCGGTGACGGGGAGATTTTTTATTAATTCGATTAAACGATATTAGTCGATTCTATTTTTGATTCCGACGTTTCGTTTAGCGATTGTCTGCTCTCACTCTGTATTGTTCGAATTTCGAATACATGTCTGGAATATGAGTGACTTGTAAAGTTTTAACTGCTAAAAGACAGCTGCACCAAGCGTTCTATAAATCTGGCGCCCTTTACACGATTGGCCCATTTTTAAGTATCTCACTATAAAGTAGGTGCACACTGCAGACAGTAACGCCGTGCTCGGATGAGTTAATTGCATCGACAATGTAAATTAGTTGACCGTGTCAGCGCCGCGTCGAGAGCGCCTTGCGTTAATCGCGCCACGATTCATTAGCACGCACGCCTACAGGGCTGACACGTGGAAACTGGGTATCTACCTGAATGTAAAATTGTCATCCTGGAAAAGAAACGTAGATCAAGCTGCTTTTAAGGACGTTACCTAGTCAGGATTATATGTAGGTATTATTCAGATAATCATCGACTATACAATCTATCATATCATATACATATCACAAAAACTTTGGTATTACCTTCTTAAGTTCTAAAATAACTAATAACGCTACTTAGCTTAACATTTTAATTCTATAAATTTAGTTGTACAGCAGCTACTCTTACAGTTTGCATTTAGGGACTCGAGGCACTGACTGACTTTTTTTTGGCATTTTGTTGGATCCCTAAAGGCATTTCATTATCCAAAGGGAGAAATATAGTTGCCAATATACAATCCATACGTTTGAGCTCTAATGTACAACTATTGAATAGAACGAGTCAGCTGTGAACCCTACGCGAAGCCGCGAGTGGCGCGCGTCGAGTCGCTGCGACGCGCGACACGTCTCCGTGTTGCCGAGCACGCCCGCGCGCGGCGCCACCTGCGACCCGCCGTGTGCACCCACCCTTAGCTTCGTTAAATATCGTTTATGTTTTATTTTCATAATTCATGAAATTAGAATAGAAATTAAACTACCTGGCGATATCACAACTTTATAAACTAATAAAATAAATATAACATGAGAACACAAACCTACTACTATCTTAATGACATACAAATTATGTGCTTTATTAGAGCCTATACAAACAAAAAATTGATTTTATTCGATCGTACGAGATTATTCATTAAAGTCTTTACAATATTATGACGCAATTAGGTATTCATTTGTATTCACATTTCAAATGAAATAAATATCAATGATACCTGACATGAACTATTACTTAAATTAATAGGTACATACAATTAGGCCACATTAAATTGGTCTTCTTAAAAGTCTTACAACTGTCTACAATAAATGACAGAAGGACGAAGGAAATGTTATAATACCTCCCAACAAGTCCACAAAATTAATAACAATTAATTATAAAAGAAGATATCCAATAACGGTCGCCGCCTAATCTGTCCGTAATTTATTAGAGTGCACATGTCAAAACATTCGCAATAGCATTCCAATGATGAGGCGTCCGGATTAGCCGGCACTTAATGAAATAGCGGGTGGCCAGCCTGTTAGACCCCCGGCAGATGGCTTTTCTGATTTCACAATGCATTTTGGGTAATGCTACTACGTTTTTAGATATAGAGAAGTTGTGTCTGATCTTTGATGGGTATGAATACCAAATCGCCAGTTGAAAGAGATTAGTATGTTTGTTAGTAACCCAAGAAAAGACGACTAGTATGCGTAAAGCTGAGCATTTTGGTAAATCTATAAACCACCTTTCGACTTTAGACTTTCGGTTTAAAGTGCAATCTACGACTTTACTAAATTCAAATCTAAATTAGTGGTGATTTTTTTTTATTAGAAGGTTCATTTTATAGCTATTTTAATCTGTTGTTCGAGGTGTCTATGCAAAATTTAATTTAGCAACTCAGACCTAATTTTCTGTCAGTAGTTTGATGAAAGCGCAAACTATCCCCGGGTGAGAGGTCTCCGCGGGCTGGCGGCGACTCCCGCGCATTCCGGGCGGATTACCGGCGCGCAATTATGCGCCCCTCGCTCGCACCCGGCTCCGCTCGCTAATCGCCGCTCAGGCTACGCTTATTGACATCAATATTAAAACCACTACCGTCGGTATGGCACTTAAATTAGATTACCCTTACTTTAGTAATCCGGCCCTCTGATCGACTTAAAATTAGATCGATTACATGTACACCCCTTGTAAGAATATTCCATTAGACCTTCTGCTTTTGATCATTTCTAGATATGTATATCTATCAAATAAAGATGTTCTATGTGTTATACAAGAAGTAATTTTAGGGCGATAAATGAATGGTGCGAAACATGGGGCGGTCTGGTTTTATAAATATAACAGACATTTAAATTTCCAATGTACTTTCTCAACTCAAATTGTCAACCTTGTAGCAAGCTTCATAAAATATTTAATAAGTTCATATATGCTAGTTTATAAATTATCGGCTTGCTACTCGTAAAAATTTGCCATCACCAATACTGTTCACCAATAGAAACAGACTCGCAGCATATAGATAATTAAAAATACACATGTGCGAAATATCTGGTAATATACGCACTCCATAGAAATGTTAGCGTAAGCTTCGATTCCATCACCTTATAGGACGGCTAGTACGTCGGACAGACCTTTCGCTCAGCCGCCATCACGCCACATAAAAAGCGACGTCAGTTTTAACAAGCCCCAACATCGACTTGATACAATTATCCCGCTCCAATTTTACGGACAAACTGACAGCAAGTTTAGCAAGTCACTCGTATTAATATTCCGCATGCTCGAGTGCCGGGCTACACAAACAACAGGTTCGATGCCCGGCGGAAGCTCAACCCAACCAATTATGTGCTCCGAATTGTGTCGAAAATTAATCTGTTGAAAATACAAATTGATTTCGAGTGGCGCTCCTCGGAGGAAGTGAAGTTGCCTATTAATTTTTGTTAATAAATATTTGTTTGGGACCCATTTTCGACTTGATAATATAAATTTCTGTCTTAATATAGGCACGTACCGCTATAATTCGTTAGAATTATGTTATGACCGTTATGTTGCCTTTTTCTATTTTAAAACTAAAAAAATTGGCCTGGCAATCATAGTCCCTGGCTACGATGCCCACGGCTGCGGGTTCGAATCCCACTAAGGACAAACATTCGTGTGATTAATATCTACCTCAATTAGTATTTCAATCATGAATGTTTAAAAACGTATTGTAGTACGTTAGCTACGTATATCTGCATCAATGAATTATAAACAATTAGTCTCACTTTGGAGCTAGACAATTGGCTTAATGGCAAAGTTAGAGATCTTCTCAACAGATCCGCATATTAATTGTATAGACTCATTGTATTGAAAATAACATGATTCAAAAATTGTCTGGTTCCCCTATCTTAGGGTTACGAAGGTCAGATCGGCAGTCGGTTCAATGTAATTACTAGACTCGCTAAATCCTGCATCATGGTCTAAGCGGACCCCGTCTAATCACAGGATATTACGCTAGGAAGATGATTGTATAGAAAATAACTATATTGAACACTACTTCTGTTTTTTGATCAGTAGGTACTACTAATTCCATTGTGTTGCGTATACGTTTCCTTTGTTACAAAGTAGATACTTTGTAATGCATATTAAGCCGCATAATAACAATGTTACAAATCACTTATGAATAACGACGTTTACTCCAATCATCTGTTCTTCACAAGCTGAGCGGATATATTGTTCCCCAATCACTTTATTTGACAATCCTCACCTTAACAGGGACCTTTTATTGAAAACGAGTAGCCCAAAAGACGAGTCGCACAATGGCTCTCGAAGACGGTCCATTGTCGCCTGGCGACAAAAACTGACACCGCGTCACAATGTGGCTGCGACGGTGCGCTGTCACAATATTGTGCTGAACGGATAATCAAGTGGGCGTCATGTTGCGACAAAGCGACAAAGAGCTCGCGACAAAGGGTTGCAACGCCTATACTTTTGTTGACACTGTACCGTGTACATTTTTTAATACATTATTGTAATTATAAGTCGTTAGTTTAAAGCTGTTTGAATTTAAATTGACCTCCTACAGTAATAAATAATAAAATAACTCTTTATAGTGGGTGAAAGAATACGCAAGCTACTCTAATAGGGTGACACAAACCACAGCAGGAGGTAAAATGTATATAAAATAGCTATATACCTACGATAGTGATGGTAAAATGAGACCCGCCAAATTCAGGATTACATCATGCACTCTACATTAACAGATAAATAGATCCATAGGAATCCGGACTTGATACAAAACATTTAGTTAAATGGGACGTTCTTTTTTTTATCGACAACAAGTTATCTCCAATAACATATGAATTTTAATTATATTAACAAAAATATAAGTATCAAATCCAATCAAATCATTTATTGCACGTCACAGGTATATAGGGTCTTCTTAATTTAAAATAGTTCCTATGTGACACCCTGTTAGGGCATAGCAATTTGAGAGAGGTACAATCAAAATTAAAATTAAAAGCACATTAAGATAAGTATTATCTATTAATTTATTTTATTATTTAAGTATTAATAAAAGTACATTAAACTACCAACAAGTCCCCAATCTACCAGAATGAAATGTGTTTTCATCTCGTAGGTACTTTATTTTATTATTTAACTTGCGAAAAAAGATACAAAGCGTAACAGAGGGTTCAGTAATACTATTTTTTGAACACAGTAACAGAGGTGTAAATTTTATTCAAAAAGTTTTGCGAATAATTTATATTTTACATCGTACAATAGTCTCTCTGTAAAATGGTACTTGAACCAATATTAAGGACATATTACAAATCATTAGTTATACCATATGTAAATGTTAAATATTGATTTGCAAATTTTGCTCATTGGAGCAAAAAAAAAGTAGAATGACCCAAGTAGAAAAGAAATTTGTTATAAAAAAATGTGTCGATCTACTATAAAATATTCTAAAATACATTTTTGGACGCAGTTATGCATCAGTTTCTTTTTCGATACATAGTTTAAGAAATAATCATTTTGAAAACTGTGTTCCCGCAAATCCTTTCGGTCATATATGCGTGCCTAACGGAGCTTAATCTTCGTACTCGGTAGCGAACTTTCACGTGTAGTTACCTACTAAGAGTGCAAATTATTTATTTCAAAACCATTAGACCCCTACATCACAATCTTTTAAATACTTAAAGTGTATGAGTAGAGTCTTAACCCAGGCTTTATATGCCCAAAATCTTCTGTTTACGAGTATGTACCTACGTAAATAATGCTTCAATGAGCAGTTTAATACTACGCATACACTTCTTTTTTTAAGTAATTAAATACCTAACATAAATGATGGATTCATCGTCTTAATGTGTGTATTTAATCAGTTCTAAAAACCGTTTTTAATAGAAGATTTCAGTGTTGCAAGCACGTTTTAATTGATCATTTCATTGTTAAGGACCTAATGATTAATTTGTAAGAGCTCGGTTCATTTGTCGGAATATCGAGGGCCTATACAATCCATATTTCGTCTCCACACCACTTACGCTAATGCACCTTAAAGTCTACTATGTAAAGATCAAAATAGCTTGGAGTATTCGCTTGAGTGATACGTACGTGCATTGGAATTAAAACTCTATTAAGTAGGTGTTTAGTTATGTTTTGGCATGCAAGCCGAGTGGGGCTCTCTAGTGATGAGAGCGTCGCGAGTAACAAATTTTAATTAACTCGCAAGCTGCTAATTAATTTAAATTAAAAGCTTGTAGTTTTTGCTGTCTTTGAGATTTAGAGGCCTTGGGAATGTCGGCTATTTCAGCATTATAGCTTTATTTGCACGAGTTATTTCGGGGGTAATTTTACGTTGCACAAGATAGAATGTTAATGTCTGATACTGACAAATGATTTTCGTGCTTTGTTGGGATTAGTTTACAAATCATATAATATTACTATAATACTTAGGTATATTATGTTAATGTAATCGATCATTTAATGTCGCCATATTGCCATGGGCAAATACGTGTGCAAAATAGCATCCTCAATAAATTGGCATCCCTAACTAAGATATTTAATCAGTATTAAAATATCATGCAAGATATGTATTTCTTCAACTTTAACAAATTATACCAATAGCTACCTCTTAGAACATATTTAGAAAAATAAAAGATCTATTTGGAAAAAATAATAAGTACAATTTAGAAAGATTTACCGAGAGAGTCGATTGTCATAACTATCTTAATAGAATTTTAGACGAATTTTAATATAATGTCGTACACATCAATACTGTAATGTTGACATACCTAAACTTACTACAAAGAGCTATTACCATTTTATTATTTTAATTTACCTTTACGTAAATACTTAGGCTTAGACAAGTAATAAGATCAAATAATTGGTCACAAGCACACACGCGTCCCATCACTAGCCACACGAGGGGGTGAGCAGTGGTAATAGCAGGCAGTTAGGGCGCTTTGTACTACGTGTGAAGTGAGCACTACTGCACGCGGCCCTGTCGACCACCGCCGGCGCAGCCTGGCCCCGTCGCCCCCCGCCCGCCCGGCCGCGCGCGGGACCCGGCGGGGCACCGTCGAAGGAACCCAGGGCTCGAAGTAATTTGGTCGTGTTTGAGAATAAGCTTATGCACAGCCAGAGCAAATATACCTCGCCCCCCGCTGCTGATACAAATGCACACGCCAAAGGGGTATCCTAGCCAAATCATAGAGGTCTACGTAATTTGGACGCCTCTGAGAATGAGCTTATGCACAGCCAGAGCTACCTGACCTTCCTCGGCGGTCTCGCCGTGTGTGTTCGAAGGGAACCTCGAGGCGGTATAGAGGATGTGAGGGGTCTCGGTTAGCTGGTCTCGTCGGAGCGAGCGAACCCGCGGGCGATGGTGGGGCTTGTTTACGTTTTTAGAGCTGATGATGGTCTAATTTTGTTAGTACCTGTAGATTGGGGAGAATACGTTGTGATATGGAATGACGTTGACTTAGTTTGAGGATTGGTCGTCTCTGGTTGTGGCAGCTTACGTTGGTTTGCAAAAGTCAAGCTACTTTCTATTTAATCCAGTGCCGGATGGGTGACTAACTTTTTGGGGCTGTTGTGTGTTCCGAAAAAAAACATGGAGCCGATGATTCTAAAATCATCACGATAATTCGGCATTGTTTTTATGAGTGCCCTTACAGGGTCTATAACAATAATGTACTATAATATTAACCCCCAACACTTTGTAAACACATTATGGAAGTAATAAAAATTATTGAGTACTTATTGCCTTAAGTATTGAGTTTTCGCAAGTCAAGACGTCAAGACCATAGTATACCTACTCAACTGATTAACTGCAAAATGTCTTCAAAACAACACAAATCTAAATTTATAAATAATTTTGTATCTTGAATAGTATTTGATCTTCCATAATAAGTGATTTTAAGTTAAGTTTTTCATAGGTTGAAGTTAAGTTTTTCATAGGTTGAAACATAGGTAATTTACCTATAAAAAATGGTAATATATTTCGCAAGTTAAGTGCCATGAAGTTTAGCTAGTTAGTTAGTTAGTTATTCCGCAAGCCGAGTAAGAAAATTCTACACTGTCGAATTTCCACCAGACATCTCGAGCCTAATTAGGGCAAGCGCGATCCGCGGGCGCATCTCGGAAAACGATAAAAAAACCAATTGGCATCCCGCGCTTTGATGTCGCGACAACGCGCGCCGAATGCAAGTAACGCCGGGATTTTAGGTTAATGGCTTCCGAGCGAGCACGGGAAGCGCGCTTTGTGCGCTTAATAAGCGACGGCTTATTAAGGAAAAACATCAGCCTTCGCGCACTACAATTCTTTCATTTGGTATATAGATGTATATGCTACTAGCTTCTGGCCACCGCTTCACTATCCGAGTGCTATTGGCTCTGTTACAGAGATATACTCTATCGTAGGTTCTGTGAGATCAATATTTTTCCAGGATCAAATGTAATTCAAATTCAACCAGAAGTAAATAATTTAAATAGGTCCTACTTCTTCGTCTGCACTTTAGCAAGATGGATAACCAGTTCTAACATAAGAAGATCCTTCCAAGAACTGAAACAAATGGCGGTGATATAAATACGAGTACAAGTAAGTACAGTTCATCTCAATCTTGGTCCACTAACTCTCGACTACACAATTTCGGCCGCGCCTCTCCCCACTCGCGACTTAATTAAGAAATAGACGGAATCAATTAACAGATAATTGAATGCCAATGCGGCCGAGTCCCATTTACTCAGTCTGTGTGACACACGACTGGGGACCCTATCGCGTTGTATTAATTAATCAATTAGCGTGCCCGACAGGCCTCATTAAACGCCTCGGATTGCCTCACTTTCGCGCTTAATAAGAAAATAGCGATTTCATACGACCTGGAACGATTTTTGCTAGGAGAGCGACACACCGGGATAGGTTTCGTAGAGAATTGAGAGCTCATTAAAAGATATCTTTGTGGAAAACAAAATGTACGTCTTTCTAACACTTGCAGAACGTTATTAAGTATTTATGAGAAGCCTTAAGAGGAAGCCTGTAGCAAGGATCTACATGACTGAAGGTGTACATGTGGAGGGTGAATGCGAGGGAAACTCAATCTCAGATGGAGTTTTCTGGATGCTATTTCACAGCATAAAGTTTTTTCTCAAATGACCAGATCAATAAGATTCGGTCATATTTTGTTAATACTCTACATATTAAAGTAGACGAAATTTGTCTAATGCCAGGACAAATTAACTGAACTGTTATTTGTAACATTCATTTGAGTTGATAGCGATTTCTGAAGCGGTTCGGGAGAAAAAAATTATTAAGCTGACGCGGAAATTTAAAAAAAATATGAGGTGGTTAGTTGTGTGCCATCAGCCTCGGCGGCGATTGTCGCAGCGGCTGCGGAGGCCGAGGTTAATTAACAATAAGCCGCCCGCGGCGCTTCCGACCGCGCCCGGCCGCCCGACCGCCCGGCGACCCGACCGCCCGACCGCCCGGCGACCCGACCGCCCGACCGCCCGGCGACCCGACCGCCCGACCGTACGACGACCCGACTACCGAGCGACCCGGTGATGAGAATGCTTCTGCTGTACATTTTTGGCCACAGAGTATATGTTTGATGGCAACAATGAACCACGCGACATGGATATTTGACAAAGTAAATCCTTTCTAAACTTAACAGCTACATATGAATGATTAAAAAAACGCATGAAATGTGCGTTAGCATGATGGTTCCGCGTCCGTATATTAAAGATATATATTTTTTTAAAGATCTTTTATAATAAGAGATGGCCTTGAGAAAAAATTGAATCACAAGTTGCAAAACTAGTGACAGGACATAAAGATAAATACGATTATGTAAGATAAAAAACAAAAGTGTACTAAAGTGACCGGCATTAATTAAAATAACATTGCAATATTCTTTTGCCAGAAATTAATCGACGACTGAAAATTTTATATTATGAGAATCGTGTGATCGGACGAGCAGTCGGCGACCGGAGCGAGACGCGACCTCGACCCGGGCACAATGCCGCTCACGGAGCTTCGGATTCTAAAGAAATTAAGCATTAAATGGGTTTCCACGGCGGTGTTGTGACAGCCGCCGCGGGTCGGAGCCGCTTGCCTCGCATCCGCAGAGGAACCGGCCCTCCCTCATCTCACGGCTCAAATTGTTTCTGGATACTTTTGTGGCACAGCCTTTTAAGTGGCGTTTTAAATTTAATTTCTACTGAAGCGGGTAAAGTTCGCTAGCTGAAACTGAATAACCCGCGCCTCGGCCGAAAATTGGATGGGTTACCAAGTTGACGTTTTGTGGTTGGTTTACTACCTACTTGTATGGTTTTTAAGACACGTTAAACAGCTGGTTATAAACATACTTAAAATAAAAATGACTGCCGTCAAATCGAATAGACATGGTATTGATTTAGATAAATATGTGGGAATGTACCGTCTCTTGTGTCGCAATAGTAGTAGTATCGCAACGAAAGACATTTTTCTATGGTGATCCATTCATTCAATTTGAGCAGAATGATGCAAATTGTGTTTGATTAATATTATATGATTAATTAGTTGGTACCCCTGACAAATACAAACTGCGACATTGCGCTAACTAATTCAGTTTAAGCTATCTACTTAATTATGACATCGCATGAGCTCATTACCCGCACACAATTTGTCTCGTGTCTATGCTCTGAACACTTGCCAATGAAAAGTCGTAATACGCCTGACTTAGTTACAGACATGCCTTGAAAATAGAAGATTCAAAATTCCCTAACTACCTACTTAAAATCTGTTGCCTTAAAATGAAATACCTGAAATGGCAAAACAATGTAACATGATCAACGTTCTTACTGAATCATTAATATACCAACATATACCTACACATGAACCACGTATATCACATAATGAAATAGCGTGCGAATTGAGGATATAGCAATTATGATAATCATGCTTCCACTGAATACAAATTGGGCCTTACTCCGGAATCGCGCGTCTATGGTGATTTTATTAACTTTATGGCACATAGCGCAGTCATTTGCCAAAATGACGGAGCTTCCACGCTATTGACATCGTGACTTATTGGGCGGTAGACAATAGAGGAGCTTAGTGGAGTATTAGACTATGGTCGTATGCGTGATGAACAGTCACTTACGAGAGAGGAATGGGAGAGGCATAAAGTGAATAGTAGGCAGTTACTGCGCCCGAGAGCCGTGAGGCGTCGTCTGTATTTACACAAGTTTCTTGGCTGCCAATTCTAAAACAATAAATTATCAAGTGCGTAGAATACGGTCTGGCTCTTGAAATATTGCAAGTGCTGTGAACTTGCAGCAAAACATATTTATTTACTACCTTAACTTTTTGAAAGTAACGATGCTTATATTCTATTCTATTCATTGTTATACGTAGGTAATTGTGATATTAAGACTTATTTTATATTAGGTACATAAGTACTTTCCCGCGCCGCAAATATTTACATATTTGCGGCGCGGGAAAGTCTGTAGAAAAAAAAACTGTGGTAAAAAATTTACCTTACATACAAATTATTTTTGCTATAGAATATCCTCCGATCCCAATTTGTTTACTATATACATATCAACAAACATAATAATGTGTCGACAAAGTGATAAACAAATACGCAGTCGACATTTTCAGGAGGCAAGTGCCCTGGCCGGTCGCGCCTAAGCTCTTGTTTTGGCAGCCGCTACGCACCCCGAAAATCTATACCGCGACCCCTCCCACCCCACTCCACTTTTGGACTTTTTAAGATGGCTTAATTTTCTTCCACCCACGGGTTTGTTCTGTCTATTAGGACGGGCGAGCATTCAGAGTGTAATGTCTGAGATTAGCGTCGAGTTTGTGGACAATGCTTTATTTTCCGGAGCTTGGTAAAGTCGACTCTTATTAGGGCTGTATTAAAGTGGATAAGTTGGTACTGTATACCTATTCTTTTATAAGTACTATTATTATGTTCACACTTAGAATTCTGGATCTTCTGATTGTGTTTGGGTCACCTATCAGTCGACTTTTATATGTTATGTTAGGTAGGTGATTACTAAATGTCATAAAGCTTAGATCAGGATAGTTTCTACTTTGAGTCTTAGAAACTGATGAATGTACCCTAAGTATAGAGACTGAAACTCAATTTGAAGGTTCGGTGAATTATTCAAATGAACCGGGTTATACATCGCGTCATTTTATGTGTTCCGTTCATGCTAATGATAATGAAAAGGCATTATCGCTCATAATAGCACATTGTGAGCCAATGTAAACTAACTATAGCTGTCATCTGTCATAACGGACTGCGTACGTTAACAAACCTAATAACCTACATCATAATTATTATCTGTTGTAATTATCCAACAAAGCGTAACCCGTTGACCTCGAGGTCGCGAAGACGCGAACGGCTCGGGCGAGGAGCGCGTCGAGCGGCGCGGCGCGAGGCGACCGCGCGCTACACAAAGGCTGGCCCGCTAGCTCGCAGACGATGCGCGCAGGTACGCCGTATCCACAAACGGTGTTGATTCAATTATTAAAATGGCATGAACTTGAAGATGTCGATATTTAATCATAATTTAATATTTTAATATTATGTTTAAACTCTAATTAGGTAGCTCTATTCTTTTTTCTTGTAGTGAACTTTCAGCTCATTTAATTTGGACTTTTGTAAAATCAACTAGGGCTCATATATTAATGTGATTTTGGAATTAAAGTGTTTATAGCGACCCTAGCACAACTTCGTTTTAACCAAATTCACCTCCATCACAACGCCAGAAAACCTCAACTTCTCAAATATCGATTACATAGTATCGCTATATGTATATGTTTCATACAGAACAGGCAGCTCCCAGCACATCCTTTCTTCGCGCAGTTCCTCCGAAACACAAATATAAGTGTAGACTCCTACGAATTTCTTTAACATTTCCATACAAAAGTGTGAACAGAGCACTTTAGGGCGAAAGCGAAACCCGCGGGAAACCCCGCGCGGGTCGAGTGTCCTCTATTATTGTTCCGCGACGCCCAACCCCAAAATGGACCTTATCGCACTTAATAATAAAGTTTAAATTCTAACTACACGCTCTTAGTTTCGTTTTCAGGCTAATTAGAGACGGGGAGACATAACTATTCGCCAAATGAATTTAAACCGTGGGTCTAGAAGTGTAAGAGCTAAACGGGCGTGCTCTAATGGGGCGTGTTTGTTTATGCATAAGTACAGTAGATCTGGGTTGACTTGCCGCCGTTTGTACTGCACATTTAATTATTCCGTCTGTTGGTAGCAAATTGTGTAAATTTTTGCAAGCAAAAAGACGGTTGCAGTTCACGTTTTTCGACAATTAAATAAGAGTTAAGTGAACAGTTAGAAAACCCATTTAATTGTGTTTAGGGCGATTATTCCCAGGAAAATTAAAAAACTCATTATTAACTTTAGTAGTGAGTTTCTGCAATTGCAATCTTGATTAGAAAATACAAGCTGTTATTAAAGCTATTTACATACTTTTAACTAAACTACATATATCTAGTACCTACGCATACTTTAGAAAGTAACTTAGGTCTTAAGTCTAATTGATAAGAAAATCAATAATTCTAATATGCCGCTATTAACTGTGGTAAATCCAAATTAACATAAGTCACAGTGACGACAAAAAAATATTGAACAAAAACCTCTTACAAATGCTTATACAAAATCAAGTCATCATCTTCATCATCTTCCTAGCGTTATGTGCCGTGCTTAGACGGGGTCCGCTTAGACCATGATCTAGTATTTAGCAAGTCTGGTAATTACATCGAAGCAACTGCCGAAATGACCTTCGTAACCCTAAGTTAGGGGAACCAAACAATTTTTGGATCATGGTTACAAATTCAAAGTTGTTTGAACTTGCAGGTTTCATCACGATGTTTTCCCTCACCGTCGACCTAGTGGTATAAATATGTACATAGTTCTCAAAAATCTAGAGGTACATGCCCGGGTTTGAACCCGCACTCCTCGGTTAAGAGGTGCGTGTCCTTACCATTGAGCTATCACCGCTCCTTTTTTTTTGTTCATACAAAATCAAGTATGATGTGATTCATGATCGTGTTGCTCAAGTCCTCCGCAAAATCAACATCGCAGACAGCATAATGGGTGGGCGCCGAACAAAGCTGTTATCTGACATCGCAGACGGAGCCGCGGGCGCGCCTAGTGGTGCGAAACTAGCTATTAGCGCGGCTTTGTGCGGAGGTGTCGGGCCGCGAGCCCTCGCGCCCTCCCTCGCTGCGTTCTTATCACTCTCGCATCGAGATACAACCACACCTATTTTGAAACTCTACTCGTGCCTTTGTACGGAACTTTGTTTTTGTGAGAACCGCTCAAAATATTGTACGTTGTCTTTTGTTATCTAGCATTTTGTCAACATTAAGCATTCACACATTAAAGATTTAGTATTTTTGAAATCTGCATACTTACATACATAACATCACGCCCTTAGTCCCCGAAGGGGTAGGCAGAGTTAAAAGGACAGCATGCCCCTTTAAACACATTCAGCCAAAAATAACATTAAGCTAGGTTAGATGGAAAATTGTGAAAAAGTAGTGACAAGTGGCTAGCTTGTTGCCTACACAATCACATACCCAAAACCCGATATACTATTAGTCGCCTTTTACGACATGCTAAGCAAGAAACACAGTTGGCACATTCTTTTTAAGTCCCAGAACAACATGGGAAATCTGTAAATGAACAAAAAATTACTTTATTGTATATGACCAGGATTACAAATCCGTAAGAGAAACTCATATTTACTCTGGCGATTTTGTATTGAAATAAATGTGGCATGGCAGGTATCAGGAACAGAAAATTAGGTCTATGCGCCGGAAAGAAAAATATGTTTTGTTACGGTAAATTGTTTGTGACATTAATCATTTACCTTTTTTTAGGTGCCCAGGTGATATCTCTGCCCATTCAGTTGCTCTGATATAATCCCCGCAGATTGCTAATGCGCTGGAACCTTGTCTAATTAACACCCACGTGACGTCACCCGCAATACTCGCCGGTCAGTTTTGCGAACGGTACTGAGTGTTCGATTACGTCACCAATATGGTGGCCAGGCGCATTAGCAATCTGCGGGGATTATACCATAATTTTTCCTACCATTACCTCCGTCAGATTTCACGTGTATGCATTGAAAAATATAAAGGACCAAGAAAAGTAACCTCAAGAAATTCTTCACAAACGCATTTTCCGAAGTAACCTCATCGTCGCAGAATGTGACAATACAATTTGAGTCGGCGATATTTGCGATATCGGGGTAAACGGTGAAGCGAGGTAGTGGGCTATGTGAGTGCAAGATTGGCGTATTGGTGGGGCCGCGCGCTGCATATTGCGCCGCGCCGGCGTCGCCTCGCGCTCCCCTGTCGCGAGACTACGCAAATTGATGCCTGCCACGAGACATGCGCTCGAGCGGTTTGGGCCGACTATATGAACCGCATCGGAGATAAATCGTGCGGTCTTTTGACAGACTCTGTAGCTGCATTGTAATTTCACAAAGGGTAACCAAATGTGCCAATCCATATTTTTTTCAATAGAGTTAGTTGGCAAACATGCACACCGATGACCGGTGATGACTATATCCATGGTCACTTGGACAACTGAAACAACTGAGGATTTTCTGATGCGTTAGCGCCGTTTAAGGGAGTTAGGCCTCCAGCCCTATTATTCAACGTGAACACTACAGCACAGGTGTTGCTATTTAACGACAATTGAGTGTGAGAGGGTGGTACTTTCCCGATCGCTGCTCGATCGGCTTATGTAGTCTAAAATTGACATTGCACATAAACTACCCCGACTAGAAAAACAAAGAAGTAAGTGACGCAAGTAAATAGTAAACTATTTCCATCGAGTAAATTAACTTCTGTTTGCAATTTCAGAAGCTTTCAGTATTGTTCAGTATTAATTCAAGTTGACGAATCCGCTCCCAATCAATCCCTTACACCATCCCCACAGAACCAGTTCCGCGGGTAGCGCACATACATGTAAGTACACCCGTGCAAAAACAACTTCAGCTGACTTTAAACCTTCCCTCACTGACTTTAGAGAGCGAAAATATACTCTCCTCTGCGCGTGGACGTGCGCAGAGAAGCATGCCATTGTGTGTCTTACCGCGCCGTGGTAAGCGTTAATTTGGTGCAGCTTATACACCAATATGCGTGTAAGTAAACACGCAATAATGCACTTTACTGCGTGCGTATAGGGATTGCAATTTTTGGCAATATTTTTGCGTGTGTTTTGTACATGCGCATGCGGTGCTATTTGTCGCCTTGTTTCTATGCT
Organism: Glyphodes perspectalis; assembly: GCA_951394215.1. NCBI lineage: Eukaryota > Metazoa > Arthropoda > Insecta > Lepidoptera > Crambidae > Glyphodes > Glyphodes perspectalis. The sequence goes on along the minus strand of OX596211.1, from coordinate 233,617 downwards.
TTTGGGTAAAGGTTAGCTTCCACTGTTAGGCTATTGTTTTTTCAATTAAAAGTTAAGATTAAGTTTGATTGCTGTTTTAATAATCTGTTTTAAATTAAATTCTATACGAGAGAACACAAACTTGTGAATTGTTTAAATCTATAAACTTAAGTATGTATTTAGCTAGATATTTTTCTAGCGCGGCGATGAGAAATAATAAGGAAATACATACATACATACATACATAATGTCACGCCTTTTTCCCATGGGGGTAGGCAGAGATCACGTACTTCCATTTGCTACGATCCTGACATACACCTTTCGCTTCTTCTACATTCATAAGTCTTTTCATACACGCTCGTCGGTTAAGGGCTAATAAGGAAATCTGCATCTTTAAATATTATATTCCAATTCATAGTTAATAAATATGGATTTTTCACCCTGGTCTACTTCTTTTGATTCCCCTATTTAAGATTACAAAGATAAGGTATTAGTCACAAGGCAATAACCAGACTCACTAAATCCAGGACCGTGGTTCAAGCGGACCCCAACAGAACGAAACAGAGCGCCCGGAAGAAGAGCCCCGAAATACCTATAATTGCAAAAATTTTTACACTACCTATTTCAAATAAGAAACGTTTATGTACCAACCAATAAGAATAAAATAGGAATATGAACATATTTATGAACATATAGCGGTGGTAGCTCAATGGTAAGGACACGCGCCTCTTAACCGAGGAGTGCGGGTTCAAACCCGGGCACGTACCTCTAGATTTTTCAAATCTATGTACGTATTTATACCACTAGCTAGACGGTGAGGGAAAACATCGTGATGAAACCTGCAAATTCAAATAACTTTGGATTTGTAACCATGATCCAAAAATTGTCTGGTTCCCCTATCTTAGGGTTACGAAGGTCAGAGCGGCAGTCGCTTCAATGTAATTACCAGACTCGCTACATCCTGGATCATGGTCTAAGCGAACCCCGTCTAAGCACGGGACATAACGCTAGGAAGATGATGATGACTATATAAATGTCTCTATGCATTTAACCTCATATAATGCAAATACATACATTTTTATAAAACGCGAAATATATACTTCAATTGCGGGCCCCAAACGAACTACTTACTAATCCCTGAATATGAACGCCAGTCTTAAAGCAAAGTAAACGATAACTAAACTATATCGCCAGCGCTCCGCGCTGCGTGTGCGCCGCCCGCGCGCCCGGCCGCTAGTAGCGGCGCTAATGCGTGGCCAAGGCGCGATCGATGCCGCCCGCCTGACCCACATTGTTTCAACCCGAAACGGAATTCATCCCAGGGCTAGACGGACGATTTCAAGGTTTACGCAATATAAGCTCCTTATTACGCGTTATACTCCTGGAGTTAATCTAAGTTCAATGTTATTTTAATTTGCAAGCATACCTATTCTGAGTCTGGGTGTGTTGCTATGGATAATAATACTTTGGATTGTATTTAGAACTAAGTATGTACATATACCTGTGCAAAAAATATTGAACCTTATTTAATTAGCCGACTTAGGTAAAGCCAAAACAAATATGATTGCACATATATACAATAGACAAATAGAATGGTAGATATATACAGTATAATAAGTGTTGTCAAGTCGTATGCGCTATTTAAACTCAAGTAATTAGTTTTTTATTTTCAAAAGGAGAATTTGTGGTGCAATAGAAATAAGTATATCTTAAACGGATTCCGTTCTTATCTACTTACATTTAAAACTTAGAAACATCCAAGTAATCACAGCCTACTCGTCGTTTTAAGAGTGTAAGCACAATGCAATACACATCAGCACGTTGTACTCAAGGAATCCGAATAGACGGAGGTGTAAAAAGTCACTGAAAGCAATCAAACGAGAACCTGTCCTGTTGTAAGTAAACACACGCACAATTGGGCCGAAAACAATATCGCGCCGCATTCAGGACCACTGGCCATCGGGCCGGCACTGTGTCTGCGCCATTCAGCGATCACCCTTTATATCTCTTTATCTCACTCATTATGGGCCCACAAAGGCCATTCGAGTAGGTGTGATGCGAGCGTTTTGTCTTCGCGCGCACAAAGACGAGCCTTCTCGGTCTTTTTGGGCACTTCTGAGGCGAGGTGTCGGCTGGTGACGTGAGTTTGAGATTAGGTCGATATGGGAATTTGAGAACTGTTTGGAGTGAATAGGCGAAGGGTTTGATTACGTAGCACTACGACGTGGGATATTTTGGGGTGAATCTTTCGGATTGATTGTTTATACGAGTAGAATGCGTGCCCATAAAAACTATACTATGAATACCTACTCTCAGTGGCGGACTAAGCCTGTTTTAGGCCTAGGGTGGCAAAGCGGTGTACGAGGTCCTTAGTAGGGGTACGAACAGTGTTGCTTACCCGAAATGTGGAGGGGGGTGGGAGGTAGGCTATGTTTGTTATAGAATGATTACAGGAACTTGGAGATAATATGAGGCCCCCCAGGCGCACCGCCCTTTCCGCCCCCCAGTTAGTCCACCACTGCCTATTCTCTTAAGCATTTACAATAATTCTAACAATAGGAATGCTTGTAGAGCTGAATTTACATTTATAAAACCTATCACAGGGAGCCTATTTACATTTGCATAACAAATATAACTTCACGCCGTAATCCAAAGGGGTAGGCAGAGTCAAAGGGATAGAAGGCCTCTTTAACCACATTCGGCCAAAAATAAAACTGGGCTGGGTTAGATGGAAAATTGTGAGCTTATTTATTTGTATAATAACGATAGCGATCCAGAATATCCACACATCATTTTATCCATCCTATTTTAAGTCAAGGAAAACCATGTATGCTCGTGTTCATTTGAATGGATTAATTTTTATTTATTTCTTGTTACAGTAGAAAGTTATGCCACAATCAGAGTGACAAAAAGAGAGTATTTTGGGTAAATACATTCATTATATATTTATGGTTTAACTTATTCGTTACAGAATATAATGCAAACGAATTCCGATTTTATGTTTAGATTGATTGCATTTTTTTTTACATTTCAATCAAGTTTGTGTACCGCCATAAAATAAATTAGTCTGTAGGTAAATATGTGTGGTTCTGTGGTCTGTGGGTCGAACATTGTCGGGTCGATTATTATTAGGTACTTTTCATTCGTCGTCACCGTACCAAGTAAATTCTTATAATTTCATATGCTTATCTACGTATGTTATTTTGACTTTTAATCTGAACTCTGCATCAGTTAATGTACTTAGATATTTGAATAATTTCATATTTAAAATCAATCACACCCGTTTATAATTACACCTGACTAAGGTGTTAACCAAGTCCTAACGTGTATTAAATCCTTGTACTGGTCTATAAAATATTAGTATAATACAACAATGATCAAACATAAAAAAAATGTTTGATGTAGGCGAGATCAATAAGTATTTTACAAATACGAACGGATATCGTAATATGATAATGGATTCGAATATGCAAAAGTAAATTCCTAAGTCAGGCATTTAGCACAGCGAACAGGCAATATAGGTGTAATAATAGTCGTCGCGGCGCGGTGGGGTCGCGCCCTCGGCGCCCGCGCAGCCGCGCCTGGGGCCAGGGCTATTTTGGGACCTAATTACTACACCTCTATTGTTAGGTACGCTAAATTCCTACGTTAGAACAATTATCATTGGATTTCCTACACATTAAAGTGATTCGTATGAACTTCTTGATAAAATAGCATCCGTTTTATTATCCAGTTTTCAAATATGACTCCTTGTCATTCTCACTTAAGGTTTGCATTTAAAAAAATACCTACCTTTTAGTTATTTTGTTATATAAGATAATACAAAAATCGACTGGCTGATTAGATGCTTTATATTTATGTAAAACATTTGAATATCTATATTCTATTGTAAGTGGTCGGTGATGTGTTAAGTGTTGCATGTGCTAAGTTCTGTTTAATATAAGTACCTACTTGTGTTATTTAATATAAGATATAAGAACCACGCCCTAACAATTACAGCAAGAGTTTATATAAAGCCGTTAAATGAGTTTTTATTAAAACTAGAATAAACATCAGTCTATCCTTAATAGTTCGACTTACGATTCAGATAGGTTCGTTAGTAAAAGCTTAGGTGTTTAGGCTTGAAGCGAAAAGAGCGCTTCTTTGATGAAAAGTTACAGTCATAGTTTTATTAGTTTAGTGAAATTACTAAAAAAGCTGTGGGAATTCTCGCCGATGTCAGTAGTACCTACTATTCTTAACATTTATAATATTATAAATGAAATATGATCGAAAATAATTCACACCTTATAAATATTATCTAACTATTAAATAACTTATTCAGCTTTATTCTTGCTGTAACCCTGTCTTATATTTAATAAATCTACATACGGACATATTATCCATATGTATAGTTAAGTGAAGCTTTTGTTATCGGAGTTTGTCACACTGGATTATCATTAGTAAATTAGACAACTAACTAACTAACTAAACTTCACGCCACTAAATTAGACAAACTATTTTTAAGCGGCACAATTAACCGAAGACAAGAAAATACTGTATGACTTCAATGTAATTGTTACGTAATCAATTTAATCATTAAATTGGTTTAGGATTAAACTGGTCTATATTTAAGAGTGTTATATACCTACACTAAATTAGAATGTTGAATTTAATTCAACGTTTTTTTAATTAATAAAATATAAAAAAAACGCTATATCAGGTGCTTTATAAACTCTATAATTCTGACTGAACCTTAATTTAAAAGAATCATATCCTTGATTTACTATATATGTAATTTTTTTTAATGATATTTACTCGACATTGACATTTATAATTTATCATAACGTTTTAATTGATTAAACACGCAATTTTCGCAATCACAAATTGCCGTCGGCATTCGGCACGGCACGCGCCCGGCTTCAGAACATGTTTCCAAAAAAAAGCGCTACATTTTAATCAGAGCCTCATACATATTGTAGAATATTAAAATATTGTAATAATTTAAATGACTACTAATATAGTAATAGTCACAACAACAATTACTTGAAACGTTTTCGACACAAGAGAAACTTGTGTTCAACAAAATGTACTCATCAAATTTATCATAGAGTTCAATGGCTCTATAAATTAAACCATCTCGACATAACTAATGCTTATTTGTATAATATGTGTTATTTTATTTATAAAACCTTTTTTTTTTATTTTATGTAACGCTTTACAATGTCTTTTATCTTTCCAGCAAATTATTTATGCGTCATAATATTATATTAGTAAATTATAATAGGTAAGTAACTTTGTTTTATAATCTAGATGAAGATAATTGGCGCATTTCTTTTATAACCCAAACATATTTCTATAATAACGTCAGCTTTTAATTAATGCACAATATATCATTGATGTTATAAAAAATAAAGTAGTAATCAAATTAACTAAGAAAGCCATTTATGCATCTTAGAGGAATTCGCTTAAACTTTTATGATTTATTAAGAAACTCATGAGCGTTCTTGTAATTATTATTAGTTCTTACATTAGCGTTTTCTCAAACATACGAAAATATTTCAAATAAATGAATCACCTCTTCTTTTCGTTTATACTTATTCATACAAAACGTCTTGTTATTTTCCAGCACAACTCAATGTATTCAGCGGGATTTTTTTACACTCGTCTCTACAAAATATTAGACCATGCGTGTCTGCATCTTCACCGTGAGACAAAGGCTCTCTCTCAATAAGTTAATCAAACCATCGGCGCGTAACCCGAGCCGGCGGCGGCTCTACCAGAGATGCTAATTATAATGAAGTAGAGTCACAAAGGCCTAATTAAACGCGCACAATGCGGCTGGATCTTTAGCGCTCTCAAGCTGCTTGGAGCATTGAAGCGGGTGGTAGAGTTTGGCGGCTCAAAGTGATTGTAGAGGCTGGTTTAAAAATATTTTGAGATTGAGTGTGAATGCAAATTTGAATTCCATGTAAAGATAACATGAGAGCAATAAATTCTCTAAAATATCAAAAAGCCCCTATAACTTTTCCATATCTAATAATATTAAGGGTTTAAATTCGACGTATCCACTTTACATTATCCTACACGAATACTCGAACAAGTACATTATTGTAATGTAAAATACAGTAAAGGAATGTTATTTTACAATATCCTTTTATATTCCACATAAATATAATCTCAACTAAACATCGTTGTTACTATAATGAGTAACAATATATGTCAACGCCTCTTTTTTTTTAAACTAATGGTCGGTATATACACTTTTTACAGCTGTTATTGTTTTATTCGGTAAACGATATTTTTTTAAATGTGTAATAAGTTCACATGTCATATCTTAAAATAGTAATTTTGAACCAACATAACTTATGTCTGAACGAAACATAGTGACACTCAATGCAAAATTAAACCCTAAATTAACCAAATAAAACTACATAGGTACTACGATAAACGACAATGAGAGTCTTGGAAAGTTTTTAACTCTATAGTTATTTGAATTAAATGCAGCTTAAGGTATTGCAGGTAGCTTGCTTGCTTTTACCTACTGCTTTTGAACGTAAGTAAGTGTACTTAGTATAATTACGTTTAAGAGTAGGTACTTAGTTAATTATAAGTCGTCTTACAAATCAGAATTTTGACGTATTTGAATAGTGGTTATAATTCTCAAAATCTATGAGCTGTGTACATCTATTTAGACTGAATGTTTGTACACCATACAATACACCAGATGCCAGGTCGTATTAGAAGCAATTTCTTCCAGACCAACTTTTGGTCAATACCAGATTTGTGCTCAGTCTCCACTAGGGAGGTTTAAGGTCAGGCTTCAGGGCTGGTGTACTCACCAGGCGGCGGATGCAGCAGCGGCGGACCGGGCAGGAAGGCGGCGGCGACGGCCGCCTGCGCGTTGAACGCGGCGGCGTAGGCGACGCGGCTCGCCACCGACGCCGGCAGCGGGAACTGCGGCGCGTACCGCTCGCGCTCGCTCAGGTTCAGCACGCGCTCGCCGGCAGCGTCGCGCGGCTCGAAGTAGCGCTCGCGCGCCTCGCCGCGCTCCGACAGCCCCAGCAGCTCCTGGATCGCGAACGGCGACCGCTGCGGCGCGCGCGGCGCGCTCGCGTTCGCGCTCATCGCTTGCATCCTCACTCGCTGCTCTGTCTTGTCTAGTTCAGCTTAGCTGTTCATTAGGTACTCGATGCTCTTTATGCGGGGCTGCGTTTCATAGTTTCCGTTGTATTTTTATCACAATTATTTGTTCCTCAAAGTTCTTATCAAAAACACTCGCATAAGTTCTAGATAAATAACACTATATTTTTTTTTTCTTAATGTAAATTAGACCAATGTATGTTAGGCCGAATTCGGGAAATGCGCAATTTTCTTTTCAGTTCTTCCTAAAGAGTTAGGAAAATTCGCGGAAAATTGCCGTATTGTAATAAGAGACGCGACACAAGCGCTCGCCGCGGCGTTCGGAGCGCTTCTGCCCGCGGCGCCGCCCGGCTTCTCGTAAAAACGAGAAACCCCCCTCGAGCGAGGCTACGCCGAGCTCCGTAGCTAAAAAGGTGTATCGCACCACCCCCGGCGAGCGCGCGGCGACGTTTCGTGGCGGCGGGCGCGCGGCGCGGCTCCGTAACGGCGTAAGGCGGCCGCCCCGCGCGGCGCTTACGCCGTGCCGGCGCGCGGCCCCCCAGCCCGCGCGGGCGGGGCCTCCTAATAGCCAATACGGATATTTTGTTACCGCACTGTATTGGCCAGATTTCTTCGCGACGGACACGCCTACTCAACGCGCCGCCACCTGAAATCCGACCGTTGGGCGACGGCGATAGACTGTAAATTCGGTCGCGATGGAAGTGGTTGATTTAATTTTGATTAATTGTGAGAAATGAATAGATCCGCGGTCGAGGGAGCGGGTCGCGCGGTGTCGCCGGGCGGGCGAGGGGCGCGGGCGCCGGGCGAGGGGGGGCGAGTGCAGCATTACGGCAGGTGGATTGGCGCGTAATTCCTCACTCGGTGCACTATTGTGGCCGTCTCGATGGCTTCCTCTCTTAATTCGCGAGGGCATAATGGACATTGTGCGCGGCCGGCCTACCTGTAATCTGCCGTCAAGCGCTCTTCACCAAAACGACAACTTTCGGATCGGATGTCGGAAGATGGCGCTCGACCCTCGGTACACAATCATGCTGGGCATATAGAGAATAATGAAAATTTAAAAAATATTATAATCAATATAATCTAATCTAATAAAAATCTAATAATTAAACATTAACAATCTGTAATAGATTAACCTTCCTAAAATAAATATATAAATCGCACATGTCATTCATATTTATATTTAAACTTAATTGATAAAACGATTTGTTCGGGCTGTTAATTAGGTAAAAATTATCAATATAATTTATATTTTAAACTTTTCCGACCCTCACTTTACATCAAGCTGCCGCATCACAATATACTTAGCTATTAGAATTAGACTCAATGTTGTTAGGGAGTTAGGTAAGTGTATAACTAATTCAGGTTGTTAAGAATATAACGGGACATTTCATCATTTTCTTTGATAAACTGATTCAGAGAGTTAATTTGAAAAAAAAAAACAATGTAGAGACTATAAACTATTAAAATAAAATATTATTTTTGTTTAAGTTCTATCATATCTAATGGTCCCTATAAAATTATACTTCCCATGTAAGAAAGATCATATTTTCTTGTACTTACACGTTCTGTGATTGAAGGTGACACAATAATAATTACGATTTGTATTCACAAATGTTATTTCTCGAAATAAATAAGTTTGCAAAATATGGGCTACAATACCTCAAAGCTATGTTTTAAAATAAATAACAACCTTTATGTAGGTATAAAAGATTAATTGTCCGTTTATAATTTTGTTTTTCACCATAAAACCACGGGAAGTGTTCTCAAATGAGATTTTTTTACGAATTCGATGTCAGTGATTTTTTTCTTAAAATATTATATCAGGGTTAAGAACGTTATCTTAGATAAGTAAATAATAAGTAGTTAGTCTATTTTACGAAATGAGAATACTCTTAAATTATGGTATATCTGAAATAAGAACAAGATAGCCAATAGTAAAATCATGAATAGAAGAAGGAAGTCCAAATACTCAAATTGTCTAATGATAAGAGAACAAAAAATACCAGATATTGTGAAGTTAAAAGTGTTCTTCACCCAGCACCGTGAACCAGACAATAGGTCTGAAGCTCTCACGTAGATACAGATTACGATTTGGCTACACATTCGCAAACCGCCGAGTCACGGCATCCCATCCAGTGTCAATCAGTTTTTGTGCCGCCGCGGCCATCTGCTGGCCCGGCTGATACACGAAACTGAACATTCTATAACCCGTTAAATAAACCATTTGTAAGCATTCTGTTAAATCATGCTCTTGCCATACTTACAGTCAATTTTATCTTATCAAAATTGTTTTTTCATTACTAACTTGTGGAAATGTTCTTTAATTAATTTTACAATTGTGTATTTCTTGTTCTCACTAACTTTGAATAGTAGATATGGCAGCTTTGAGCGTGTTTAATGAAAAGCTGATTCTTAATTTAAATGACAAATTATAGTTTGAATTATACTTCTCGTAATCGATTTCTCTTTAAATTTATTTCCTAAATAAAGTTGCACTAGAGTTTGCACTCTAGTGTCTGGTGTCGTTAGATTTTTATATATGTTTTGCACAAAACACAACATTAATAAATTCTATGCTTTATAGCTGTTAGTAAACGCAACCCACCATGACTGTACTAGTAGACTGACATAGGGAGCAGACAAGTAAACAGTTCCGTAGTTGCAATAAGCATTGTTATCTCATAAGGTTTGATTTCAACTGTTGTACCACACTTACAAGTAGGTACGAGGGCGCTTTGTACCGCATTGCGACCAACAGTCTAGTACATACAGACATTTAGAATTAAAAAATGTAATTTCATATTACGTGATTTATAGAACGGTCCTTCGTTAGTTACTAATTTAATATCATTTTCAGACGCATTTACAAATTAATTCAATATATTTTAAAGTTTCTACGTAAGTGGATTGAAAACACTCAGCATCTTTCAGTGATATGTGTAATATAAAGAACGCACTCTTACAAATTGTACTTATGTAACATATTTTAATTACTTTAATTTGATTAATTTATCTAATTAAGATTTGCCAAAGTACTTATAAAGAAAAATATTACAGTAAAAACTGTTTGCATTTTACTGTAATATGTTCACATAAACTAGATACCTACTCGTTTTATCAAGAATACAGTCCAACAAAGATGTACATTCATCACCAAGACAATCTATTTAAGTGCTCATCATTATCAGAGTCTAAACAGCGCGTGAAATCGAAACCTCAGGTGTAGCCTGACACCAAATATTGAACGATTGAGCCAAACTCGTCTGTCACAACAGGTCGCCGTCAGGAGCCGTCCGGCACAATGGCGCGCAGCTGAAGGCGTGTGAACGCGCGGGCGGCACAAAGCTGCGCGCGCGCACCGGACGCGTAACGCGATCGCCGCCGGAGCCGCGGACAATGTCGTCGCTACCACGCGGCCTCAATGGTGGGCGGGGCGTTTATTTACAAAAATAAAGGGGATTTTTGCAAAATTTTAAAAAAGTAAAAAAAAAATACGTGTGAAGATGTGTAAAGCAATAGCTCTCTGACTAGAACATTTCCTGTAGGCACTATAAAGTAAAACTAGGTAGGTATTCTCATCAAGTAATGCATTCAACATGGACGTAGCAGTAATAGATAGCTTTCCAAACTAATAAAAAATCGTGAGACAGACAATTGACAATTAATATGCCGTGAAGTTAAAATTCAAACTGATTTTGTCCGAATCCCATAATTGGAGGGTGAAAATACTTTTTCGTGCAATTGATGTTCTAACGCAATGGTGTTCAATAACAGAGTCCAGCGAGTCAAAATATAGGTATCGAGGCAACGTAGGTGTAACTCTGATTGCTTAACTGTTTGGTACCATCAAACTCGAAAGCAAAACGACCGGTAAAAGATCACACCTTGTCACTAGAATCAATAATTGTTAGGTGAACACCGACGGTAGTATAAAACCTATATATAATATGTATTTTAATTTTAGTTAGTTGCTTTTGTTTTAATGCATTTTTATTTCTTATACTTAGTGATCATCAGTCAGATCTTGTTAAAACCAATATATGTTTCGTAGTCGAAATAACGTAGGTACTTAGTACTAACGATTACAGAATGTACTGGTTCCATAAACCGGTAGGTATCACGTCAACTTTTTTTACTGATCAACGTAAATAATATAATTTACTAACTACATATATTGTTGGACAATTCTTATCTATTCTAATATTATAAAGCTGAAAAGTTTATTTGTTTAATAAATAACGTTTATTTATTTTACTGTTTTTAATTTGGTGGGATTTATTTATTATATTTTTTCGAAATAATTAGAATAAGCTTCTTAATTGTGAATCGAGTCCCTATTACATTTGTTAGGTACATTACTTTCTATATCACATAACATACAATGGGCACAACATAAAATACTGTTTAAAATGTTGTATAAAATTTTGTTACAAAAAAAACGTATAATTTGTAGGTGTGCACCCATGCACCGGTGCACACTGCACTGTAACACCCTAGTCTACTTATGAATTATTAAAAATTGTTGAGTTTGTACAGAGGGGATGGAGAAGTAACACCCACTTTGATACCGTGTCGTGTAAGTCGCCATTTTGTTTTTACAAAATGCAATAACATTGTTTTTTTTCAATAAATGTTTAATAATTAAAATATCTATCTATTATTTACTGGGTTGAAGAAACTTACCGTTATCTGATTATTACAAATTTATTAAGAAGACGACGTGTTTCACACTTTTCTCTATGATATATTTAATATCAAACATTTTTTTTTTAAATATTTAGGCTTGTTTATGAATAAACGATTTACGTTAGCAGGTTATACACATAGAGCTCGCCCATTTATGCTAGGATTATTTATTATAGACAGCAATGTTAAAGTGAGTAAAATACCCAAGTAATAGACATTATTATGTAAAATTAATTGTACTCGCTCAAATGTAAGTAGATAACTGTCTAAATACCTAATTAAACAAAAAAATATTAGTTTTTAGAACTAATATTTTTTTGTGACAGATTTCGAACACCATCTTAATTAATTGTTAATTTATGACTAACATTGTTATCCTTAACCTCGGCGCTCGGATTTTCTGAAATGATTTCAGAAAATCCGAGCGCCTTCAGACTTAACCATTTTCTGAGTGACGCAATGTAAGGTCGATGATATGACAGTAGTATTTAGTTTGCAAATTATAAAAAATCTCTGGATAAATGATTAAATTTTGAATAAACAGCTTAATGATTTTTTTTATTTCAAACATCAAATATTTAAAACATGTGGCTTAAGTTGCAGCCGACGGTGTCTGCCAGTGTTGGATATTATTAACATCATTTTGTAAATATAAATATACAAATGAATTCATATTTAATCCAATTTGTGTTATAAATTATAGGTATGCTTACACAAATTAATTAAAATCTTATGAAAAGTACCCAACTGTTGTGTATGTTGTAATTAATAACCTTATTTAAATAATACGATATGAATAAAGCCTATACAACACCACTCTGTGTTGTTTATTTTTTCACTACCCTTAGAGTTAACAAGCGTGATTTAACAGTTCGGAAATAATACAATGTGTGCCCTTAAATCGGATGCTCTACGCATTCCATTCAATAACGAATACCTATGGCAATCTTTACTGTTCTCTAAAATACAGGATCTATCCTAGTTAGATGGCAGGGGCTTGCCATTCTACCGACATGTACTGTTCTAAGAATATAGAGGTATTAAGTTCTGTTAACTCTGTCTACATATTTTTTATGTTATGGTGAATAAATATTATTGAAATGAAATGAAATAATTTTTTATTATTATTATTACTAATTATAAAGTCTTTGTTTGTCATTCGTAAATCACTTAACCAATTATGATAAAATGTTTGGTCGCTAGAACTCTAAAAACGAACGTAAAATACTTTTACGCCGAAACAGATCCCGGGGAGCGCATGATATTGTCTCTATACCAGACTGAAGTCCACGCAGACAGAGCCGCGTGCAAAAGCTAATGATAGATAAATTCTTCACATTTACACGTGGTCCGAGAGCTGGCACAAATTTTTGGGTAGATTTTTTCCAGTATTCGATTTAAATTGCAGCTATCTTCTGCGATTAGATACAGAATCAGCTACAATGGTGAGTGTATGTATGTATATGGTGATATGCACCTGGCTGGTGAGCCAGGTCTGCAGTCCCGTGTTGGGGTATAATAGGAGAGGCATGGGACAAGTTTACAGCTTGCCTCAAATACCTACCCAAAATTGGTGCCAGTTCTCCTACAAATATGCTTGTGCTAACATTAGCAGCTTGCGGATAGTAGCTGTGGATTACGGCCCATCTACACTAATATTATGAAGAGGAAAGATTTGATTGTTTGTATTGAATATGCTCCAAAACTACTAGACCGATTAGAAAAATTGTTTCACCAATATAAAGCTACTTTATCTGCGAGTAACATAGGCTATATTTTATCGCCGTATTCCTACGGAAACGGGAACTACGCGGGTAAAGCCGCGGGGCGCTGCTAGTCGTAGATAAAAGCGAGAGCTACGGCGACGAAATCACTCGCGGGATCTAATACTAACAATTGTTCTAACCTACCCCGCTAGGGAAGTGGCTTGAAGTTTAGTTAGTTAGTTCCATCTTATCTATACTTAGGGCGTCCTAGTTGAAGCTTAACTAATATCGAATAATAACAGACAAATTTTCGTTATCAATTAAAAAGTTAATAACGGGTTTCTTGCCGGTTTCTTCTTGATAGAATCAACTTTTGAATTTGAATTAGGCCTGAAACATGGCAATTTAATAAACATTCCTACCTAAGCACTAACAGATTAATAATGAATAATTAGTTAGGAAAGTTTTTTTATACATACATAATATCATTACGCCCATAATCCCCGAAGGGGTAGGCAAAGTCAAAGGGCAGCTAGCTCCCTTAACCACATTCAGCCAAAAAATTAAACTCGGCTGGGTTTAGATATAAAATTGTGAGAAAGTATTGACAAGTGGCTAGCTCGTCGCCTACACAATCACATACCCAAAAGCCGATATACCATTAGTCGTCTTTTGCGACGTGCTAGTTCTTTACATTAAATAAACAATTAGCAATAATAAAATGAGACTTCTTGCGTAATTGTACTTGTGTTGTGTACTGCTATACAAGCTTCCGCTTAGTTCAGGCACCAGACTCTCGCAATCTCAAACACCTCGAATTAATGTTTTCCATTGTAAATGCCTATATGTAAGATTGTTGGAGAAATAAATAAATATTTGAATTTGAATTTGAATTGGTAGTGTTTTATTAGTATTATTAATATTTTAGTATTTGTATTATGTCAATGATATAGTAAATGTCGTATATACTTTTAATAGGGGTACATTTCTGAATTTGACCTGGAAATATCTACTTTTAATTGTTTAATTTGTATACTGTTGGTATATCAAAAAATAAATAAATAAAAAATGTACTATTCCAATTCAATAATGTCCTAATATAATATATAGTAGCATAACTTTATTCATATTTTTTTAGGTTTTACTGATACCGATAGGTGGCTCGATCTAGATAGGCCAACTAGAATACGTGCGAGTATCGTGGCTGGCGAGCGCCTACAGGCGACGGCGACAGCGCACCATCAGGATGGTTGTACCCTTCTTAGCCACTTTCTCGGTACATGATACAAAGTTACTGAAACACTGATAACAATATGATTGATAACATCGATTTAATTATGACTGCTCTATGCCTTAGGAGGTTACTTGCCATGAGTACCGCAGAATAAGCCCTCATGTGTACGATAATAAAAAGATGCATTATAATAATCTATCTGTATAATATAAAACAAAGTCGTGTTAGTTACACCATTTTTAACAAAATTTTTATGTGTTTTGTGTTTGTGGATTTGTTTTCGTCCGAAACAGGATAGTTAGTATTAAAATATGATATTTATCAATGAAAAAAAAATATCAATTTAAAATATCAAATAGCAAAGCCCGATTAAGTATTTCCTTATCGACTAGGCGGAACGAAGTTCGCTGATTCAGCTTGTTTGTCATAAAATAAAATAAAAAAAATAAAAATTCGCTGCATAATTAACTTCTTTTTTTTTTATTTATGAATGTAGTGTCACATTATTGATCAGGTTATTCTATGCTACGTTAAATAAATCGAATTTATAGTCTGTGCCCGTGATGTATTTAGTCTACATGCAACATTAGGGGATGGCATCCGTAATACCCGCAGGTAGCTAAAGTCTAAGGGGCAGTAAGCACTTTAAAGCACTTTTAATAAATAACTTTGTACAGTTACTAATCCCATGACCCAATGCACCATTAGTTGTCTTTTGTGACGTTTAGGTAAGAAATACAGTATAATTAGTTATTCATTTATTGGGATGTTCTGATTCAACCGTCCTGATGGGAAGTTAAAATACTCTAGAAGTCTAGACCCATATAATATATTGTATTGTAAACTTCCCAATAGTATATTTATTAAATCATTAAAAAAGTAAACTTGTCAAAGACTAATCTGCAGACACATTTCGAAAACAAAAGTAAGCAAGTAATACTTATCTAACATTTATGTTTTACACAACAGCCGTATAATTTTAAAAGTAAAAAAAAATGTCGTATGATTTATAGATAAAATATGTTAATCTTCCACGCTAGTGTAACCCATGACTTTATAATATTTGTTTAATGCGACATAGATGGGGGTCTTAGGGAGTAGCAGGCGCATACGGGTACTAATGATAGTTTAGCATTCCTGACGTCATCGCGTCACAGGCGGGAGGAGGGACGATCAAAGGAGATGCAAATGGAATGAACACACAATACTAATGTATTCTTTAGTCCCCGAGTGGGAACACACTGTAATTCCCCCAGCCTCTCACACCATCATCTTCCCAGCGTTATGTCCCGTACTTAGACGAGGTCCGCTTAGACCATGATCCAGGATTTAGCGAGTCTGGTAATTACATTGAAGTGACTGCCGATCTGACCTTCGTAACCCTAAGATAGGGGAACCAGACAATTTTTGGATCATGGTTACAAATTCAAAGTTGTTTGAATTTGCAGGTTTCATCACGATGTTTTCCTTCACCGTCGAGCTAGTGGTATAAATACGTACATAGACTTGAAAAATCCAGAGGTACGGGCCCGGGTTTGAACCCGCACTCCTCGGTTAAGAGGCGCGTGTCCTTACCACTGAGCTACCACCGCTAGCCACCACCAGCAATAATGGATGCGTGTATTTACTCATAACTTAGTACACACATATTAACGAGTCGGCTACTAAGAGGCAAGCAAAGTCGAGGGACCAGTTAGTTCAGTGAACCGTTTATAGCCTAACATAAGATTGATTGTGACAGGCCCGTTGGTCGAGTGGTCAGAGACCCTGGCCACGAAACCGAGAGTCGCGGGTTCGAATCCCGCTAAGGACAGCTGTTTCGTGTGATGATCATAGATATTTGTACCCGAGTCATGGATGTTTATATACGTATTTAAGTATGTCTATAAGTTCACCTAGTATCCATAGCACAAGCATATAGCTAGTTTGGAACTAGGGAATTGGTGTGTCCGTCTGGAGAATTTAATTTAATTTAATTATTAATTTAGATGGGTAATTGTGAGAATGTTTCATGATTGGTCTACACACTTTCAAACACAATACCCAATACACCATTATAAACCTTTTCTACATGGTATGGAATGTACTCAGTTGATACATAGGTAATTCTGAATCTCAGACCAATAGGGAAATAAATAAATCACTAATGAATAATCACACATGGGTGAACCTTAAGGCTACTTATTGCTACCTATAATCCCCGAAGGGGTAGGCAGAGGCCTACCCCTTCGGGGATTATAGGCGTGATGTTATGTATGTATGTAGTATGTACAAAGGGCCAAAGAGGACATACAAAATTAATAAACCAGCTTGCAGTTTTGCGACTGATAAAATATTTAAACTAAAAAGAACATATCCTTAAGTAATTTACAACCGAAGATTATGTTCACGGGATTATACAATTATTATACAACTCAATAACAAAAGTATCCACGTACATGCATCTCAACATTATAATATAAAGATTTATTAAACACATATAACACACCAAAATTTAATTAGTACGTACTTTTGTATACTTTGTTCAAAAATGCAGAATATCTTAGTAAATTATCTAATCATCAGCAAAATGTGCTGGTTGTAATATCAGCATCTTATTGTACCTAGCTAGCTTTTTAAATATGTCTAAGTACCTCGGCGGTGACACTACAACGTCACTATGGGGTCACTATCACTATGGGATCCAATTTGTTTATTTTCGGTCTAAGACTTATGGGGGTCAGAGTCGCTGTATATAGCAATTATTATACATATATTTTTATCGTGATATTTGTGACCGATGCATTTTCATGATTGATATTTGTGCAGTAAATTGTAAATCTACCTACACAGAAAAGCATTTGGAAAATAGCGGATATGTGTGGCGGCGTGATTATGAGATGCAGAGTTTAATTTTGGACGATCGTTTTATCACTGAAATGTAGAAATAGGCGTGGAAGACTAAATCATACAAACTGAAAACATATTGGCTTAATTGTGGGGAAACTCTTATTATCGTATGAGATAATACGTATACGTACGTACCCATAGTCGTGAAGATCCAATAATATTTATAATTAACACAATATATGGCGTATAAAGTGTTCCCAATATTGGGAAACATAAGACGTGACAACACTTGCTTTTAATATTTAGTTTAGCAATATTATTAACACAAAGAAACACGCTTACAAAGAGTACGAAATTCGTATTTGCACTGTATAAAGAAATATTACAGTAATAACAATTTAACAATTAAAGAAATTATCACTTCATTTTTATATAAATAAATGGCCTACTTGTACATATATACCTATATGTAAACATACTACTGCTTATTCGGCTTAGCTGTCGCATACTATACAAATTACTATACTATTCAAACTTTTATTGAAATTTGTATGTTATTATACCATTTTTTATATTTATAAAGCTTGCCATTATATGAAATCTCATGTTTGGACAATTGTTGTTCCCAATCTACAAAACTATCGAAAAATCTTTAAAAAAATTCCTCCAAATGTAATTACGTTAAACCGTCATTACGTATACGGCGTGTGTAGCTATGCGGGTGGGGGCGGCCACCCCGCCACGCCCTCAACTTAGGTTTTTTAATCAACCGCCCTGTCATTAGTATTCCGCATAATGGAGAGTCGCCCTCGCCCCTTCGCCCTGCGCCGCGGCGCCCGGCGCCCCTCGCACCTAATGCGATATGCAACTTATCGCCTTGTAGATGCGTGCATAGTTTTTAACATGCTTGCGTCTAACTGAAAATTTTTGGTTGATTTCATAAGTTGGATGTATTTGATGATATTGAAAGCAGATCTTTTTTACAAAAAATCAGATGCCTTCTTTATGTGAGAACCAAAACAATGCCTGTGGTCACTAATATGAGCTACGAACCTATGTTACATTTATCTATTGGAAAAAATTATAACCTTACCTTTTCTTATAGATTAAACCCGTATATGATGATTGCAATTTTCCAAAAACGTAACGCATCTAGAGACATATTGCAGCTGCTCTCATAGGACATGTATGCATGCAGCTGACACTATTATTTGCGGACGCCAAATTATTTTGTAAAACAAATACACCTTTAGCTATTTAAAAAGTAATTTTAAAATAATGTGATAGGATCATAAGAAATATGTAGAAATTAATTAAGCTATAAGAGTAGCTTATAAATGTAAAAGCTTTGTAAATAATAGAGCTTTCAAATAGAGCAATAAGTTGAATTATCAGATATTTATTATATATCGGTTAGTAGGAAATGTTAAGTAATTAACAAACTATATTTAAAGAGGATAGCTACTATTCTACTCGAATACACCTTTATATTTTTTTATTTTACAAGGATAAGTAATATATTGTTTCAAGCAAAACCGTGGTAGAGTTTGTTGTGGTGCCCATTTTAGTTAATGTTTATAAGTTGGTGCCGGGCGCCTCGCTCAGCGCAGCTAGTCCTATTCGAAGGCTAGTCGCAAATAGATAGACGAGCAGGACGCGCGCGTCTCAGGAGTCTGTCTATTTGTCCAAGGGAAGTAAAATTGTTTAAATCCTTATGATAACTACGCACTAAATTTCTTTATTAATTAATAGATTTAAGAGAAAAATATACCGACCGAGCTACATATGCATTGATGAGATGAGATAAGCAGGGAGTCCAGCGCATCTTCAAAGAAATTATTGTCTCCTTAACAGAACAAACCGAGATGCAACATTTATCTATACTAATATTATAAAGAGGAAAGATTTAACTGTTTGTTTGTTTGCATTGAACTGGCTCCGAAACATCTGGACCGATTTGAATAATTCTTTCACCAATAGAAAGCTACTTTATCAGCAAGTAACGTAGGCTATATTTTATCCCCGTATTCCTACGGGAACAAGAACTACGCGGGTGAAGCCGCGGGGCGCTGCTACTTCTGAAATATTTCACGTAGTACCAAAATGTACGCATATTGTAAATAAATACACGTTATTTCGATTTCACTATCTTTTCATGTTTGTTCATGCTTGTCAAGGTACTATATAATTTAATTTAGGTATTAAATAGTATCAAATTGATGACGGCTGATCGGGACGTATGGAAGAAGAAGACATGCTGCGCCGACCCCAGGTGAACTGGGAGAAGGGCAAGAGGATGAAAAATTAAATAGTGTCAAAAAGGTACTGAACTTTGACAGTCTCCAGATATAAAATATCGCACCTGGTCCAGGGGTTTTGACGTTTACGAATCAGATGGCAAATGCTTAAGCCTAAACCTAATAATAGCTTATTCTTGTTATTATTGGTAAGGTTATTATGTCCTATGACGATCAAAGCCTTTCCTACCCTACAACACTTAATTTTTTATTATAATTCTTAACTCTCATAATGTGCTATGTATAATTTCAGGGCTTTTCAATAAACATCTTACTAAGTATTATTCTATCATCAATGTAAATAAATACATAAGTATAAACATAATGTATGTAACAAGGTTTATTAAACTGTTAAGTATAGACTCTGCTATCATGCCTGGTTTAGTTTCGATATAAACTTTTCAGCTGGTTGGATCCGATTTGCCCTTAGGTAGGTACTACACTTAAATAAAAGGCAAAGTGTATTTGCCTTCATATTCGAACTTATTATTTTATGAGGTCAATTTAAAAAGCAATTAACATCTAATAAAAATAGCACCATTTAACTACATCAATAATTGTATTCAGCTAGACTTAAAAGCAGTGGCGGATTTACCCTAAGGCCCGGTAGGCCCGGGCCTAGGGCGGCCAGATATTAGAGGCGGCCAATCGTGTTAGAAAATTAAGTGATGACGCGTTAGTACTGAGAATTATGGCCTCGGGCCTAGGGCGGCCAAGACTGTAAATCCGCCACTGCTTAAAAGAAAAAATATTAGAAAAGGATCTATTTATATCCTGTTAAAACTACAAAGAGCCTTTAAAAAAAGTCTAATTCCAGACGAAAAAACGAATTTGATTATTTAAGAAAAATATCAAGTTGATATATTAATTTTTGGACTATCGTCTGTCGCTCGCTATTTCTTAAATCTTCAAATTCCAATGTTGAATGTATCTAAGTATATTCTTCCACTTACCCGCATCTTCGCGCTATATTCTTATCGCTGGAAATGTTATCCTTTCATAACTTTTACAGCACAACTTTTTTAAAATATCATGTTGAATATGTAAAACGCAAGCACACAAGTAACTGTCGACTCATAAATCATGAGCCGCCATTACAACTGGCCGCCAATAAACGAAAAACAATAAATTCTCATTCACTCGGCGTCGGCCATGTTCGGATTTCGAACGTTCGAATTGTTTCACCGCGGCCAATAATTAGTGTGACGCGGCCACGGCGGCCAATCGCGGCGGGGCGCGATTAGCACGCTCCGGCCATTGGCCCTCGCCGCGTTCCAAATTCGAAATTGGACGTGGAACGAGCGCGCGGGAAGCCCTAATTACATTGATTGGGCATTCAGCCGGCGAGCGGCCGTTAAACTAATTGCTTAATGTCAATGTGCACTAATTTGGAGCGAGATGGGAGATTCGACATTGCGTCCTTTTTGGGGATTCGCTGAATTGTATCACTTGATTTACTTAGTTACGAACCAATTGTCCGCAGTGCTTATTCGCAATTTTTCTGTCAAGAGAATTTTATTACCAGAAATGGTACTTTTCTTGTAAGACTAAGTAAAAAACATTCAATCAAATCATTTATTAATTTACAAACGTTGTTGATAGTTGATATTATTATTCGTTCGTAAATTAAGTACTTCCATATCTTAAGGTAGACCATACGACTCGAAATTCGTAATCGAATTTGTTGCTGCGAACATCTATGAGTAAAACGTACTATCGTGTTGGCATTAGCTCGTTGTATTAACAAAACAAAATAATAATATCTAACAAAACCAACAATTTTTTATAATAATAAGTAGGTAAGTAAAGAAACTCATAATCAGGCCTTAAATAGAATTCTGATGATATGGTGGGTAAATACCCAGAAGTTAAGAGGTTTCTCTCCTGAAAACTTACCTGACAATTATCAAAGCACCCACAATACCTCATTCTACTCCTACGCAAGGTAGACCAAAAAAAGAGTCAGATCTAATGTGATGTAGTCTGATATTTATTTATTTAGATTGGCCCGTTGGTCGAGTGGTCAGAGACCCTGGCCACGAAACCAAGGGTCGCGGGTTCGAATCCCGCTAGGGGAAAATATTTCGTGTGATGAACATGGATATTTGTACTCGAGTCATAGATGTTTATAAACGTATTTAAGTATTTCTATCCGTTCACCTAGTATTCATAGCACAAGCTTAGTTTGGGACTAGGGAATTGGTGTGCCAGTCTGAAGAATTTATATATTATTTATTTATTTATTTCATTAATTAATTTAACATCTAACCTATTATACAGATAAAATAATAACTTATTATCAGCTGTATTAATACTACCGTAATAGATAATAGTCTAAAGTAGGTACACTAAAATTGTTGTTTCTATTTCACCGTAAAAATAAACTCGCACATTTGGTTACGAGGCAAATGCATACAAAACCAAATCCGAACCGATTAATATATACTGTCGTATCAAATAATACTTTTTATAAGAATCAAGTAAATTTGTATATTGTATGTATATTATATTAAATTAAATGAAACCTCCAGTCTGCTTGTGACCACGGTCGTTGCAACACGGCCGAAACGTCCAGCTGTAAGTAGGTACTCAATTACTACTTATTGCATATCGCGTTTATAGTAGAAGATCCGAACGTAAATCGACCTTCACCGAGCTGTTATAAGAATGAAACATATTTTATAATAAATTTAGTATACTTATTATAAAATACATATATTAAAAATGTGTTGGCTAAAAAAATCCTGGACTGAATAAGTATTTTATTTTTTTAATATTTTAATTAAATGTTGCCTTTGCAGATATAGAATCAGTTGTATTATGCCACATGGAATGTTCTTAACATTATTTGTAGTAGGGAAATCCAACATGGCGATATAAGTTAAGGCGGTAAGTTTTGACTCCAACTATATAGAGTGGGAGTCAAAACTTTTAATCTTTTTTTTTTAATTGTTCCCCGTCTTCTTTTGCGCCGTAGTTTTCATAATAATACGTTTCATACTTTCAAGTCAGGATAACATTTTCTTATTATCTTATAGTTGCAAAATTCAATTACAAATATATTTTTTTATATTTAAAAATAGTCAGTCCAGGATTTTTTAGCCAACCTTTTTTTAATATATTTTCTAATAGGTACGCTAAATATAGTATAAAATATGTTTCGTTTTTTTATCAGCTCGGTGAAGGTCGATTTAGGTTTGCACCTTAGACTATTACTCCCGTTAGTGATGTTTCTAATTAAAACTTGTTTTTCAAAAAGAATATTGGTAGGACCATATCTTAAGGCGCTCGGTTTTTCTGCCTGCCCCGTTAGGGTATTGGCGTAAAGTTATTAAGGTATATTGGCAAGATAGAAATAGCCTACGTACATCAACCTACTAATAAATTTAAATTGGCCTTTAATGATTCTATGAATAAAACTACCATAGCGGGCCCGGGGGGAGGGGATGCTCTCCGAGGGGGCTAGTGATCATAATACGGTTAACACCTTCAATCAACATACGTGCCCAGACGGGCTACCAAAACGGATGCTCCCATAGATGTTGAATGGAATATGCAAATAGTGGCGTAATGGTGTTACATTCAACTAACTTCAGCTTATGATTCTTTTATAGGTACTAATATTTTCTTTAAATAAATATTGGCAAACACAAGAATTAACAATAATAATTTATCTGCACTATATTTACTGAACCAGATTATATGTACTAGGAAATCTCCTAGAATCTACACTCCAACCACTAAAGAAAACTTCGTAATCTAAATTGACTAGAATGCGAATCAAATTCAATATACCTGCCGCAACGCAAAGTCAAACCGCAACTTAGGCCTTAGGCCTTGCGACTAAAAACATACATAGTTTATCTACTTCCTTTTGTCCCGTGTTGGTCTGGGACTTAAAAATAATGCGCCAACTGTGTTTCTTGCCTAGCATGTCGTAAAAGGCGACTAATGGTATATCGGGTTTTGGGTATATGATTGTGTAGGCGACGAGCTAGCCACTTGTCACTACTTTTTCACAATGTTCCATCTAACCCAGCCCAGTTTTATTTTCGGCTGAATGTGGTTAAACGAGCCTGCTGTCCTTTGATTCTGCCTACCCCGTCGGGGATTATGTGCGTGGTGTTATGTATGTATGTATGTACTTCCTTACCCTTACATTAGTAAACTTCCTCTATCTTATCCGATATAATGTCTTTTGGCAGTGCTACTTCCTTCCCATATCACCCAATAAGGTCCGAAACAACTTCTGAACTTCTAGCAGTAGTGGGTACGTGTCGCGATGACAGCGGGTGTCACATCAGCAGCAAACAAGCCGATAAGTGTAATAATAAGAGGGGGCAGGGGGCAGGGGGAGGGAGGAGTCCTCTCATTACCGCGCCGGCCGCGCTAACGAGCGCCCGTTGTGTTGCGACTCGCCCGAAACGATATCGTCAATCAAACGAATACAGGCTGCTCACAAATAATAAATTACGAGTTTTCCTTGTCCTGTGGGACGCAAGTCATTGTAAGTTAGTGTATGTCGTTCACAGATATCTTCTTATTGCCAGGTGGGGGCTCGAGGGAATGAAGGCAGCCACTCTGTCATGTATCTTAAAAGCTGTGATAGACATATTTATAGAACTTATAACATTAAACTACCTCTCTGATTTTAGGTAAATGATTCACTTCTTTATAAACATACATACATACTATCACACCCGCGTTCCCTGTAAAGGTAAGCAGGGTCTAAGGAGCTTCTTCAACCACCTACCAACCATCACCAAATTATGACAAAGTTGGTGACAAGCGGCTAGTCACATCACATCACCTATACAGTCATATACCCAATAACTATTAAGCACACTAGTAATTTATTTGTAGTATGCACACGTTCTCCTTTCTCGTTCTATTGGGTCTAAAATAAAAAGCCTCCAAGTCCTCACTAAAAAGTTACCATGTTGCTGCACAAGGACCAAATACTGGCATCCACTGCCATAATATTCTACAATAGAGATGATGACTGCATTAAAAAAATATAATTCTATTTAGTCCGTCACTTAGATTATACAAAAATACTTTATCAAATGAACAAAAAAATACAAAGATAAAGAGCATCAAAGTTTTGGAGTGAGTGCTTGCGACGTCACTATTTTGTAAAAATTGTACGAAAGCGTCACGTCACGCGCAACTTGAATGCATTGTATCTTTGTCTTTTGTATGACAAATAAATAAAAAAATACGTGTTCAATATTTTTTATAATCTAACTGACGGATTAAAGTCATCTAGCCTATTATGACTGCTAGTGATATGAGCGCATAGAACCAAATTGTGTTATTACACTTTATGATGGAGCGCGCGTCACGGCGCCGAGGCGGAGTCACGGAGGCACGCGGCGCCCGGGGGCACTCTTGCTCATTATCCCTTAACCGCTCGTGCAGCAGATACAATTGGACGTCAATGCAATTTGGCTGCTTAGCGAGAATATGCACCCGAGCCGTTAACTCACTTTCTATACTGGTGTTTATTTTATTAGATACAGTTATCCAATAAAAGTCGTGCGCGCTATGAGTTTATTTAGGTCATGCAGACCCAAATAAATGATATCTCTGACTTCTCGAAAGACTCAATAATAGTTTTAGATCCAAAAGATTTTTCTAGGCAAGATGAATATATATACTATCACTCTCACAACCCGCGGAAGGGTAGTTAAAGGCACTAACCTCCTTAAACCATCATCTTCCTAGCGTTATGTCCCGTGCTTGGACGAGGTCCGCTTAGACCATGATCCAGGATTTAGCGAGTCTGGTAATATTGAAGCGACTGCCGATCTGACCTGCGTAACCCTAAGATAGGGAAACCAGACAATTTTTGAATCATGGTTATAAATCCAAAGTTGTTTGAATTTGCAGGTTTCATCACGATGTTTTCCCTCACTGTCGAGCTAGTGGTATAAATACGTAATAGATTTGAAAAATTTACGGTACGTGCTCGGGTTTGAACCCGCACTCCTCGGTTAAGAGGCGCGTGTCCTTACCATTGAGCTACCACCGCTCTCTCTAACCTCCTTTAACAATATTTAATCTGAAGCTGTAGAGTTTGTTTGTTTGTTTGAACGCGCTTATCTCAGGAACTACTGGTCCGATTTGCGAAATTCATTCAGGAGTAGACAGCCCATTTATCGAGGAAGGCTATAGGCTATAAAATATTTACCATAAACCCGGGTAAAGCCGCGGGCCCAGCGATATAAAAATAAAAGAGTTGGGCTCGTGCTCGTTGCGTACTAAATCTCAAACCCAATACATCATTAGAAGCCTTTTATGTCATGCTAGGCAAGGTACCCAATTGTTATATTCATTTTGAGGCCCAGACCAACATGGCACATAACAATTTTAGATGCAATACAGATGCACACATACCTATGTATGTTTGCCACTTTCAGTGGTAAAAAAATATCTCGTTATCGAGGTATATAGTGTAGGTACAACGTATTGGTCTAGGATTAAAAAAAAAATGTGCCAACTGTGTTTCTTGCCTGGCATGTCGTATAAGGCGACTAATGGTACCTATATCGGGTTTTGGGTATGTAATTGTGTAGGCGACAACCTAGCCACTTGTCACTACTTTTTCACAATTTTCCATCTAACCCAGCCCAGTTTTATTTTTGGCTGAATGTGGTTAAAAGGGCCTGCTGTCGCTTTTACTCTGCCTACCACTTCTTAGATTATGGAGGTGATGTTATGCTTGTTTGTTTGTAGGTACAACGACAGCTTATTACGTACAAATGTTACGAAATGTCGTATGTTTTTGTCTTGGATGACGCTATATACTTCCATTAAACTTTGCCCAAGTTTGGTACTAACTTTAAGGTTGAATGCAAGAGAGATTCTACTCCGACCGCTACTAGCGATGAAACTGAAATTATATTGTATTATATCACTAAAGAGGCAACTCAATTTCAAGGACGTGAAAAAAGCGTTCTAGATTTTTCAAACCTTAAGCACGTGCTCTCACCGCCAAATGTAGATATTTATATAGAGAAGGATGTGTACTTACATCAGTGTTGCCCAAAGCAAGACTCTTGCGGCGGTCTTGCATGTCGTCATCTTTCAGATTTAGTCTTGTTCTTGCTTAAATGTTGCTTGTTGCTTGGTCTTAACACAGGACCAAGCGACAAGCAACATTTGATCGAGAACAAGATTGAGTCTGCAAGATAACGGCATGCAAGACCGCCGCAAGAGTCTTGCTTTGGGCAACACTAACTTACATACACTCTATCTCTATACACACTCGGCGGTGAGGGTAAAACATACGAATAAACTTGCCCATTCAGTCCTAAAGATTACGACAGTCAGATATAAGTCTCTTAAATGTACTTAGTAATCCTAATTCCTGAAGTAACTGTAGAAATATGTAACAATCCCGAAGTGGAAGGTAGCTCTTTTTTTCCTTCTAGCTAAGTTAGATGTAAAATTAAGAAAAAGAAATGACCATAAAGTTTGTCGCCCACAAACCCAATACCTAACACAAATGATAGCCGCTAGACAATAATTGGATGATGACTGCATTTAAAAACTATAATTCTACATACATATTCCTACATATTTTTCGCATTCCATTGTTCATACATATTTTTCGCTTTATCGAATTAACAAAAAATGTGACGTGACGTCACGCGCAACTTGAATGCATTGTATCTTCGTTAATGTTTGTTTGACAAATAAATAAAAAAATACGTGTTCAATATATTTTTATAATCTAACTGACGGACTAAATATAATTTTTATGTCATCTAGCCTATTGCAATTAATGTAGAAAACCAATATTGGGCCGATGCTTATAAGATGACCATCCATCCAGATAGCATTATCTATGCTATAAGTAAACAAATAGACCTCAAGAGGCATCCTCCTGTAGAGGGCCGGGCGGCCGCGGCGCCGGTGAGATGATCGCCAATACATTATGATATAAAATAATTTGCCCGTCGCGGTGTAAAGTCACGAACGCACGTCACGGCGCGCGGCGCGGGCGGCGCGGGGCGGCGCGGGCGCAGGGCTGCTCATTAACAAACTCGCTTTTTGTTACCCTTAATCCGTTTCTCACGATCCGATTATTGAATTTGAAACAAGGGAGGAATTCGCGCTCGCCTCACGTTAGGGTTACACTCGAATGCTGGGGTGATTTTTGTCACCCTGTTATTTTTAAGATGAATAAGTTAATATTTGACGTCAGTCACGTAGCGATTTTAAAATAAAAGAGTGATCATGCTAGTACAACCTCTATATTCCAGATGAATTTAATCTTAATCTTTGATAAGACATTTTACCTCAGTTATCTTTAATATTGAAAAATAAATATCGATAAAAACTTGAAAAGCGTGTAATGTTACGTGTCTGCCAATAAACTTGAATAACATTTTATCAACAAATTTGTGAAGAAGCATTAGTCATTCACGCAATAACTACAAGACAAATGAAAAATCAAAGAAGCTATTATGTAAAATCCTATTATTATAAACAACTACTCACATATATTGTTCTAAGTTAATTAAAAATACTTGGTCGGTCATTATATAATAATTTTTGTCATTATAGAAATTTTGTGGTCACAACGTTCACGCTGCAATTAATTCAAATTCAAATTCAAAATATCTTTATTTATATAGGCTTCAAGAAAGCACTTATAAATAGTCAATATACAAAAAAGAACAAATACCTACTACCATAATCATCGCGACTGCTTACATGGCAGTAATATAAGTTATTACTATCCCCGGAAAAACGCCTCGCTCAGCACACAGAAAATCGTAATACTTCCACTGTGAAGGGCGCTGCAATCACTGTGAAGGATCCTCGAGAGCCGCTCGATATTGACTTTCCATGACAGGCCTAGATAGAGAACGAAGCCGCGTGCCGAAACTATTCTATACGGATATATGAAACTTAAGTATCAGCTTCGTATAAGGTTAAGATAAGACTACTTAAATGAATGAGACATATTTGTCAAATCCTGAAATCCGAATGGTATTTTCTACGTACATTTAATAAGAGTCAGCTGTTCTATGATCCTTACTTTGCTTAGATTTTTTTAAACTTCGCAAGAATGGTTGATACGGTTTTCACCAATAAATAAAGTAATTAAAGAGGAAGGTTTATTCGTATCGTTTCATAATGTTTTATGCAAACCGTGCAAGCCGGGATGGGTCGCTAGTAGGCAATTAAAATTTTAATAACAATCCGATCACACATTTTTACAGATCTCTGATATCGCTGGCTTTACTTCGAATAGCCAACACATAAACCTACGCGCTTATTGAGAAAAACACGACAACCACGTCCCCCGTGTTTATAATTCTAATACCGATTTGTAATCTATATCGCATATATCATAAATAGCATAATATACTTGAAATTTAGCTAATACCCGCTTGTGACGTATACTTAGTCCCAAAGTTGTAGTTTAAGCCTGGAGCCCCCAAACTTAAATCCATATCTGCGCTACTGCATTGTTAAATGTGAATATTGTTCAGTGTCTGTGTGAGCCCTACAAGTGGTACCATCACGACACCGAATTGCTTTATACAGCTACCTACAGCGACAACGACCGAGTCAATCTGTAGGGACGCGCCGGCGCGGATCCGAGCACCCGATCCGAGCACGGATTATGGCAACATATTTGGATTGTTGATACTGCGCAGAAATAAAATCAACAAAACCGTTTTCAGAAAATAAGCCCTGGTACAAGAAATTGCTCTACATAACAAGAAACACATAAATTAATAAAAAGTGTAACAAATTTTTTTTTCATTCAAAAGGTTACATTGCAGTGTAACAAATGTTTACTTTATAGATGTACGAGTACAACTACGCAAATTACCCACAATAAAACGTATTCTGACGTTGTATTGACATTGACGTACATAATAAAACGTCACAATACTTATCAATTTATTTCGTTCTACTTACATAATTTAATAAAACCACTGGACGGACACGAAATTTAGACTTTTGTGTTTTTTCTAACTGTTTTACATCTTCATACTTGCCGCCCGCCCAATTGAATCCGATTGCTTATGAAAAAATTGTAGACGCTGCTGTGTTAACAAATGACTAAATCATTATAATCGGTGATTACGGGCCATGATGTCCGTAAACTGCCCATGAGATAAGCTGTCTAGTATTATTTGGCGCGAGGTCGGATTTTCCATATCCGCAGCGCTTTCCCGCGCCTACCGGGGCGGGCGGCAGCTATCAAGTTATAACGAGTTTGGACAAGTTGCTAATGAGAGAGCGGCAGTCACGCGCCGCCCAATCACGCCTGACAGACCGGATGCGATGGAATTTTATTTTAAATATCACCGACAATCTGTATATTCTACGGAAAATTCACTTACCTATAGCTATTTCCGCTGAGAGTATCTTGTTAAGCCTTAACGAGTTTCCACAGAGAGCCTTCGCTGAACTAGAGTAGGGTTCGTCTAGCTAATTCTAGCTATTCAATCTAGTATTTACAAACATTGTAACGTTAGAAGAGGTATTTAGTATATAGACATTACTCTAATATCCAGATTGATAGAACACACTTAAGTATAACATAGAGAAAATTAACTCAAGTGAAACTTTAAACTCGTATTGTCAGCTTTTAATATGTAGCTTAAGACGCAATGTCTTAATTTCAATATTGAATAAATAAACTTTTTTCTCAACTTCGTATTAGTGTGGAAGAAATTGTAATTTTTTTTATTTAGGGAGGCTATGCATAAATCTTGAGCTTCGCAATGTTCTTATTAACCGACACGTTTATGATGCAAATATCTTTTTTCCTTCAATTTACTCGTATTATTATAATTTCTGAAAACTATATAGTATATTATGTACATTATAAGCTTAAATTTGCATAGCTGCATTAATGTGATCTATCTTAACCTATTGGTGAAGACGTGTTTTTTGAATACGATGATTCAACAGGACTTATAAGAAAGATTTTAATATTATTTGATAGTACTCGTGTAAAAAAATGTGATAAAGTAGATATTAATAAATTAACGTATATTTTTTGCTACTTCAGAGTATTATTACGTAAAGAAATTAAACTATTATGTTTGGCTGGCTCGATGGCTCATTTGGTAGGGACCCTGCCCCATGTGCCAAGAGTTGTGGGTTCAATCCCCATCCAGGACAAATATTCGTATGATGAATGCTTGTGTTTGTTCTGTGTCTGGGTGATAATATCCAATATTTAAGTATATATTAATAATACCACTGTTGTTTCTGATATCCGTAACACAAGTGCTTAAGCTACTTAGGGGAGGGCGGGGTTGGAAGTGCCGGGGGTAAGTTGTTCCGATGCCAAAATCTTAAAAACAGTAAGAGATAGCAACATATTTGTATAGTATCCGATGCTCTGGTAACCTTGCGCATGCATGGCGGTCATTTTAGCCACGCCAGCGACGCGGCGCTATCGGCAGCATGTGCATGGCTCCTCCGTCGTCAAGTGAGTAAATATTTTTTCTTTAATACTCTTTGGTCTCAAGTAAACATTTTTAGTCTTTCGGTGATGGGAGCTTTACTAGTGTGTTTGTTACTTAACAAGGAATATTAATCTGTTAATTTTCAATGCATTGCACAGAATATTTTCTTGGCATATGATAAATAGTTGATGTATTGCATACGGGGTAAAAAGTGCCTTTGAATGGGGGTCAATTGTGCCGCGGCACAACTGACCCCACCCGAGTATAGTGTAATATCCTTTATTGTTTTTTTAATAGAATGAGAAAAAGCAAAGGGCTGCTGATGCTTTCATCAAGAAGGGACGAAAATTAAAAACAGTTGCGCGTGAATTGGAAATTTGTTACACAGCGATACTACGGTATGTCAAAAATATAAAGATGGTCTCACTCCTACGGCTGAATATAAACCAGGTCTACTCAACATGTAACCACTACCTAAAGCACATCTCGGATTAACTAGAGTTAATACACGACTTAAAAGGAAGTCAGCGTCAGAACACTCCAAAAAAAAATACTAGCATAAAAACAGGCTAATAAGAAAAAAAAGAAAGAAGTGAAACCACAGAGAAGAGTAAGGAGAATGAGAAAGGAAAAAGTGCTAAAGGAACGAAATCAAAAAGAAACAAGGCCAATAACCCCACCATAAAGAAAGTTCTTCATTAGGATGATGAAAGTACCGATGAAGAGAATACACATAATTCTTCTTCTGCATCCTAAGCTGTGACTCTTTGTCTAATTGTGTGCCTAAAGAAAAATAAGTTAAATGTAGCGCATGTAAAAACTGGGCACATACGCTATGTGCAGATGTCGAACAAACTTGCAATATTATGTCTGTCCTAATTGCTATTCTGATCAGTCAGATGAAGAATAACTTGGCTTGATGATTTTTTAATTCGTTTCAAAAACCTATACAAAGATCATTTGTGACGAATAATTTGTGTGACAGATTATTTAAGAAAATAATTATCTAAATAAGGAGAAGAGAAGAAGAATTTAGAAGTTTTTTTCAGTTTCTATAATTTAAGAAGTGTAACAAGTCGTTTATTTTTTTGATTTTTATATAAGAACTTAGTAATGTTTTTAAATTGTAGTTTTTTTAATAATTTTACTTCTAATAAATATATAACGATCAAATGTGTTGTGTTTTTATTTTAAATCCATTTCTTATCGTCTATAAAGGCTAAACATTACCAACGGCACAACCGACCTCAGCTAGGGCACAACTTGCCCCAACGAGGGGTCAATAGTGCCGCACGACTTCTGTTTAAAAATATAATACTCTAAATAAAACTATTAAAAAATCACAAAAACTGGGTATAAATTCAAAATCTAGATTAAATTATATATAAGATGGACCTGAACTATTAACCTCAGCATTGTTCTTACGCCATTAATTTAGGGATTAGTCCAAATCGGCACGTCCAACCCCGCCCTCCCCTACCTTGGAGTCAGATCAATGTAGTGATATTTATTTATTTATATTTATTTTCTTACAGTGTAAAATTCACCTAACGTTAAATCAACTCATGAAATTTAAAAATTTATTAGTTTACCTATTGAGTAATGAGTTTGCGATTACGTAGACGAGCTAATCAAGTACTGTAAAATAATCCTTCTAGCCAACTCAATTGTATTTAATACTTACAGTGGTTAAAAAGCTGACCGTTCCTTACACTTCGCTTACCGCTTGGACAGTTTTGAGTGTTATAGAATGTTAGCGAATTTAATATCGCGTATAACATACACATTAGAATGGTTGGTTAGAATGGTTTAATATCTTTATTCTAACAAGAATTCCAACTGTATTCACTTACGTGACATAATTACAATAATTAGAGTAACTACAAAACTAAATAAACGTTTAACACATAACGCAGGTCACTTATTAATGGGAGGGAATGGGCTAGCGCTTCTGACCATTCCAGTGAGCCCTTCCGCTGGGAGGAGGCACTTGGAGCCTGCTGTATAGGGCGGGTTGTCGCCGGTGGTACTGCGGTAGTCCAAGGCTTTGCCGGATACCCGGGGTAGCCACCACTCAGGCGAGGTAGGAGCGCCGCGGGGTTTAGTGGGTATACCCCGGCTTTATTATTAATAATTATAGGAAACTATAGGTTAACAAATCGTGCGCAATAACAGCAGTACAGATACACTTACGATTATCTATATGTAACGCAATTTTAACACCGAAGATAAATATGCGAGGAATTTCGCAGATCTTTTAACACATGATTTAATTTATTCAGACACGACTTTTATGATATTTTCTAGCTACAAGTAGGAGCGGTGGTTTGTTAGTAAGAACGACTCGTCTTGAATGTAAGGAATGCAGATCATGATTATGCTTTTGGTGATCATGATCCAGGTGGATCACGACTAGGAACGGGACATATAATTCTGTCTTTTGACGTGATAAATTGAATATTCGAACTTCTATATTAATGCGTATCTATAGGCAACTAAATATACATATATATGTATAATCACGCCCGTAATGCCCAAGTTGTAGGCGGAATCTAAGGAGCAGAAGCCATTTCGACCACTTTTAACCAAAAACGTCGTGACAAGTGGCTGGCCCATCACCTAGGTAGGTGCACTACCACAAACCCAACAACATTAGTCGCCTTTTACGACATACTAGGTAAGAAAGTTGGTAGGTACATCATGTTATAGTCCCAGGCCAACTTTGGAACCCATGCCAATATGGGAATCCAGACCAATACCTACGGGAACGAATGGGGGCAACATAAGCGGTTAAATATTTTGTAATTACCCGCATGTGCATCATTCATTGCACTGTATGACACATGGGTCCAATAATATAAAGTGCCATAAGAGTTCAACAAAGACTACAAAAGACATATCTAAAGAATGTAGTTAAATTCGTTAACTTTGACTAACTGAACTCACTGCCACACGGCCAGCAGACCCTAAACTTCGCTTATTGTTAGAAGTAGTTTGAACTTGACTGAACCAAAATTGAACGCCCTCAAAAATGAGCGAAAAGCACTCAGGCTATATGGGACAATCGGTCGCGTCTCAAACCTCCTGCCCGTATAATTCCGCTACAACCAATCTCTTAGCTCAGCGCTCCTCAATCACATTTCAATACCCGATTACGGCATAAGGGATCAATCGAAGGGCCCTCGCAGTGGCTTTCACTTAGAAAACCCTTCCACCCTCAAGTGCCGTTCCAATATCTGCTTCTGCTGACTGTACAAAATGGCGCCGCGCTTCCCCCGGCCCCTCTATGTAAACATTCCGAATAAAAATGCGCCATTACTATTTGCATTCATATCTAAAGAAAACATACATGCTAAATATTGCGATGACAATTCCAACTATCTACATTTCAATCCAAAACCGACCCTAAGCTATACATAACAAAATCCAAATTCAAAAGTTTTTGAAAGGGTTATTCGCTCGTTTGAAAGCGCGCAATATCTTGAATGCGTGTGCTCCATCTCGCTCGTTCCTAGGGGAGGGCTGGTGGCGTCCCGCTCCCGCGGTAAGTAAAAGGTGTGTTGATTGAGACGCAACTGGCAACTGCCACTGGTCCCATTACACTCGAGGAGCGCAAACACGGTGTCGATAAATACGGAACTTATCGATGATGACACTCACGTGGGACGACTTTTAAGGGCTCTTAAGAGTTCCGGACTTCTCAAATCAGTCCACATCACATACCAAACATTAAATCGACTAAATGACGTTAAAATCTTATATAGAATTAAATTATAGATTTCAGCATCCTCTTTATTTAATAATTGTATAGATAGATATATAGAGTATAAAGGTCCCTTCCTATTAGAAGAAATTAGATACTAAAATTCTATTCATAAAGAGAATATTATATCTGTAACCTGAAGGCTTAAGATATTACAGTTTCATGTTATTTAAACTAAACCTTTTTCTTACTTAACTAAGTTACGAAAACAAAAATACAAAACTACAACTTACCTATTATTTTTCGTACCCTAGCACCATCTTTTATTCATATCAGAGAATAGGAAGTGAAGTAAAACAAATACTTACAATGAATCTTTAAACCATGTAATAATAGAAATTAAAATAAATAGATCCCTTTCCAAAAGGGACACGGAACATCGACGTCGATACGTGAAGCAGCCAGCACTAGCTGCCGTCCGCTCACCCAACCATAACTAATAGTCGTGAATAAATCGCCGGAGTCGCACAATGGCGCGTTTTTTGCCGCGCGCTGCCGACCAATCGCGGCGCCGCGTGGGCCCCCACCCCGCGATCCACCAATCGCAGCCCGAGTTTCCACCAAAAGAATGTCAAAATTACGTTCAGCTCAATGCTCAGCTCATGTTTTCACTTCAGCCCGCGGCTCTGGGTCGCGGTTTCATGTCAACTCGTGGTAATGCGATGCAATTTTAACCTTTTCCGAGTCGCAATAAGGCACAGGCGACATGGCTGCCGCCGCCGAGCCCTGCCTCGTCTGTAATTGTAATTGCGAATGGCGCTGAGGGAATGAGACCGTTAATGTGATCATGGCGCTTTGTGCGCTGTAGTTGTCGCGTACCTAAGTGTAGGCAGCTAGGTGAGTGCCGCCGCTATGTACGGGCATATCATTTACTTTGGAGCAATTCCTTAATGGAAGTGGTTTGCTTTTAAACACTGATCAATCTGAACTTTAAGTGATAAGCATCCGGTTCCTGAATAGTACTATAGGTACTTTTGTGCTATACAGAAATACCATAACTGAAATGGTACTACTATAGTATTTGTTAACAATTTACTACAGTACATATATACAAACATAAACATACAATAAAACTATACAATATTCACTTCACTAGCAACATATTACAAAAGAAAAATGCAGAATCAAAAAACTCAAAGGCCTCACTCACCTTGATACAACCTCAGACTTTCAATAAAAAATCCGTCAGACTTGACATATCATATTATTCATCATACTAGATTCGTGTCATTGTTAAGTAGTGATATCGAAAAAAAATCTATCAATTCACAAATTCAAAGCGCACAAGTCCATTCACCCACTACATGCGAACCGAATAATTTACGTAAACACGCTTTTTCTCCAGCACTCGAAGCACAATGTCTGCTCCCGATAATCTCCCCATTACATCAATACCGACATCACACGCCCTCAATTGACAATACACACATTGTCCTCAAATTTCACAACAAACGAGGCAATGCTCGAATTACCGCCGAATGTATCGGGATGATTCAGCATCTATTGACCGTCCGCGGCCACAAAGCGCCGAGGTACCTGCAGATGTTCACACAATGGCTGGATTGACCGTTTCTCTAATTGTGTTAATGTCTTTATCGACGGACATTGTGTCGGCGACGTCGGTGACAGCGTTGTGACAGCGCGCTAATTGACAGGTGTCGAGTGGCGGCAAAACCGTGCGAGCGAGCGCGCGACACCCGATACGCGACGCGATCGACGAGCCGTTGTGATCGATGTCGATCCCGATCGATCAACGGGTTTGTTTGCAAACGTATCGGGTGCCTCCCGATTGTTTAGCGCAGGATGTGTGCGGATCCCGTTTAATTATTACGATTTCCGTTTTGATGAGAACATTTGTTTGTAAACTCCACCAGTGGATTGATTAATTAGTTGTATTATATATCGACTTGGTAGAATTCCATTGGAGTGCATTTAGAGAGAACCGGGATAAGACGAGTTAAACAATAAAGTGGATTCAATCGATCAATCGTAAAAAAAATCAAAGAAAGGGCTTCACTGAATTAGGGAAAAAATTGCCTTTAACAAAATATTTATTATCCTTTGCTCATTGATTTTCCTTCTCCATTGGTCCACTATATTACATTTCATCTGGCTCTAGAAAGACATGGAGTAGTCACAAAATCTAAGAAGGAATTTCTAGAATAACTTACTTACTTGATGTCCCAATTGAGATGCCACGTCTTGTCACTCAGTAGATTCGATTTGATTGACACTACCAATTGTTGACGTTCTTTTTAACAAAACTTTAAAATGCAAGGGTAGGTACTATTGACAACTTACCATTCTTTATGGTGTTTAGTCGCCTCCACTTTACGTATACCAGAAAAGTGACATATTTACACGCCTGCAATCCCAGAAGAGTGTTCACAACCTATGCAGCAGTGAGCTCCATAAACCACATTCAGCCGAAAATAAAATTGAGTTAGGTTAAATGGAAAAGTGTGTAAAAGTTGAGATACCATTAGTCGCCTTTTACGACACGCTAGGCAAGGAACACATAAAGTAATGCATTGTTTTTAAGTCCTAGACCGGAAGATATTTTCTTTTAAAGTGCAATATAACCATAAAGAAGATAACAGCAACATATTATATCTACAAAGATGTTGCTTAATAAATATGTGGCACAAGTTCCAGGAACTGTTATTTTAAATGAAAAGAGAACATAACCAACAGATCCCCTGTGACATTCAATCTGATGTTGGGCACCCGTCGCTCTGCAGCGTAACCGATAATTGTGTGTAGTTGTTATTTATAAAGTTTTATCGCGATGTGTCGCGCTAATGGTGTCGGGTAGCCTGCGCGCCGTGCCGCTCCGCCTCGCAGGGTTGCCAGAATTTTAAAGAGAAATATTTTATAGTTCCTTTAAACCATTGCAGTCATCTTTTTACGTGACTTTAGGTCAATATTTGATACTAGCTGTACCTGCGGTTTCACCCGCGTTTATGGTTAATGTCGTAAAGCCTCTATTATAGACTATCTAACACTGAAATTTTTTTAAAATGGGACCAGTAGTTCCTGAGATTAGCGTGTTCAAGCAAACAATAAGCAAACTTTCAGCTTTATGATATTAGTATATATTACTAGTCCGTCAAATTCTCTATTTCAAATATAAACATTAAACAGGCATTCAAATGTAGTGTCCAATGTTTAACTGTGACTTCCTTGCCTAGCCTATCTTAAAAGGCAACTAATGCTGTATCTAGTATTGAGTTAGTGAGTAGTGATTGTGTAGGCGCCGAGCAAGCCGGCTTTCACAGATTTCCGTTTTACGCATGTTATATTTGGAGCTTGCTTCTTGTATTTGGAGTCTCTCTACCATTTCGGGATTTGCGGGAGTGATGAAATTATTCACGAAATTATTAATTTCGTGAAAATCAACCTCAGAAAAAACTTGATAAAACTAGGTCAATAAATAAAATATTTGTTCTAAATTTTTGCATGCTATCAAAAATCGTTGTTGAACTTAGGGCTTTATCTTAGCATGATTTGTTGTTATCGATGTTATTTATAAAAAGCAATGAAGACATATAATCATAGGTTCTATTGATAAGAATTGCAATCATGTAAAAATACCTTAGAGCCATCAGCACTATATTTACAGGGCTAGAAATAGGGCCCAGTACTCTGCATTTACAATTGTTTCTAATAATTAATCTATTACATAATATTGGTCGTATTGAATAACCCTACAAGTAAATGTTTTCGTTTATATAATCTGAGGTGGCGCGGCGCGGTGGCAGCCCGCACAAAGCCGCTGACGCGTTTTGTGTTCGTGTCGCGGCCACGAATTATTGTATTTAGTCGTTATTATTTACATAATGCCCACAATGCCTGTCGAGATAAGCATTTTAATAACTTCACCGGCGCGGGCGCGGGACCCCTGCCAGCACAATGGCTGCTAACTGGTAATAATATTGAAATGTGTTTGCGCGTAAATAGGTACTTTGAGGGGAGTATTTTTAAACTAGGTAGTTGATGTTGGATGTTAATAGTTAAAGAGCTGTTGTTTACTTTCGTGGAAAACGAGTTTAAAATAATTTTTACATATATATAATATGTAACTCTATTTTTACAAGACCAACATATTATTTATGACGTACTTACTACGATAAAACGAATGACGGCGTTTACTATTTTACGTAGTAGGTATAATATAAGTCGGAACAAGGGCAAGTGCCACTGACGCCGCAGTCGTAGTTAGACGTCGTAGCGCGGCGGCGGCTGCTACGGGCCTCGCTACGAGCGCAACTCACCCAACGTTGAGGGCACCGTGGCCGCATGACCGCGCCCTGTCGTAGTACGGGAGAGTAGATGTTTTCCAAGGATAAAAAGTTATTTATTCTCACTTATATAACTGCTATATCAATTAGGATTGGATTAGCATCGAGTCGCTTTGAAATAATCCAAAAATATCCTCAGTAAGATAAGACAGAATATCTTAGCCGCTTTAACTTCAATAAAATAATAAACTTGCACTCCTACGTCAAATAAGTCGTTCATTTAACAATCGTTTGCTGTGCCATTTTAACTGACTGAGTAATTGGTATTGTACCAGTATTGTACAATACTTTACGACACTCATTTCAATACTTATTTCAATAAAACTAGAAGGGTAGTAATACAAATAAATGAGAAGTCAAAGGGTGATTTAAGATTCTCCAAATACTATAAAGGTGTTACAATTAAATAACATTCAAACATTGGTTCCGAAAAACGATCAGAAAACATAATTAACACATTACCAATTGGGCCTCGCGTTAATAATGACGTAATTACACGCCATCGGCGCGAACCATTGTTGATAGCGCACGGGGCGCGTCAGCGTGACACGACAAAAACTTACATGTTCATAAAAATACGGTCATGTGACTGAGGGGAAATAAGTGTGATGGTTCTGTGAGAGCAGATTGTGGTCTCAGCGGACCTCGACTAAATATCTAAAAGAAATAGATTCTCCAGACTGACCACACCAATTCTCTACTTCCAAACTAAGCTTATGCTAGTGATATGGGTACTAGGTGGAAGGATAGACATGCTTAAATACGTTTATAAACATCCATGACTCGCGTACAAATGACCATGTTCATCACACGAAGCATTTGCTCCTAGCGGGATTCGAACCTGCGACCCTTGGATTCGTGGCCAGGGTCTCCGACCACAACGAGCCTGTCAATAAGGCATGAGACATAGAGCTATAAGTATGAACGTCATCCATTTTGTTCGGTGGAGTTTATAATTTATTAGAAGTAGAAGAGACCAATAGCATAATGGTAAAGACACGTAGCTCAGAGGTGAGTGATAGGTCAATCCATATTAATTAGAGCCCACTTGTTTCGAATCAATTTTCTGTAGGTACAAGCGGAAAAAAAGGAAAATACCGTGAAATAACCTGAATATTCAAATAACTACGAATGTGTACATGTATTTACCAGCTTTTCCAAATTCTTACAAATTCTAAAAACAATTTTATTTATTTTGCCTTTTGCACAATTTTTTTCAATCATACATTCTGTAAATAAATAATAAAATTCTAAGCACCTCTCAATTTGCTTACTCAACCCTAACAAATTATAATACGGCTTTTGTATTCCACACACGAAATCGTTACAATATAAAAGGACCATTTAGACATATACATAAATAACGAGGAGGGTGTCATTGTGTCGGCGCCTATTTTGAATATAATAGCCTCCGAGTGATGGCGTTGTGCACCGGGCAGCACATCGCGTCGACACACTGATAAGTGCGTCGGGATAGACAGTTCTGTTGAATGCTGCGAAGAAAGGATGTCGGATTGATTGGTCTATAGAATAGCCCGCATTTTTAATCATACGTGCTTATTATTACCATCAGATAATAAAAGCACGTATGGTTTATTATTTGCCCGTCGAATACTTAGATCAATCCATAGGGCCATTGCAAATTACAGTAACTACATTGTCTAAATAGGGTTACAAATAATAAGTGTTTAGGAAAATAAGGTGAGCAAGTCTAATATACTGAGTGGTTTATATAGGCATGTGAAATGTTATCCGTTTTTTGTTGGAATTTGGCTTCGTTTACAATTTCCTCCATTTTCTTAAATCAATCTCTATCTCAAATACATAGCCGATCGGTTCTTTGATCTAACGGAATCTAATCGCGCGTGAAAGCATTCCGGGTGGGTACAGAGCTGTCGTAGCTGGGCTAGTGCCCCGAGCACATAAGGCGCGGGTGCTTTTTGTCAGCGAAAATAAAACGATCCGCAGCGGAGCGAGCGCACAATTACTCAGCGCACGAGAGCGCCGCGGGCGCACCGCCCGCCATCTGGGGCGGCAAGCTGATTCGCTCATATAGAAAACATTCAGTTACCTAAACATTAGGTATATAGACCGTCAGCAAGCTTGGCTCTCTCTGCCTACCCTGCTAGGGAAATGGCGTGAAGCTATTTAGTTAAGCCGCTAGGTCTAGTTGTTAGAGACCCTATGAAACCAAAGAAATCGAATCCGTAATTCGTGTAATAAATTTATTAGTATTCGAGTCGATAAGTCAAAGTCAAAGTCAAAATATTCTTCATTTATATAGGTTTCAAAGAAACACTTATAAATCGTCAAAAACAGTTAAAGACATATGATTCTACCACCGGTTCGGAATGTTGCATCTACGGAGAAAAATACATACCACGACGCCTGCAACCTCCGAAAGGGATGACAGGGTCCAAGAAGTGATAAGCTGTGTAAACTTCAACTCCTTTGCAAATTAGTAGCGCTGCTAATAACTTTTTGGAGAATTGACATTGTAACTCGTTGATATATACCAAACTAATAAACCTTCTTCTATTTTAACAGAACCTTACTGGTTCGTTTCAAAATCTGTGAAACAGTCGCCGTCCCGCATCCCGCAATGGGACGCTAATAGGCCGAGATAAGAAACAAAATTCCATTGCCATTCTATGATAGAAGCTATTTCCGCCCTTCGTGTAAAATAAATAACGCGTGAGGGGCGGCCGGGAGGTAATCCGGTTATTGGCAATCGCCCCCAGCTCTGCGCGGCAAATATAATTACACGGCTTGCTACTCATCTGTACGTCGCTCGGAGGATTGCATGCAACGCGGCGCTGAGGGATGAAGGTAAGGAACGCTATTTGTCGGCTAGCTATATAATATAAAAATTAACAAATGTTTAAGTTTTTTATGAGAGTTGCATACGTGTTTTTTGGATACCTAATGGTAAATGATCACTGCCGCTCATGGACAACTGCAAAACCAGAGTTCAAATGGAACATCCGTAGTCCTAAGCCAAATGCTCACCGATTAATACAGTTTTCACATCACCGTTAGCGTGTCTTACATTTAAATACTTGACATAAGCTGACTGGCCCGTTGGTCGAGTGGTCAGACCCTGGCCACAAAACCAAGGGTCGCGGGTTCGAATCCCGCTAGGGGCAAATATTTTGTTTGTTGAACATGGACATTTGTACTCGAGTCATGGATGTTTATAAACGTATTTAAGTATGTCTATCTGTTCACCTAGTATCCATAGCACGAGCTTATAAGCTTAGTTTGGGACTAGGGAATTGGTGTGCCAGTCTGAAGAATTTATTTATATTGTTATTATTATTATTATAAGCTAATCTTTGAAGATAAAACAAACCCCAATTAATTTTGCAATTACTAGCAGGCAGCTTCTCCCGCGGGTTTGTTATCTATCGACTTCTTCGGCACCTCCGCACTTGGAGCCGCAACAAAAACACGCGAACCACCGCTCTTGCGGAAGACGGCGCCGATTAAAGAGACCTCGCGAGCTGTAGAGGCTCCTCAGCATCCCCCCCCCCCCATCCGCTCCCCTCTCCCGACGGTTACGTGGAGGGTGCTCAGCATCGAGCACTCTCCGGGCGCAAATCGCCGCGCGAGTGCCGACCGAAGATTCTGTTGCACGAAAAAGTGGATTCTGTTTGTAACTTTCTGACGGGATGTTTTTTATACTTAGTTGGTAGTTAACCACAGCTGTTACCATCGTTTGACGTGTGACTTCGCGCCACTTATATTTAACTAGTTAATCTCTTTGACCTTACATGACTCTTTTTGAATTAGACCAAAAATAGAAAGAAAGAAAAACAAGAAATATTATGGTATTCAAATTTAGGTTAGGTATTCAAAAGACTAGGCAAGAAACAATCTAACTTGTAAGAATTGCAATTTTAAACTACATTATTAAAAGTTAATAGGCCATAAAAAAAACCTACTTATCCATTTCTCATTTTGAAACGATTACAAATACCTACAACATAAGCGTTTCTCAAACTTTGACATCCTTTAAGCAACGAATTATCAGGAAAATCTGTAGGGCATCCTTTCGGAGGATCCTCTCAGCGAGGCTTGGAACAGGCCGGGGCTCTTCAATTGGCTTTTGCTACCGTTTGACGTTCAATCAAAATAGCTCTGATAATAGTGGAATCTAAAATACTAACTCTAGCATATTAACTAAAAATCTGCAGTTAATCGCACCACTTACTTGAGCAACATTGAAAAGCTTTAATAGAATTTAAAAATAAAAGCTGATTTAATAATTTTTGCTCTGTCAACTATCGTTAGCCTTGTATAGTGTATTTCAAAGCAAAAAATTACACCAAACCCTTGTCTTGAATAGATCTGTATCAAATGCAACAATGCACATCTCAGAACGATGTTTAAATGTTAAACCAATATTGTGTATTATTACAACTTGTCACAATATAATAACAATCGCGCTATCTCGACGTCGAGCGTGTTGTCGGTTCGTCACCAGAGCGTCCGTCACCGTCAGGCGCTTTGTCCCGTTGTCCCGCTGTCCCGCTGTCCCGTCCCGCGGAGGCGTGACACCGCGCACACAAAGAGTGTATTTATTTGCACCGCGCGTTGTGTTGAAAGAGGACACCTTTGTTTGCCGTTTGACACGCTTCCCCGTGGGCGGAGAAGACTGCAGTTTTGGTGACATTTTTCGAAGTAAAAGCTATAGAAAATGAAATAATATTAACGACTCATATTTGTTTTTCGTCCCGATTGAATTACTTTCAAACAAGAATCGTCTTCATATAGTGGAAAAGCATTATATAATTACCTACTCCTATCCGGTAATGTAGCCACTATTTAATTAAAGAAGGAAAAGTTAAAAATTGCTCTGAGTCATGAATTTGAAGTGTTATTTGGACCAAACTATATAAAATATATAATCAAAGTATGTTTGTTGGTAGTCATTAACCAAAGAGGAACATTACTTTTATCAGTATCCGCTGAGCGGCGCCACGCGATGCGCTCCGCTCGCGTCGCGTATTGTTG
Source organism: Glyphodes perspectalis (assembly GCA_951394215.1). NCBI lineage: Eukaryota > Metazoa > Arthropoda > Insecta > Lepidoptera > Crambidae > Glyphodes > Glyphodes perspectalis. The sequence continues at coordinate 189,231 of OX596211.1, read as the reverse complement.
TCCGATTGGAGTGGATCATAGTCTCGATGTTTTCATTCCGCATTTCCATATTACAGGCGGGCCGCGGCCGGCCTCTAACGAGGCCCGCGATCAAAGAACGCGCCCTCCCCCCTACGGGGTGGTTTATGAAATGGGGACTTTCTTTGAAAATTGGAGTTCGTTAGAACGCTGCGTAGAGGCTATGTACTGTCGCCTTCATAAATGAAAAACCAATGGAATTGTAATATATCGTCCAATGGAAATGTAACGTAAAAGAATTACAGTATTTTCAAATTTTACTACAGTAAAGAGAGTGATGAGTATGAATGTTAGTGGATGGAGAGGAATAGAAAGACCGAATAAGAGATGGATGGATTGTGTGAAAGATGATATGAGTGAAATGGGAGTGGATAGCTTGATGACGGCTGACCGGGACGTATGGAAGAGGAAGACATGCTGCGCCGATTTTTCTTCATTAAAACTTCTTTTGATCAGGTAATGTCAACGAAGGCTAGTTAGTTGCCTGTTGCCCTGTATTTGATAATTTCTATACTACTTTCGTCTCGATACTGTTCTGTCAAAGTCTTGCTTGAGTATGCCATAGTATAATATTAAATTTATGTTATGTTGTCACATTCCCAGTAGTTTGCTATCAATATTCATATCAATATATTGTTATACAAGGCAAGCAATGTTGACACACTAACATCAAGTAATCACCGCAACAAGTAATCTACAGCATCTGCATCTGCTAACATCTGCAGCTCCGAGGGAATCCCAGGCTCGTTGACCGTTATACAACCTTTTTTTCACATTTGTTATAATTTATATTGATGGCGACTGTACTCGGCGGTACAAGCGCGATTGTTTGCATTGGGTTTGTAATTTAGATTATTTGTGAGAGGGACGAGAGGGATTACGGGCGAAGAGGCTCCGAGGCGCGACGCAACGACATAATAAATTCCTATCACTGTAGGTACCTATTACTTGTTATAGCTGATATCAACTTTGTGTCGTCATTTATTTATAATGAGTAAAAATAAGATGAATCTTGTCCCACAATAAATTCAAAATGTAAACTCAACTGTTTGTTTAACTGTAAATATTTAGTATAATCACGTATTATATTGTAGAGTTATGGTAGTGGCAGCATCAATAAAAATCGCAAAGAAACATTAAAATCAATTAACTGAACTATATATAAATATATAGAAAATTTAATTATATATTTGTTGTCTAATTGCTGATTTAAATGCATTTAAAGTTATGATATAAGTGGTGATCATAATTATTCTATATACAATAAACTACTTTGAATATTGCTATTTCTCTATTTAATTGTCAAACAAAGTTTAGTTAATTAAACAGACGGAATAAATAAAACAAAGTCCCTCCCTCCCAAGAATGACTTGAGACAAGGCTGATTCAGGCTCATGTGCGTTGATGTCTTTTACACGTGCCGCAGATATCACACAACTACATGTAAATATATGTAAGCAACATTCGTATCCAAGCATGTTATTGCTTAACGAATCCAAATGACAAATAAAATCAGGTCGAATCTCCGGAGAATCGTATAAAATTCTTGTTTGCTGCGAACTTGGGTGCGGCGTACAGACTCGCTCTGACCGGGCCGCAGCTTACGAGCGCTGCCAGTAAGTGAAATATACAAAACCCCGAAATAATAATGCTTCTTCTTTTCTTTGATGAGGACATCCTTAGTTTTGTATAATATTTACTAAAGTTCCATTCCGTAATTTGTATCCGTGCAACAAAACATCGTTACAAGTAAACATTTAGTCCCATGTTCGTCTGAGACTTAAAAATAATGTGCCAATACCATGCCTATCATATCGTAAAAGGCGACTACTGGTATATCGGGTTTTGGGTGTGTAATTGTGTAGGCGACGAGCTAGCCACTTGCCACTAGTTTTCCAAATTTTTCCATCTTACCTAGCCAGATAGATTTATTTTTGGCTATATTTGGTTAATGGGGCTTACTACCCTTTGACTCTGATGATGTTTTGTATGTATTTATTTCCTTTAATTTATATAATACTATATTAACTTTACTTTTGTTTAAATATGGGTTATTTCTTCTACTATTACAAATTTAACTGGAAAAAATATTTTTCATCAGTCAGCTTATCATATATCGAAGTTAAACGACAACTTAAGGGCTCACTGGTTTCACTCGGCTGTGTCAAATCACCTTGTTACGTATGTGCATACGTAACGCGCGGGTTCGAATCCGAATCAAGTCAATTGAACGACTCACAAGTTTCGCCTGATTGCTGCGACTTACCGACTAAAGAGTTAGTTTTCTAATATCTCACAGAATCAAAAAAAAAACACCCAACAAGAATGGGATGATTTTGACTGATTTTTATATGTGAATAAAATAAAGTGGACGGGGAATATAAATGTAATATATTATATAATTTGCATATACTACGCTGTTGCCATCTAGCGTGCAAGTATTAACAGCACAAAAAAAGATTAACACAATACCTACATACAATTTCAGCCACATATATTATATTTTAATGAAAAATTATGTAATGTTATGAGAAAAATATACAGAAACAAAATAAATATAAAGTACAAATAGTAGCCAAAAATAAGGTTAATAATTGAAAGTGTTTCAATTAAAAATTTTATTAATTGAATTAATAATTATTCCTCATTTGACTGGCCCGTTGTTCGAGTGGTCAGAGACCCTGGCCACGAAACCAAGGGTCGCGGGTTCGAATCCCGCTAGGGGCAAATGTTTCGTGTGATGAACATAGACATTTGTACTCGAGTCATGGATATTTGTAAACGTATTTAAGTATGTCTATCCGTTCTCATAGTATCCATAGCACAAGCATAAGCTTAGTTTGGGACTAGGGAATTGGTGTGTCAGTCTGAAGAATTTATTAATTTATTATTTAATTAAAGAAATAATATCCATTATCGTTATTCTTTTTCGGCTGAATATGATTAAAGGAGCTCCATTGACTTCCTAAATCTTCGGGGATTACGACGTGATGATATGTATGTATGTATGTATACAGTGAATAACAAATCAACTGACTCTTATGTTATTCTGGTGGTTACAATGGTCGTGTTGACATGTATGAATAGTTTGATTGTAGGTACTCACGCAAGGTCGAAGAGCAACTCATCTGAAATAGTTACCCAACATAAGACGGCGTGGGAGATTGGTAAATTCTAAATGCATGAATACCAATAAACACTCCAGTCCGGCGCAGGCGCCGCGCGTGTTGCCGCTCCCAGCGATGTCGGCGCAAATACACCGAGATGATTTGTATGCGCATATATCACATGAATTTTCCATCACTTAGTAGTAAATATTGCATAATGGTTGTACGTACATAATGGTCATATACATAATGGTAAATACACAGTTAGAAAAATATTATAGTTTTAATACTATTGTTTATTTCTAAAACACAAACTTGCTGTTCCAAACCATAGACTCCAGAAGAGTGGTAATTCATTTATTGGTCTTAGTATTAAAATATTTAATAAACTTCCAGAAAGTCTACTAGCATTACCTTCACATAAGCTCAAATTGTGCATTAAAGCGTTCTTAATGAATAAGGGCTAATATAAGATTGAAGACTTCCTAAATGATAAGCGTTATATATGTTTAATTTCATAATTAAGTGTTCACCTGCAGTGTTGTTACCTAATAAGTATAGATTATTAAGTACGAAATCGTAAGTTTTGGCATTTAAAAGAGTAACTATCGAGTTTATTGCCGGTTTCTTCTCGATAGAATCTACCTTCCGAACCGGTGGTAATACTTTTTTCTGTTTAAATTGACTATTTATAAGTGCTTTTTTGAAGCCTATATAAATAAAGAGATTTTGAATTTGAATTACAAAAATTGTTAAGGAATTTTAGAGTATTTAAAACAGGGAGCATAAAAAACCTGAAAAGGTGTTGTCAATTGCTAGCATGATATAACATTTTAGCACTGTTTAATAAACACAACAGGTACATTATGCAGTGTCTCCACCTTTCCTCATAATAATAAGCTCTTTATCATTTGTTGAAGGATATTTCAAACGGAAATGTATGAGTATATGTATGAAAGAGCCTCATTTCCTTATGTCACAACAAAGTTATGAAAGTTTTTGGGATGCTAAAGAATATTTGCTGCGGCGGGTGGTATTGAATATGTAAAAGTGATATCGCATACCTATGTTTTAAGTCTACTTCTGTAATTATAACATTAAAATATTGTATTTACCGCTACATCTGTAGAAAATGACGTGTCAGATCTGCAATTTACACTTGAATGTACTTTCAGAATGTCTTCCTATCAATACCTATATGGCAAAATACCTGTTTGTAATGATCTGAAATATCATTAGATATAACGCGCTCAGTGCTGGCGCCTCATTTACTCGTTCCGCGAGGGTTGGTGGCGCGAGGGGGGGAGGTCGCTAATGTCATCGGCGATGACGGCGTCATTACCGGGAGGACATCGTTACCGCCCGGAACAGCTGAGACAAAGCGGCTATGTGCCCGGCCATTTTGAAGCCGGATAGCGCAGGAGCCAGCCATTATATATAACATTCCACCTTTTTAAAAGTCATTAGAGCATTGCGCTTAATTATATTCTGCTATGAGAATTTCATCAATGAGTATTCCTTCCTCCGTTCTCATTCCTTAGACTTTGCCTACATCTTCGAGAATTGCAGCGTGATGGTGTGTATTACACAATCCTCGAAGATGAATCTACAGACAAACATACACAGTGTGTATAAATAAAAAATACTTCGTATACTCTAGACTTCTTCTTCGTAGAGCTTGTATGAAAAGGATTATGAATGTTGAAGAGGCGAGTGAGGTGTGTAAGGATCGTACCGTATGGCGTTCGGTTCTCTCTGCCTACCCCGCTAGGGAAGTGGCGTGAAGTTTAGTTAGTTAGTTAGACTTCTTCTTCTACGCTTCTGGTGATACGCAACACTAAAATTAAATATCATTGACTTTTAAAAGTCAAAAGTCAAAATATTCTTTATTTATAAAGGTTTCAAGTAAAAACTTATAAATCGTCAAATGCAAGTAAACCTATATGATTCTACCACCGGTTCGGAATCGGTTCGCAATTGGTTCGGTTGTATCTACTGAGAAGAATCCGGCAAGAAACTCGGTAGCTTCTAATGACTAATGCCGACATGATCTCTATCTGTTTGCATTTCTCTAGCACATGGATTTTTATCAACTACTTACTTCAAGCCGTTACTGGCGGAGTAGGTAAAGAAAACCGAGCTGTATGACACACTTACATACCTCACTCGCTTCTGACATCAATAATTCTTTTGATACATGCTCTATTCACCTAACATCACTTACCTACTGTTAAAAGATTAAAATTCATAAATGTGGTCTAAGAGGCGTAAGAAATGCCTGTCCCCGGGAGCGGGCGCGGTGCACAGCGCAGCGGCTCGTTCGTTAGCAAATGCATCTCGTAATGAGCGTTTTGTGCGTCGCTGGAAAATATGTAGAACTTGCGGCCGCCCCCAGCCGCCGCCGTAGATAACAAATATATACTTTTAATATCTGGATATGGATGGGGTGGGTTAGAGACAAGAAAGTATAAGCATAATACAACATAGAAAGCTAGGCATTTGCACAATATACACTCTAATGACAATTAGAAGAGCTGGAATATCTTGTGGCCTGTGATACCGACTCAAGATTTATCTTCCCTGAAATAGGATTAAATTAACGCGAGCAAAACAAAAATAAGACTATTAAAAACAAAGTATTTTCAAAGCAAATCAATACAAGACCTTGGCTCAAACCAATACTCATATCGTAATCTTAAACAAAGCGTTATAATGAGTTCATCCCAATTAACAATAAGTACTTAATTCTTATTTAGGTTCCTAAATCGTAGTCATAAAGTATTCCAAATTACTTATTAATAATTTAAATTTAATTTGATTGATTGAAGAAGTAGTAGATTTTGTACTTTAGAATTGTATTTATCCTACAAATTTCATCATCCTCTTGCCCTTCTCCCAGTTCATCTGGGGTCGGCGCAGCATGTCTTCTTCTTCCATACGTCCCGGTCAGCCGTCATCAAGCTATCCACTCCCATTTCTCTCATATCATCTTTCACACAATCCATCCATCCCTTATTTGGCCTTCCTCTTCCTCTCCATCCACTAACATTCATACTCATCACTCTCTTTGTCACATGTCCTTCCTCTTTTCTCATCACATGCTCATACCAAGATAAACGGTAACAGATTTATCCTACAAATTTAGCTTTCCCTATGTAAGTATGTAGTAAAAATAAAATGTTATTGTGTTGATCTTGTGAAAGAATGTAGTGACGAGTGGCTGGCCCGCGCCTGCATCATCCCAAACCCAGTATATCATCAGTGTGCACGTGAAATACAGCTGATTAAATCTTTTTGAGTCACAGTCTTACATGGAGTTTCATAAAAACTAACTAAAATTATTTTAAAATTATAGTTTTCAACCCATCCAGATAGTCCTCAACTATCGACAAAAAATCATCGTCACTTTCTCGCCTCTCAACCCGCCGTCATCTTGATAATGAGCGCAGTAATCAGCGCCCCCCCCCCCCCCCCCCCCCCCCCAGCGCCTCCACGGCGTAATGAAAACTATGCACTTGTTATATGCTTACTCAACTAGGCGGTTGCGGGCGCGCGCCCCATGTGCCGGCCATGTATCCGCCATTATGCCGCCATGTACATACGCCGGAGAGCTGTAATGTACGTGCACTTTAATTTTTACAACACTGCGTGAAATGGAGACGAGTGTTTGGTGTATTTCATCAAATATACGTAGGTACATAGATTTCCACACTTAACTACTACAACATCTGTAGCCATACAAAATAATTCTTAAATAGTACAACATGGCACGTAAACGTATGAAAACAAGCAATTAGTTTCAACTAACGTATAATTTTCACGTTAATTTAGGTAAGTATATAAAAGAACCAATTTAATGCGCATTGCTTGAGCTACGACACGTGTGCTACGAAATTTCGTAGCAAAAGAGGACAAATAAAGATGTTAACGATTTTGAATGTGCAGTTTTAACTCAATTTAGGTATAAGTATTAACGATATATTCTTTATACATTGTGTGGTAGTTCGTTATATTATTAGTAGTGTTGCCCAAAGCAAGACTCTTGCGGCGGTCTTGCATGCCGTTATCTTGCAGACTCAATCTTGTTCTTGATCAAATGTTGCTTGTCGCTTGGTCCTGTGTTAAGACCAAGCAACAAGCAACATTTAAGCAAGAACAAGACTAAATCTGCAAGATGACGACGTGCAAGACCGCTGCAAGAGTCTTGCTTTGGGCAACACTAATTATTAGTAGATTACTATTGCAATATTGAATGAACTTAGCTTTATATACCTTACTTTAGGTAAAACGTTGTATCTGAAAGCAATACGTGTACAATACTTACTCCATAATCGTAATAATAATGCTACAGTTATCTAAATTTGGTGTAGGGGCGAGCGGTGAGGGTATTACAAGTGCGCGTCGCCCGCAATTGACGAGCCGCCATCAGAATTATTCATGAGCCGACCCTCCGTCCTGCCGCAGTCACCTCACAAAAATGCTTGAAAGAGGAACGTTTACATGTAAAACTTGTGATTATATTTCCTTAAAGAACATCTTTAAAACGAATCCATCACCAATTTTAACCAATGCCATCTCAACGTTGGCGATGTTGCTAATAAATACTTCACGATCTTATATAATACTTGATTGTTAGACTAAAGGTAGGTTCCTGTACTGGGCCGTCAAGGTCAGATATTTAAAACATAACATAACATCACGCCTATAATTCTCGATTCAGCCAATGTCGGATTCCATTCCTCGTTAATCATGTAGGATTTTTTCAGAGCAATCTATTAGTTAATTAGGTAATCGGAATCATACGGCAGAGCGACTGAGCGATACACAGTTTTAAGCACCCGTTGTTACATGAATGTATAGTTGATAACGAATTACTATCTATGGTTCTAGAAAGGCTTCTAAAAATTTATAACGACATGTCAACCAACTTCTTCACTGCAGTCAAGAGTTATAACTTTTAGTTAGTAATTATAAGGAATTATCTTTAAGTTTTGTTTTGTTTTTATTTGTAAGTGGGAAAGAGTGCTAGATATATGAATGATATATAGATATATGATACTAATTGCTGGGTATATGAGACCTAATAACTGTAGTCGCAGTATGGCGGGCGCAGGGCAGTGTCAGACAGTAAATCGTTAGTTACTGTTTGGCACTGCAGCTGTCCGTGGGCAGACGTAGCGCTTACCATCAGTTGCATGATTTGCTCGTCCCGTTACATAATGTAAAAAGAACAACCTAAATATAGCGAAACATGCCGCCATAATGGTACCTAATTGTTGTTTGTAGCAAAACCTAAATCAAATCAAATCAAATCAGTTTATTTTGCTCGAAAAGTGGTACAAAGATGGAAAATTATAATTTAGATCACACTTTTCACCAGTTTTTAGCATGCAAAACTATAACGAACAAATAGAATCTAAGTAGTTCAAATTAAACATTACTAACAATCACACTACATATAAATTATTATGATATATTTTGTTACAATTTACTACTTATCAAACAGTTCATTAACATTATAAAAGAGTTTAAAACTAAGCCATCGTCTTAAATTTTTCTTGAATTTCGGTAGCGGTAATGCTTTTAATTCATCAGGTAAGGCATTACTTATTCAATCAAACACAAGATACTATAAGAACCTATAAGAAGGCAGAAAATTGTTTTCTTATTAATTAAATCAATGATTACTTAAAGCTCTTGTAGCTATCGTTGAGCACAGTGTCCATTATTCGTAGAAAAGTTTAACTCTAAATCATTCAAGCACTTTTGCGTGCTTTAAATTGGCGTCGATACAATTTATCCACGTCGGATACCTCAACGGCAGTTTATTCTTCTTCATCATCTTCCTAGCGTTATGTCTTGTTCCTAGCGTTATGACCTTGACAAGGTCCGCTTAGACCATGATCCAGGATTTAGCGAGTCTGGTAAATACATTGAAGCGACTGCTGATAAGCTGACCTTAGTAACCCTTATATAGGGGAACCAGACAAATTTGGATCATGGTTACACATCCATAGCTGTTGGGATGTGCAGGTTTCATCCCGATATTTTCCCTAAACGCCGACATGAGTGGTATAAATACGTACATAGATTTGAAAAATCAAAAGTTACGTGCCCGTGTTTGAACCCGCACCCCTCGGTTAAGAGGCACATGACCTTACCATTGAGCTAACAGTCAGTTTATTCTTCTTACTAGTAAGTAAATGACACCTTTTCTTTAAATTTGTCAGCTTTAAAAAAATCTAGATTCATGCTAAAACTGTAAAAAAAGCGAGACAAAGGCTAGGAAACAATTTAAGGTGGTTGACCGTTCCAACACAAAGTTGGCTTGTCCTCGCGGGAGGAGCAGACGCCCAGGAGGTAAACAAACTGAGCCCTCGCCCTCGCCACTTACCGCATTAGGGGCCTCGCCGGTAATGCGGTAATTCGCGCCGCCATCTTGTGCCGCGCTGATGACGTCATTGACCGACATGTCAAATTATTTCGGCGTTATTCCGACACGTGCTCTGTAAATAGATGATAAATTAGACAAGTTTCAATCATTCCTATATTTTTAAAGTATTTTTTTTGGACAAACGTATTTTCAGTAATAAACTAATAATACATACCTATAAAAGACTATAACATTTAGTATACTTACGTACATAACTACGTACCTACGTACTACCCTCAACTACGTAATGATTCAGTAACATTGACCATTTGAAATAAATTTACCATTTATGGGCTTACAAATTCCTTTTATGACATTGAATTAAAGTCTGCTATCAAAAAATGGATGTGCTCAATACACTACATTACTCCATTGGTGTACGCTTCATTTTGACATAGACGTAGCAGTATCTAAGCTTCCTGTTGTTACGACTGTTGCAAACGTTTTCTGTCGCGAAACTACTAAACTATCGTCGAGTGTCGGTAGCTGTCAATAACACGACCGCTCGCCGCCCTCAGAGGACCGGTACCGGCCACCTCAAGTAAGCGCTCCAACAACCAAGATATTTGCCGTGCTCCATATTGATTCGCAATCCGGCGAGAAACGTCTTTACCTCACAGAAGGCGAAACGAACCACCGACCCTGCTGCGCCAGTTAACGCGATCGGAAGCAATCTTCCACGCTGGCAACCCTGGGTGGCACCACCACACATTTCTAAATCAGACTCTACTCCAATATGGTTAAAGGGCAAATTGGATTGGGGGAAAATCTAGGGTTATTACGTAACATCGAAGAATATTGCGTTTTAGGAGATTAGGGGAAAATGCGGAGATTGATGCGATTCATCTAATTATATTGAGGCTAAATGCGTTTGGACGCGAGCGCCGGCGCCGGGGGCTCATTAAATGGCGCGCTGAGGAAAATTGCGGGGAAAATTCAGTAAGTATACATATTTAATATATCTTATATCGAACATGATAGATATCTACAAATTGTTCATGATTATTTGTTGCGTCGTCAGTCCAGTTAAATGTGCTTCCTTGTCCTATCCTAATGTGCTTCTCCATATGAAGAACTATATGTATGTGGACCATTTCCTAAATTATTCATGCCACTAGGAAAAATACCCATTTTTATATAATTAAAATAACAGAAATATATTATAACAATACAGTAACATTACGTAATTGAAGACTTTTTCAATGACTGCATGATCTGCAGTCTGCGCTCTAATTCTTGCATGGTCTACTCTCCTATTGTAATGTATTACATTTATTATATTTGAATTATATAAATTTGTAGAAGTAGATATAAAGTAGCATTGTTATTGTATACATGGCGATTTAAAAGAGTAACTACCTAGTTTCTTGCCGGTTCTTCTCGGTAGAATCAACGTTCCGAACCTGGCTGTAGAATATTTATTTTGTATTATTATGACTATTCATAAGTGCTTTTGTGGAGCCTACATGAATAAAGATATTTCTATTTCTATTTAACAGTAATTGAAATGTCAAAATGTTGTTTAAACAGAATTTGACCAAAAAATTAAAACAAAATAATTATATACCTACTTACTTACTCCGTTAGCTCAGCAACCCAAATTAGGTCTTGGCTTATAAAAAAAATATATATATAATAGTTATAATACATTATTATGTATTAAAATGCATACAAATCATAAAGAAAAACACTTCTTTGTGAGACTACAATTAATCACATATGTTAACATGATCATACCGAGCATACCTTTATGACAGTGGTCTCCGCAGCCGCGTCGGCAGCGCAAGCGCCGCGCACATAAGGCGAGGAGCAGAGCGGAGAGGACGCGACGCGAGCACTACATATGTGCGGCCGGCCCGCGCCGCGCTGCCTCCGCGCCGGTACCGACAGAAACAAAACTACCTTTGACTCATTTTATTATAATGGTTACTATCTCTCAGAACATGAGCTGTGGTTTTGGTGTTGAGTATTTTGAAAGCATAATATAGTGTAATGTAGGACATACGGCATATTTTAATTAAGTATTTTTTTTACTCAAAAATGTACCTCTATAAGTACTTATTTATACATATTACAATACAAAGATTCCAGAATTTCTAGAATTTTCAAATTCGTCCTCTACTCTATTCTACTACAAAAGCCTTGTGTTTCTTGCCTAGCATGTCGTAAAAGAGGACTAATGGTGGTATATCGGGTTTTGGGTGTGTGGTTGTGTAGGCGACAAGCTAGCCACTTGTCACTACTTTTTCACAATTTTCCATCTAACCCAGCCCATTTTTGTTTTTGGTTTAAGGTGGTTAAAGGGGCTTGCTGCCCCTTTGACTCTGCCTACCCCTTCGGGGATTATGGGCGTGATGTTAGGTGTTAAAATAAGCAAATATTAGATTATTATTTATTAGAGATATAAGGAACGAAGGTAATCAAAAAAGCAGAATACTGAATGCGAATACTGCTACGACACCCCTCGTGTACATTCAACTCACTCTTGGCCATTGTTGTATATCTAAATGACGTCAATCACGTTTATATTCAGAATTTGCGGACCGACGTGATGAATACATAGCAGTCCACTCGCATGACGAGTATGTGCCACGAGTATAATGTGGGCGTCGTACATAAACGAATAGTGAAATAAAATCGCGAGCTCATTATAATGTAAGGCGACACCCCCCCGGTACAGTCGCCCACGCGCCCCCGCGCCCGCGCAACCGTTAGCGGCTATGAACACACACACATGCGTAACAAGTCAGTATTTGGAAGTACCTACACTCGACTTATGGTTAACTTCAAAGGTACATATTAATATGACATTTTCAACATAATCAATCAACCACCGGTTTTAAAACAATTACTGGACCCGCTGCCGTAGCAGCATGAAGCTGAGGCTGGGACCTGGTTGGTAGCACATACGTTTCTTTCTTATTCTTTATTATCTTTTTAATTTTTCCTATTTCTATTTGTGTATTGTATAATGTCTGTTTAATTTTTTTTAGTGTATGTGTTGTCAATAAATGTTTATTTCTTTCTTTCTTTACTGTAGTAGACATAACTAGAAAGAATCGGTATTATTTCCAGTTATTTCTCAATACAGTTAAGATTCTTCCTTAAATAAAAATCAAACAGAAACATTATATTACCATATTTACAGATTAGAAGCAATTGCAATTGGAAGTGCAGGGTTAAATAAAGCGGATCAGCCTGCACTTCACATCTATTAAACATAACATTTATAATAAAATTGGAACGAGAAAGCGACAACTTATTTAGGAGTCAACTTAATCATTATAGTCCAGTCAATAAAGCCTTAACTTTGCCATTTTTAATGTTACTAGCATACTAGCCAAGTATATTTTAACGCCTGTAACTTTTCGCCTTGTAAATAAATAAATAAATAAATAAATAAATATTCGACTACATCACATACATTGATCTGACACCGAGGTAAGTAGCTTAAGCACTTGTGTTACGGACATCAGAATCAACAGTGGTATTACAAATATATACTTAAATATTGGATATTAACACCCAGACACAGAACAAACACAAGTATTCATCACACGAATGTTTGTCCTGGGTGGGAATCGAACCCACAACTCTTGGCGCATGGGGCAGGGTCACTACCGAATGCGCCATCGAGCTTGTCATTAAGGAAACAATTCTTGTGGGCCACAAGAATTGTTTCCTTAATTTTCTTAATCACGGTACCACAATTTATTTAAACACTACAACAAACAGTGAGGCAGTCTCCTCATTGCATCGTAACGCGACACCCCCTCCTGTATAGTGCGCCCACACTCGCTCATAATGGTAGGAGGGACCACCGCACTCACATGCCTGCCGTACATGAGGTACACCGCGGACATAGCCACACGGCTATGGCTATCTGCATTACACACAACCGTGTTAACACTAACACGGTTGTGTGTAATGCAGATAATAGATTCAAAGCTATTTTTTTTTTACAGAATCCGTTGGCTAGGTCTTAAAAAAACAGTCGAATTGAGAACCTCCTCCTTTTTTTTGAAGTCGGTGAAGAATGCACCAACTGGGTTCATTCCCTATCGTGTGTGAGGTAACTAACGGTATAAATTGATTTGTGATTGTGTAAAAGTGGCTAAAAGAACTCACTGCTCCTTAAACAGTGTGTGCGCAAATTAATCTATCTTTAATATATTTTCCCATTAAACTTATTTTCTTGTTTACACTGAATTCTTGCTAATATAAATGAATCATCTTCCTATTATTGTTCCTCTTTCCTGTTCCTTCTTGGCGTCCGCATGGGCTAAGGTGCTAAATTGAACGCCGTTCATAAGCCCAAGTTAGTGGACATAAATTAGATTATGTTTATACTAGCTTTGCTCGCGTGGTACGTCAATGAAAGAAAGAAAGAAATAACATTTATTGGACGCACAATTGTTAATACATACACAGGAAAACGAAATTTGACTAAGGACAAAATAGTACAAAAAAAAGAAAGCAGATTGGCGTCAATTGGGTCCCTGCCTCAGCATTATGCTACTGCGGCGTCAAGCTAACGCCGCAGGAGCGCTGGTAAAACATAGCCTAATGTTATTCGGGTATATAAGCTACATTATTTTAAAGTTTCATTAAAATCCATTCAGTAGTTTATGCGTGAAAGAGTAACAAACATGCAAAAAAAAATAGCATTTATAATATTAGTAGGATAATTACAAAGGATCTGCCTTGGCCATTAAAAGTGCAGGATTCACGCCATGCTAGTGGTAACTACATGCACATCATCGCGCACCCCGTAGGGGTAGACAGGGTCTAAGAAGCTACGCTCCATATACCACCACATTTAGCCAAAAATAGAGTTGGACTAGTGAAAATCGTGAGAAGTAACAAGTGTCTAGCTGGTCGGCTGCTCAATCACCAACGTCAATACCCAATATTCGCAATAAGTACACCATCAGTCGCCATGTACGAATGTTGGCAAGGATCACAGTTGGTACATGACCAACATTGGACAAACATTACTAATGGTGTACTTATGTTAGAAAAGTCCAGAAGTACTTGTCCGAGTTTGAACCAAGACCAATTAATCATTCAACAACACCTAAATTTTTTGACTACTGAACTATGTTATCGTTCTGTCTGTTCAGAATTTGTTCTGCACGTAGTACAAATTACCTAAATCATGACTACATGGTAGTAGCACTGGTAATCTATACCTACTAAACATACATATATTATTATACATACATAACTATACATACTTACATTGCTACTTATGTTAATCTATACTATATTGCTGCTACGCATACATAAATATTCAATATCAAACGTTTATAGTTTTGAAGTACCTACACGCTACAGCTGTACAAAATCTTATCAAACGAAAAGTGTGGGGTGTAAAATTGTCATAAGAATAAAATGCACTTTGTGAATTTATTATTTATTTACAAAGTGTTTGTTGTGTTTTTTATTATAGCCGACACCGTTCCACTTGGAATTGTAGTTGACATACTAGAAAGTTTTGAAATGATAAACATTCAAGTTCTAAAATTTATTAAAGATGTGCATTTAATAGTAAAACTCGGGTAGTTTATGTGTTGAAGGATGTTTTACAACAATTTACATGGTATTTCTATCCGACATGATTTGTCAGACAGTATTGCAAAAAACGCATTGAAATTGTTGCTGTTTATCGCAAACAAAAACTTTACTTTAAGGTACATAGTTATTCTACCACGACCATTTATATTATCTACATACATACATACATTACATCACATCAGTAATCCTTGAATAAGGTAAGCTGAGTAAAAGGGTCAGCAAACTTCTTTAACCACATTTAGCCAAAAAAAAATTAGGACTGGTATTTGATGGAAAATTGTGAAACGATGGCAAGTGATGATGAAAGAGACAAGTGGCTACCCGTCGCTTACAGAATCAATATTAGTTACTATTGCAAATTAACAAGTAGTTACATAACACAATTATTGTATAGTAGATATATGAAAATCTATATCAATAAGGATCGTGGCGTTCGGTTCTCTCTGCCTGCCCCGCTAGGGAAGTGGCGTGAAGTTTAGATAGTTAGTTAGTTTTTTATATTAATAGGCTACCTATAAGGGCCTGCTGCCCCTTTGACTCTGCCTACCTCTTCAGGGATTATGAGGGTGATGTTATGTATGTAATAAACTTCCTAAAGCTTAAATATAACAATACATAATGTTATTAACTTTCATTGTATCCAATGAAACATAATCTCCGACATTTATTTAAAATCCGCCAACTGCACATACAACTAGTTAATAAAAGTGTTTTACTTTTAATACCTACCTACTTACATTACAATAAAGGAACATATCTAACGGTAAGTACTGGCCCTGGGATTATTCCCAGGGCCGCCAGACGCTATGGGATCTTGTATTATGAATATTATTCTAACAATACGTATTAAAATTATAAGTTTAATTTCAAACAGGTAACATGTCTTAGACATGATGTCTACATTTAAATGATAAACATGTATTTATAAAGTTTTATGAAAAAATTGTGTCAGCATAATACGAGTTAAATTTTATCCTAATCCTAAAACACTATCCTAAGTAATACTGTAATCGCAATTGACAGATGATAATAATTCTATCTGCATGTCTGTTAAGTATTCACGATTAAACTACTTTAATTATGATGGAATTTGATTTACTAACAGTTTAATCCTAAAGTAAGCATTTTCCGGGAAAGATTGTCAGATTCCACGAGGCGAAAGATGGAGTCTCTCTCTGATCTGCGACAGACCCTCTGAGTGAACACATTCCATGTCAGTGCCGCGGGCATATTCTATAAATAGTGTTGGATAAAGACAAAATATATTAAACTTCGGTCGATTACCTGCCGGTATGAGTTTTATAACCAAATATAATTAATTTATTGATACCTACTTCTCAATTATTTCATGGAAATTACTGAATAGATTGTTTAACGGTGTTTTGTTCACAAAAACTCTTATGTTTTATAACAACAAGTACGCTAACCATATATTAAGAGCACCTGTAGCTAACTACAGGTCATCGATCATAGCAATAAATAGCAAATTTTTACATGTATTTAAAAAATACCGTTAAAATGAAACTTGGTATGTAATCTTATCAGGTCATTCTTTGATTAGGGAATATTAAATTGGACTTTAATTTATTTTTT
The DNA here is from genome assembly GCA_951394215.1 of Glyphodes perspectalis. NCBI lineage: Eukaryota > Metazoa > Arthropoda > Insecta > Lepidoptera > Crambidae > Glyphodes > Glyphodes perspectalis. Next base: position 172,503 of record OX596211.1, on the reverse strand, counting down.
TAGATAAAACTTGCTAAAACATATATTTGAAAAACGATTATTTATTTTATTTAATGTTTCTCTCAATACTACTATAAATAGTATGAAGTAAGTACGGTATATCAACATGAAATTGTTAAAACAGTCGTATCGCGTCCGGTGAAGCGTCTTTATAAACTTTATGTTGAATACAAAAACAATATTTAGGTAACGCCTCGTGTTCCGTCCTGTAGGTATTATTAATTCAGTTTAGAAACATATTATTTCGCTTCCAGCTTATTCAGTCATCATAATTATTTATTATAGATATTATTATCATGTGGCAGTCTCGAGTTTGACTGCCTCGTTGGTCTAGTGGTAGCATGCGCCGCCTAAGGACCAAGAGGTCCCGGGTTCAAATCCCGGGTCGGGCCAAAAATTTGTGGCTGGGTATTTCAATTTCCAAATTACTCAGTAACAGCCCGGAGTCAGGAAGTTGGCGGTTTAATCACCCCCGTGCCTCGGAAAGCACGTTAAGCCGTTGGTCCTGCGCCTGACCTCTCTCCGGTCATGTCGAATTGCCGTCTCACCGGACTATGAGAGTGAAGGAATAGAGAGTGCTCCTGTGTTAGCGCACACACTTGTGCACTATAATATCTCCTGCGCAGATGGCTAATCCTCGTTGAGATTGGCCGCCGTAACCGATATCGGTTAGGAGGACATTATTAAATTATCATGTGACTTACCGCAAGTAACACCACATACAAGGTTTTTCACTTAAAACCAAATTTGTAACGTGTTAGTAGCATTTGTTACGTACGTATCTGCCAATCTTCATATAGTTAACACGACCTGATAGCGTAGCATCATGACAACTATCCATGGCTGCGTAATTTTTTTTTATTTGTTAATAAAATAAGGATAAGCGGTCTTACATTTTTATTTAAATCTAAATATCCCGTGAAGTGGCGTGAAGTTTAGTTAGTTATCCCCAATGAAAAGTGTAAGTTGTACAAAAAAAATACATTTTTATTTAAAGATAGTCAATTTAAGCGTGAAACAAATTATAAAAGCTATTTAAAGACCCGACTGACGTGAGCAGAAATATGATTTATGGATCGCCTTTGGAGCCAACCTGTACTTACTACATAAATCAAAATTACAAATATTTAAAGTCATAAGAACATACCTATGTAATTCAGTATTATACTAATGCATCGTTATCTATACTTATAATAAATCTGTAGAGAGGTCAATTCTGTACATTAAATATATTTTCAAAAGAACTATCAGGGGGTGATTAGTGATTGATACTGATGCCAAAAATGCAATCAGTAAAATTTTTGTCTGTCTGTCTGTCTGTATGTTCCTTATAGAAACAAAAACTACTCGACGGATTTTAACGAAACTTGGTACAATTATTCTTCATACGCCTGGGCAGGTTATAGTATATTTTTCATCACGCTACAATCAATAGGAGCAGAGTAGTGAAGGGAAATGTTGGGAAAACGGGAGAAGTTTTTAAGCTTCCGTCGCGTGTGCAGCCTTTATGATAAAAGTTACATAGAAATCATGTATGACGGAAATGGTCTTTATAATATTAACCATAAACGCGGGTGACACCGCTGGCACAGCTAGTAATAAATATAATTGATACTGTAACATGCTTCAATACTTTAATGACTTGATAATAAACCTGTATGAGGTACACGAAACTGTAGGAAATAAAATAACACATATTAGTGGCAATCAAAAGTGTCAAAACAAAACGCATTTAATATTTTAATGTAAGTTTGTTGAGTTTCAAACATGATAATTTATATTTTCTGATTCTCTGTATCTTTCACGTCAATGGCAAACTTTTGGGTAGCCGAGACAACTAATCTAGATATATAAAAACAACATAATAATAAATAATGGTACCTGTCCTCAATGCTCAAAGGTACATAAGCCGCGCAGTGAGAGCACATAGCTCGAGATTAAAAAGCGCCTCTCAGCGCTCGCAATATTATAATCCGACCGGCTCAAGGGCCGACCGCCACCCCCTCGGGCCTCCCCCTCGCACCCCTCAACTACACGTACCTCCGTCCCACTCGCACGCACCGCAGAAAGAAATCATTTATGGCAAGAAAGGTGTAGTATATCATTAACTTAAATAATTATGTAGGCGAACTCGACACGCCGCGCGAGTCCCTCTGCGCATTCCGCGCGTTTGCGTTCACCGCTGCACGCCCTCACTGCGACCACCTAACGCAAACTTGTGCGTTTCACTTTTTTCTACACTAGGTGGTAAGGCGGTAAGGATAGTTTCATGATTACAGTTCCGCATAATGGAGTGCGGAGTGCGGCTTTAATCATTGGGGAAATATTCCCGCTGGTTAAAACGCGAATTATTATTTCGCCGCGGCGTTTTGAGCGCTATGTGGCCGTGAAACCAGTACATAAGCACAAAGCAAATGAGTATTATGTAAATACAAGCACTCGACGCAGCCATTACCGCTGAAATGCTTTTAATGTTTAATGACGACGACTGATTTGGTTTACCTTTGCTATTTCCAAATAGAGCTTTTGAAGATTTTGCATCCAAATTAAATATTAAACACAGTAAAGATAAAGAATAATGTGACAAATAGGTAAAATAATAATAAATAAATTCTTCACACTGGCGCACCAATTCCCTAGTTCCAAATTAAGCTTATAAAGATGTCATATGGATACTAGGCGAACGGATGAACATACTTAAATAACCTCCATGGCTCGAGTACCGTCAAATGTCCATGTCCATCACACGAAACATTTGCCCCTAGTGGGATTCGAACCCGCGACTCTGGTGTCGTGGCCAGGGTCTTTGACCACTCGACCAGCGGGCCTGTCAAAATGATATGACGTCTCACTCACGTGTATTCTATAGATCTTTGCAAGCATAGTATGATGTATTTTACGCGTGTTAATAAAATAAATCTAGAAAGTAACTTATTACGAGTATATACTGTATCGACCACGTAAAATATATTACCCACTTTTTTATTCCCCTTAATTTTGCTGTCTAATTTTCTAAATTTATAAAAAAACCTCACCTAGCATATCATATGCGCGTAGCTGGAAGCCGCATAATAGCTAGCTTGTCTTTAGGTTAAGAGAGTGCATATTTATTGACCCATTTTTTTACTTAAAACACACAACCTGACCTCTACTTAAATTATCCCTAATCTTGACATTTGACTTAATGTTGCGCTAAGCTGTCACTGTGTGAGCGTAAAATCCTCATTGATACAATATTCAAAATTTATCAAGCTTTTTGCATTGTATACCATTTGTTAATGATCGAAGATATGCTTATTTGTATGAATCACTCTTCACAAAGTATTATTTTGTCATGCACACATGCTTGCGAGCTGACGAGTTTCATCCTAAATACTACTATCTACTGACATTAACGTTTCTACTTAATATAGTAGAATGATCTGTGTAATGTGTATATCCTCGTGTGTGTAACTTTACAGGTTTCTAAACAAGGTCCCGTAGAAGTCATCAGATCAGGTATAATAAATAAATAAATAAATAAATATCCGACTACATCACATACATTGATCTGACTCCGAGGTAAGTAGCTTAAGCACTTGTGTTACGGATATCAGAATCAACAGTGGTATTACAAATATATACTTAAATATTGAATATTAACATCCAGACCTAGAACAAACACAAATATTCATCATACGAATGTTTGTCCTGGGTGGGAATCGAACCCACAACTCTTGGCGCATGGGGCAGGGTCATTACCGAATGCGCCATCGAGCCAGTCAAAGATAATATATATAAGATAGGTATAATTAAATATTTTGGCACCAAAAATGTTGCATCCGACGCTACGTGACCGACCAACCAGCAATACAAAAGTACGTCTCAATATAAATGCGCCTAAGAATTATTAATAACATAAATTTTATGTAACTTATGATTTTATTTAATATAATCTATAATTTATACATGTACATACAGACAAAAAGCAAAATATCATGTAAAGAATTTAAGAAAATATTATAGGAGCCGTTGGGTCGTCGTTGCACATATTCCTATAAAGTCATATGCATTTCGTCATATTTTTATTACAAATTATTTTACATTATACATGTTAGTAGGTATGGGATATCTACATAAAAATAAAAATAATCTACTAATTATGCTCCTTGCTTATATTGTGGTGAAAGTCGATTACTTAATTGTGTATTGGGCAATGGTTTCTAGTTATGTTGCCCACGAGCTAGGGACTTTTCGTATCCATCTAACAATATTAAATTATATGTTCGACTCAATGTGTAATATGAGATTACCTCCTTTAAATCAACCTCCCCCTTCGGTAAATTCGGCAGTGATGGTACGTTTGTACGTATAGAGTAATCTCAATCTTGTTAAAAGATTCTGGTCGTAAGGACACTTTTTCATCTTATAAAGCATAATAAGAAATAAAAAAAATATTGATAAAATTTAACGTGGATGAACCAACTTTGGGCTGGGGTTGAAATGCTTTATTCATGCCGATTGTCACTCGCGTTCGCTTTGGTAGAACTTTCTGTAAGTATCAGCAATAAGCAAACTTATAAAACAAAAATATCAAATAGGTACAATTTGTAATTACGACCTTGAAAGCGATTTTAACGATATGTTTTAATCAGTATCGGAGATTATGGGCGTGATGTTATGTATGTATGTATGTAGGAGATACAGTAAAAGTAAAGTGTCAATCAATCTGGGTGAAAGACGTTTAATTTAAAGTTACAATAAGATCGTAATAAAAAAAAAAAACAATTTTAAAAACATTCATAAAACGAAAAGGGCGCAAAATATTCTTTGAAATTTCTTTTTTTTTTGTAATAAATTATCATTATTTATTTTATTAACAAATATACAATAAGGAGTTACAAAAATTTTCTCATATATCTAGTCGAAACTGATTTTACCATATAGGTATCCAGTTAAGTAATGATGCTTCTTTCTAAATAATCTTCTAAATAAATTCTTCATACTTGCACATAATTTATATTCTAAGATTCCAGGGTCGCCAGACGCCGACGAAGGGTAGTATTTATACATACAATAAAGGTAGTGGGCCAATTTTCAGTTAACAGTATGCGAAAGTTAGGATATGATATTTCTCACTTAACTTAAATTCTGATTGCTGATTTTCATGTACGTTGTGTAGAATACTTTTGTACATCTATATTCAACATCAACATTTCGTGACATTTTCCGTCAGTAATACCTAACTTCCACCAGATGCATTAAAGCGCTCGAACAAATTACGGAAATTTGCATATAATTTCACTTACACAGATTTTTTTTCTGTTAATGTCAATGATAATAAACATTAGGGAACAAACTACTTATAAAAATCTATTTCGATGAGTGAAATGTCAATAAAGCTATTTCACGTTACTTTTGAAGCCGATACTCACAGAAGGTTTTGTAGGTGTCTGGGAGTTGTAAGGCCCATGCCATCGGTCGGCCTGCTTGGAAACATTATAGATATAGGCATTTAAATTACCTACATTTTATACATACAACTTGGGATATTATTGAATTTTTTGTTATTTTTTCGAGAGCTTCAAAGTGTCTGGTAGAATTTACTACTAACGGTACTAAGTGTTTGGCTATGTTTAATAAATGTATAATACTTAGTATTCTACACAATATACTTACGTAAAATTAGCGATCAGAATTTAATTAGTGACAAATATCTTTTCCTACCTTTCACACCGGATTCCTGCAAATTGTCCCACTACCCAAACTAGCCAGTACCTGTACATTTATAGTAGGTATAAGTACTACCCTTTACGACACATTTCATTCATTCAGAAAATGAGTGACGTCTGGCGGCCCTGGGACTCTATTAGGTTACGGCTATCTAACGGATATAACTACTCTTAACAACACCTATATCATGAGTACAAACTGTATCAATGACCATGTTCATCACAAGAAAATTTGCCTCTTGTGTGATTTGAACCTCAATAGGTTTAGCCACTAAACCAATAATTAGTGGCTAAGGTGTCTAACCACTAGACCATTCTGCAAGTTAAAATACAAAATAACAATTACTTTAAAACTACGAGTAACAATTACTTTACTGTAAAATTACAATTACTTTTATCAGAATTAATTGATAACGAAAAGATGTTTTAAATTATATGATTCATAAAGATTGCTACTAGCTAAAGGCTCTCTAACCAACAGTACGCGCCTACTTCAGCGTAAGTATGTTCAGTATGTACAATACAAGCGTTGTTTCCCCATCACAGACAGGGACCTGTTTAACGATCAAAGTCACAAAATATTAATTTCCATAACAAAAGAAGCATTATGCATGCAAAACTTCAAGTAAGTAGGTATAAATATGTGCGCCAAGTGCAGACGAGCCAAGGAGGCAGGCAAACAGTCCCTTTGCCATTTTAATACGAGTATCAGATAACGCGATGACGAAGTGTTAAAATGGGTTTTAAAGTCGGCTATTGATCAAAAAGCCGAGAAACCCAGTCAAGTGAAAAGATCTATAACTAACTGCTTTCTTGTTTTCGCTACCACAAAGTTGTAGCCTTCTAGTTTTTTTTGTATGTGCCGAACCAAGGTTTTTCAAATCCTTAAAAAAATGTTTAGATTACGTCATTGATCTGTCTTCTTCGTTGCTGACCACCAGAATATGTTCTAAATGAGGTGATGATTGGTGCAACCAATCCATTAAGCTGCGTCCCATTCTATCAAAGAGGCTGAATCTCTCTGGCCGCCCATGTCTGCTATGTAATACCTACTTTGAAGCGAATGTCCTAGTCATGAATTCATCTAACATGAAATACTTCAGTCTACTGCTCATCACAAACATTGTTTACAGTGAACTCTCTGTTTATATGTATTAAAGCGCATGAAAATTGGTTTATTTATGAAAAAAAATGTTGTAATACCATTGTCACACTTAATGAAAATAAATTGTGCCATTTTGGTTTAGGACTTAAAAAGAATGTGCCAACCGTTCCTTGGCTAATATGTCATAAAAGGCGACTAATAGTATAATATAGGGTTTTGGATTAGTGATTGTGTAGGCGACGAGCTAGCCACTTGTCACTACTTTTTCACAATTTTTCATCTAAACCAACACAGTTTTATTTATAGGCTAAATGTAGTTAAAGAGGCTAGCTGCACCTTTGACTCTGCTACCACTTTGAAGATTATGAGCGTGATGATATGAATAAGTTAATAAATATCCCACAACCACAACATCACATTCATTGATCTGACTCCGAGCTAAGTAGCTTATGCACTTGTGTTACGGATATCAGATTCAATAGTGGTATTACAAATATATACTTAAATATTGGATATTAACACCCAGACACAGAACAAACACAAGTATTCATCATACGAATGTTTGTCCTGGGTGGGGATCGAACCTACAACTCTTGGCGCATGGGGCAGGGTATCTACCAAATGCGCCATCGAGCCGAGATCGAGAAAAGGAATTTAAATGTGCATATAAAAAAATAAAATATGTGTCATAACAATGACGCAGATAGAAATTAAAAAATAAGTTAGCACCAATACCACATACATACATACAGTATAGACAGATACATTTCATATTTAAGTTATTTGTATACATTTTTATTAATGTTTGAATTAACGACTTACTAATGAAGGCAAGCTAACTCAAAAACTGAGCAGGACCAACGGCTTAACGTGCTTTCGGAGGCTCGTGGTTAATTAAACCGCTATGTTCCGAACTCCGGGTTGGTACTTTGTAATTCCAGTACCGCAGTTTTTTGGCCTGACCGAGGGTTTGATCCGCGACCTCTTGGTCTTCAGGTGGCGCATGCGACCGATAGGCCGACCAGGCAGAGATGCTACAAGTGAGGAGCACAATAAATAAGCCGTGCCAATGTCGCTCCTCCTCGTGACCTCCCGCACTCCGCACTCCGCAGCATCTGATTTTACTCTGCCTCATTTAGAGGCGAGGCTTCTTTGAAAGCGGGTATTGTTATTATTTTTTCATCTCGGTTTTTTCTCGTGAAGTTAGTCTAAAACCTATTTTATTGAAAAAAGTAAATAAATTGCTTATTCACGCCTACCTCCAATCCTCTGCTTCATACTCTTTTCGGCAACTTCATGAAAGCTTGTTTCTTTCTACACAACACTACAGATTTCGCGTATTGTGTACGCATCAGTCTAAATACCGATCCAACGAAATCATTGAATTAGGAACCTAGCTTAAGATAGAAGACTAGGGATTACGAAGACAAACTCACTGTAAACTGAAGGTTATGTGGAAAGTTGACCAAAAGGCTTGTTGGTGTGGAATTAATTTAGTTTATTTTAAATAGGACCTTAATTAAATTTTAATGTGTTAATTAGATTTTGTCCGATGTTGGTCTGGGACTTAAAAAATAATGTGCCAACTGCGTTTCTTGCCTAGCATGACGTAAAAGGCAACTGATAGTATATCGGGTTTTGGGTATGTGATTGTATAGGCGATGAGCTAGCCACTTGTCACTACTTTTTCACAAATTTCCATCTAACCCAGCCCAGTTTTGTTTTTGTCTGAATGTGGTTAAAGGGGCCTGCTGCCCCTTTGACTCAGCCCCCTTCGGGGATTATAGGCGTGATGTAATGTTTGTTTTGTTTTGTGTTAATTAGGTATAGTCAAATTATATTTGGATGCGAGGCACGCATCGGTCTCGGAGTCCCACACCCACTGAGAGCATAATCCTTACATGCAGAATCAACTTCAATCGGCTGTGTAGTTTAACCGATGCGTGTGCCCTGACCACAGACATTCACTGGCACGGGCTGCCTGGGACGCCTTATACCTGTTAGTAGGTACGTATGTTAAACAGTTAATAAAGAGTTTTCGTGTGTATTACGGTATAATATCTTTATCAGTTAGTTACAATTCATAATTATGATATTGAGTGGGAGGAAATTGTTACATACTATCATTGTTGTGTGTAATGCAGTAAAAAAATTCTAAAATCCCTAATAGTGTGACCACACCTTTCGCAGTGACATCTTCGGATAACGGAGTGAGGTGAAGTCGAGAGCGGGTGATTGAGAGCTCCTCGATAATGATAATCAACGGAGGGGCGCGGGGAGGAGGGGTAGGGGGAAAAGGGGGGAGCGCGTCGATGGGTGCCGTAATTGTAAGAAGATAAAAATGTAAAACATGTTTGATTGACTATTTGTATTTACATTTGCGCGCAGTGGCAGGTAAGGAGGAGTGTGACACACAACTAGTGGAAGCTATGATAGTTAGAGGTTTATCATATTGATAGATAAACAACATTTACAGAACTACTAGGTATAGCTACCGCACTTTGAAACTAACTAATTTCACGCCATTCCCTAGCGGGGCAGGCAGAGAGATCCGAGCGCGACATAACACGGTTCTTACACACTTCACTCCCTTCTTTGACATTAAAATATCTATTTTCGTACATTGTCTATACTATGGCTCCTAGGAGATCACTTTCTGTTAACACATAACCGATTTGGTCTTGGTTGGTTAGTGCAGAGCCTTTCGCGATACTTGCATCCTTCCACTTTCGCATTGTATATCTGCTTTGTCAATCTTCCATCTTCCACTCTTTCCACATATGCGTAGCGTCGGAGTTACCACACTTCAATTAAATTAAATAATAGTTTTCTCGGCGAAAACTACATTGATTGCTGTTATGAGCGCTCTAGTACAAAACTTTAAATAATTCAATAACCGTAATAATTTAATAAATAATTCGCTATTTTTCTTATTTTGTAATTATTAGTCTGATGTTTCTATAAAGTTAAGTTTTCGGGATACAAAACAAATACCCAGACATTGTATTGTAAAAACTAAATATAAAGAGTGACACAATATCAGAACCTACTTGCCGACGGGCCTACTCTATGAGTATTCGCAATCTACAACTAATGAGCTGTATAACTAAAAAATATAATATTAAAAGGTAAGTAGGTACCACATTTCCCAGTCTCTTTAATTTTATTTTTATAAATGTACCTATTATAAATTGAAAAGTAACTGTATCATCTGTATTTCTGTCTGTTAAGTTCGAGTTCACCCAAACCTTTTGAACAATAATAAGTATAGCGATTAAAAAAAATATGCTGAGGCTTTAACCGTTCAACCGATTGTGATAAAATTTAAAAATTACTTATAAAAATTTGGACCTTAAGAATGGATATATGATGTTTTTTGGATAAAAATCATCATATATAATAAGAGAACAAGTGCACACCCCGCAGTTTATACGACAGCGTCCCTCACTACCGACACTTATCGCTAGTTATCAAATGTCAACACTTCACCACTTTGCAAATGTCGCATTAAACTTACAAATAATCAGTGATAACATAACTAATATCACCGAACTGAGAATAATTTAAAACTGAAAACATCAACCTGGTAAATATTAAAAATTGAAATGCAACATTATAAAGTTTCTTTTGTATTATAAATAACTTATTGTATGCACGGACTATTAAAAAAAGAAGGACTCCACGATATCATACTACAGCGTGAAGCCACGTTTATGCACGTGTGAGTGAGATTCTTATGGATACCAGATATCGGATATCTGTCAGCTAGAGCACTTATAATGTCAATGTGTGACGTAAGTTGCGTGTCAAGGTGGAGCACCCGAGGAGCTTCAATGTCTAGTTAGTTGCGCGGAGTCCTTCTTTTTTTACTAGTCCGTGATCGTATGCAATAGATATCAGCCTTGAAGGTAATAGTGTAGAAATATGGAGCAAATTTCTCAACCTCCTTCATCGCGCGACACTCTTATTGTACAAAAAATAAAAACCGATCATCTTAAATCATTAATACCGCAACACAATCTCTTATAAATAACGTACCTATGGACTCTGCAGTTCTGGGCAGGTTTACTGCCTTGCATGTCATGAAACAAAATGTTCTTGCTTCTTATATTACTTTTATACCTGTGACATTCATGCTGCTTTTATTTTGTCATTGTATGTGTAGGTACTTATTGAAATTTCCTTGTTAAAAAGAAAGTAATGTTAAATTAAATACACAATTCTAAATAGGTACTTGATAATAATAATAATATTAAGTTTTAATTATAATTACAATTTTAATTACAATTTTAATGTGCTACAAATTGACTATATTGTTTAAAATTAAAGATTTTTATTTTTATTTTTTTTATTTATGTAAAGGCAACATAATATATTTTTTTTTTATGTAACTGCCTATTATCCGGGTTAGCCGCACGTTGGAAAACATTATAGGAGAGTATTTAAATAAGCAGACACTGCCCAAAAAAACGGTTCCTGAACTAATAAAAGTCAAAGCGTTTTAATTGCATTTACTCCCCATGTTGGTATCTTTCCGATATGAAACTAATACACACTTAGATATTTTAATAAAATCCAGACGGAGCGCCGTCCACTGAGTAGTGCCTATCGCCGTGTGAGTTGCGTTTCGTGATGTATTTTTCATGTTTGTGAAATTGCAGCTCTTGCAATCCGTCACATTATGTCATAAGCTTTTGGTATATGTTATTATGGTCTCAAATTCAAGAACCGCTGAAGTGTCCTTTGTGTGTCGCGTATTGTAACAAGTCAAACCCCGTCTCTAAGAAAGTGCAAACGACATTCCGAGCTCCCTGCGCCAAACGCTCTCTATTTAGGTTACAACGGGCGCCTACTTAGCATTCTGCGCGTCCGCAATTACGTGCTCGAGCGGCGCGAATGGGCCTTAAATGGACTTCGTTACGGCAAAAAACGTCTCGGCCGCTCCTCCGCGCCCGCGCACAGCCAGCCCGCCGCCAGTGAAGCAGACACAGCATCAGGACTTCTACGATTAACTCACACTTATTATCTACATTGTAGATGTACCGATTTCTAATCCGATATATACATAATATCTACCTGCTTAGGCATATCGTATAATTTATTTTTGCCAGTGCCTAATCAGAACTCATCATCATTTCCCTCTAGCGTTATGTCCCGTGCTTAGGGGGGCCGCTTGGATCATGGTCCAGGATTTAGCGAGTCGGTAATTACATTGATACGTTTACGTAAATTTCGATCATGGTTACACATCAGTAGTTGTTTGAATGTGCAGGTTTCATCACGATGTTTTCCTTCTCCGCCGAGCTAGGGGTATAAATATGTACGTACACACATTTGAAAAATCCAGATGTACATGCCCGGATTTGAATCCGCACCCCTAGGATGTGAGGTGCGTGTCCTTAATGAACTTAAATTAAATCTGTTGTCTTTATTTAGGTACATAGGCTTCAAAAAAGCACTTATAAATCGTCAGAACAAGATCAATATCGGCCGTTGAGCTACCTCCGATAATTGCCAAATTATTATTATTCGATTTATAAATGGCAAAGAAATTGAAGGGATACTACCATATGAATTTTGACTCGACATAATTATTATTAGTGTCGTCTCTTCAGTTGCAGAATTCTAGGTGAATTGAAAAAGATGTCTAATGGCTTCCCATTGAATATGGGATGCGGAGCTATCGATGCACTTCTCCGAGTCCTTAATGTCTATGTCGAAAGAGAGGTTTCCCACTGTCGCGAGGCCCGCTGTGGCTGCGTGCGCGAATTATGCAATTTCATTTCAATTTGCGACCGCAAAGACTGTTCGCGCCCGGGGAGGGGGCCGGCCGTGGGCCCACCTATTAAGCCAGTTGCACACACGCCACACTTTTTTCGCCTCCCCTCGCGCCTACACACGCGATATTACACCCTAAGCCACCAGGTCGCAGGGGCCGAAATCCCGTGCCGGGGCGCTGATTAAATTATTTCTCCATTATTTGATTCGCCACCTCTTTCAAAATGGCGTCAAAATTCGCGCGAGTAGTGCGGCACCTGCCTGCGACGGCGCCCTCTAATCAAATGTGATTTGATTACTGCGGGGAATGTGAAGCAATAAACAAAAATACATTCCTCCATTTATTTTACAATTACCTACGTACCTAAGAGCATATCACACAAGTGATATTTAATTTAGATCTTCTACTATAAGTAGGTAAGTGTGATAGGTAATTATTTGTCAATCCGAAGGATAAGGTAGGTATGTATTACCCACTGGTGGTGGTAAACTAACAAATAATTTTTAAGACCATAAGTTCTTCATAATTCCTGGTAGGTATTTAGACACAACGTCGTTTCTATCGTTTTTAAATCATCAAGACTCATCATTACAATTTTATTCAAACCGCAATTTGAAAGAGCTTGATACAGACAGATGGAGAACTCAATATTATTCGGTTAACAAAACTTGTACCTACCAAATACCCAATAAAATTAAATGAAATAATTAGCAAAAGGATTAATAACAAAGTCTTTTGAACGTCAAACATTTTTTGCCCTTCCAGCACCTCGACGTGAATGGCCTGCTGAGAAGATGTGTCGTAACAAACTTAACAGATGACCTTTTTTGAATAAAAACATCATGATTTTTTATTGATTCTGATATCATATTAGAATAAATTAAAAAATATAAAGTAAATAATGATTGATGTTTTTTAGAAATAAATACTTAAGTAAGTACATCAATACTTTATTTCCCATCTTTCACTTTCATTAAGCCTTGTAATTATGGCTATGAAGAACACAGAACATGTTTCAACCATTTAAAAATGGTGACGCATATATTTAGTAATATGAATTATCTTCATTATTTCATTATAACTATGTAACATATCTACATTGATAAAACAAAATTGTTTGAATTAGAATAGTTTATGTAGTTGGTGGCAACATGAACAAATAACGAACTAAACGACAACCCTTTCTCATATTTTACTGTTTGGTTGCCGACGGCACTCTCAGGTCACTATTTCAACCCTCCCGTGTTGCTGCGCAAACTCTGTCGTAGTACGATTACCAACTAAATAAGGTCACCAATAACAATATTTAATAAATTATATGAACGCAATTATAATTAATATGATATAGATATACATAAGCAATTTGCAAAGCATTTATCTATTTAGAAATAGACAGCTATATGATTTCCAAAAGGCAAAAACATACCTAAGCATTGTGAGGTAATCTGTATCAATATTTTAAGAATAGGTACAACTATTTAAGTAGTTATACTTACTGTGCGTTAACCAACAATTTTAAATCCTTTCCTGATTAGGTACATTTTAGGTACCTATCTATACTACACACCCTGACAATCATGATTAGATTACATGTTTGATTTTTCTGAGGAGGCCTTCTAGGCTACTACACAATCTAAATCTCAGGTGAAATGCCAGTACCTACCTGTTGAAGCTACTGCAGCAAATAAATACAACTAACTTTTCAGTAAAGAACAGCGCAATGAAAGAGTTAACGTCCAACAGTTTCATCACGTTGTTCGCATGCGGCGTTATCCGGGGTTTCATATCTATTTCTCAATTGCTTTTCGTCCCGGTCAACCGTCCGACCTCGTAGAGTACTTAATACCTACCTGAAGCTGAAGTGAATTTGTCGACTTTAGTTAGGTTAGGTTGCGTCGATATTTATAGTAAACCATTTATGCATTCTTATCACATGTCATTTATTTACTAAGTATAACTGCAGGATATTTACCTATATATGTTCCTCTCATAATATATTTAATGTTCATAGGCCGATACCTAATAATCCATTTCAGTATCAGACAGAAGAAACCTAAATATTGAAAATCCCATGAATAACTTCAAATGTATAATCGCTCTACCAGCAACAAAGTGGCGTCAACAACAGCAACAATAGTCCGGGTCGAGCCGGCGCAGGCGCGGGTCGTTAGCGCGCGAACCCGATACTGTTGCGACACCCGCGGGCTGTCGCCTAAAAATCAAAGTACTAATAACGGCGATTGTTACTGTCCCAGCCCCTCGGCGTCTGTCGTTACAAATAAATTGTTCGCTGCAATCTTGATGCAAAGATAAATAATGATTTTGGTAATTTTGGCCCTTTGTTTACACTTTGCTTTCTTGAGCGTGAAAAGGAAATACTTTAAATTTGTAAGAATACAAAATATAGCTTGACATTATTTGAGGCTTCAATAAGATGATGATGATGCCTAAATTGATGATAAAGTAATTATTCGTTTGAAATTTAAATGTACTTAAACTTTAAATTAGTCTTCATAAATCTGTTATTATGAGAGACGTTAAACAAAAAGCTTTGCTATCATCGACCTACATATGTGAAGCGTCCACCGCGACCGGAGCGTATCGAACCAGTAAAGCGTTATCGTTCCCTGCATTGCGACTGATATTTTTGGTATACAATTAATACATATAACATGACATCGAGCACATTTACAATAGTCAGGAAATGCTCTACATTTAACACTTAATTCTCTATACTTACATACGAGTAGTTTTTGACTCTACAAGTAAGTAAGTATACTTAATTGTAGAGTCAAAAAGTATGACTGTTGTAGCAACACGGTTTGTGCTCTACGTTTGTGTATCTATGATATATTCTTTGTTTGTTTTTGTGCAAGATCACATTTAATCAAATAATGTATTTACTTACTTAACTTTTTAGTACATACATTTACGTACTATTAACTAACAATTAAAGATAGCGGCATTCTTGTTGCAGCTGTGTACGTACGATCGATTGGTAATTGCGGGGTATTTATTTGAGAACCCTGATAGACCGCTAGCATGGATTTTATACTAACATAGAGTAATGTGCGACGCGTTTTAACATACAGCGCTATCGCCAGAAGTTGGGAACGATTGATAGGTAGGTACCTCAAATCGGAATGATCCAACGACGGAACGTTACTGAAATGATATACTGCCTATGCAGGCCCTTCTCACTTAACTATCCATCAGACTCAGATAATTCGTTCTGTCAAGTATTTAATTAAGACACCGATATGCCGTCCCTCTGAGGCTCTCGACTCGGCGCTAAGTAGACGCGCTCGTTAACCCGCAGTTGGAGATTTCGCAGGTGGGATTCAATGACTCATTTTTATTGGATATTGGACGAATCAAAGGAGTATTGATGGCACTGAGGGCCGGCGACGAGGGCGAGGCGTCTGATTAAAGACGGTAACCCAATAAGGCGCGGATTGCGCGGTTATCGGAAACGAAACAAAAGAGTGCGGCTCGATTTACGTCATTAGGGGGCGGGGGAGGGAGCATGCGGCCGCGCAGAAGGCAAGCTTTTATTGCAATCTTCTATCAACACAGGAGACACAAGTTATCTATACTACTTAAATTAGACAAATAATTATCTACCAAAATGCCAAAAAATTTAACATAGAGGTAGGTTAGGTTAACCCTTGTAAAAAAACATTACATATTATTATTCATTCAGGTAATTTATCGTATAACAATCAATGTAATACACTATTTAAGTAAATTCATTACAATGTTTAGAATTTATAATTTCTTCTGAAGGAATTAAATTAGTAGGTAGTTACATATTCATGTAGTTAGGTAAGACGAAACTCTTTCCTTTTCTTAGACATCCTGTCGATCACGGGCCTATACTTCTACCTACACCTATCGTGATATTAGGTAAGAACAAAAGACCAAACTTTGGGAGGTTGACCAATAAGTACCCACTGTAACGAATTACACTTAACTGCAGATGTTCGATCATAAAACACTTTGTGACATGTATAAATATAAAAAATAGCCATTTCATTGATTCATTAAAAGTATCAGTATAGGTAGGTAGGATATGCCTCGCTAAATGTCCTTCTGTGCGGCGTTACTCAAGTTGGCACCTTTTGAGGTGTTTGTTAATGGTCGGTTGTCGTGCTCTCATCCGCGGCTTTGTGCGGCACAACGCGCGCCTCTTCCGGGCCATCCGCGCGCTGTCAGCGCCACAATGGCCAGCGCCGCGCGCCGCACCGATGTTTTGGCACCGAGCATTGTGCTAGCCTAGATCGGGTGTCGCTTTGTCCGTTGTTTGCGACGATCCTTTTATTGAGTCATCAATTTTAAGGTGTTTGTTTAGGCAGAAATAGATTATTATGATTTGGTAACAAAAGAAACGCTTTCTTCTTAGATAATGACGGTTTAAATGTTTTTGAATACTGCCCTTGTCATTTCTTTTATGAGAATTCACATGTATGGGGTAACTTGACGGACTTAATGGTAAAATAGATCAATTATATTATTTAATAGGTGCAAAATGCAACAATAAGGTGTAACGACTGGCCCAACCTGGACACGCAGATACAGACATTATTGGCTCGATGTGCTTACTCAGAACTTTAACTCGAACACGAGCAGCTCACGTGGACCGACTAAATGAACAAGCCTGCTTAAGTATTGTAGCTTGTTAAGTTGTCTTAAGCACCTATAAGGTGTGGGAAGGGATTATCTCGCTCTCTCCAAAACGGCGCCTCGTAGTTTTTTGTGTAGTCCCAATAGTGCTGATCGCGAAAACCCATGTTCTGCGCTTAAAGAATGACAGCCATCAGATAATCGATAGGGAAACTGGTAATGTAAGCTAAGAGTCTGATACGCACTTGTAAGCCTTGCTAAGGTTTAATTGGACAGCACGTAAATGTTTTCCTGGCGAAAAATTAAAGGACTGCTATTTTTTACTAATTTTATCTTTATTTTAACAAGTTACATTTAAAACGGCGGATATCAATAGAACCTAACACCAATTTGTAGCCACTAAACTATTCGAGTGAAACAAGTGAATTTAATTAAGTAAATGCTTTTAGAAAGTTATAAATAAATAAAAAAGGATCTTGATATCTTTGCGTATTTTGTCGACAACTAAAAAAGCAAAGCAAGCTGTCAATGTCAAAAACATAACCAAATTTTTTTCACTCTATCTATAACTATTTGTTGCTTTACGAATAAAATAATGTTCAAAACTCTACTTAACAAGTTTATCCCGAGTCAGTTATCATGTGGCATACACACAACAGCCTGCCTAAATGAAGTCAGACTCCTGACCCGGCTGCGAGTTGTAGACAACTCGGAGATCGGGAAACGAGCCATGGCTGAGGGGAAACCACCCAAAGTTATATGTGTTTACAACAAGAAACGTACGTATTATCAATAAAATATTTATTCAATACGTCTATAATACTTAATAATTCAAGTATGCGTTGTTTAATTAAGTAATAATAACAGGTATAGTAGTTATGAAAACATTGATCATACGCAAATTAAATTGGGCCTATTAAGCATCACCCTTCTTTGGTCCTTCTCAGTACCGGTATCATCAACTTTCTGAATCTGGTGATAATTTTTATTTGTAATGACAATTTGTTTTTTTTTTTTCACTTACATTAATAAAGATAATTCTATTTCATTTCACATAAGCACCTAGGACTGTCTATAATTAACCCGAATAAAGTTGTGAAACTATGTTCCTTACAGGTGTTGGCTATATCGGGGACAGAGTAATGGTTGCAATCAAAGGTCAAAAGAAGAAAGGTATCCTCGTCGGACTCAAGCAGACTCAGAAGATCAAAGTCCCCAAATTTGACAGCAATAATGTGGTGCTTATTGATGACAATGGAACTCCTCTAGGCAATCGTATTCACGTGCCCATCCCAACTGTCCTCAGAACAATTCTCAAAGAAAGAACACATGCTAAAGGAGCTGACTACACCAAGTTGTTAGCCATAGCCACAAGATTTGTTTGATCCAGTTGCATAATGTTAAGTAGGTAGTGTAAATAAATAATTTTAATATTTTCTTTGTGTATCAATAATTACCAAAAAATGTTAACTAGTATGAACTTGCTAGCACCATTCTTTCCCTTTACTGTTTCATTTTCCCTCAGAGCTGAGCTAGCAGTATTTACCTGTACTTAGATTTTTACCAAAAACCCCCTTGTAAGTAAGCGAAATGTGTATATTCCCCCTTTATATTTACCCAGCTATTGCACATCCTCGTCTTTATCTATTGAGTAACGTGCTCTCAAAGATTTAAATCAACTTATTAAATGCATGGGAAAAGAAACAATTTTGATAACTGATTAGACATTTTTAAATTTATTCCAATAGACCAAGTATAATTCTGTAATAGGAGTACAGGATGAATAGCCCAGATTTCAGTTGGGTTACAATGACCAGCCAATTTAAATTACAAACCAGACAATTTTTGTTTTATGTATCAATTTATAAATTATCCTCTTTTTGTACCACATTTGAGCAAATAAATAATTCAATTTTATTCTAAAAACATAAAATGTTTATAACAATTACAAACTTTCATTATAAAGGCTAGTAGTAAATAGTTTGCTAGATGTCATCACAACAATCGACCTTACATTGTACATAAATTGTAATGGCTTGTCAATTGAAATTAGCTGAGTGTGTAATGCAATAAATACAGGAAAATAAAAGTAAAGTTTGAAATCTCAATATTTAATAAAACTTATCAGTTCCACTTCAGAGCAGACTCATTAGGACACGCTACCTAACGATGGAGATGAGCAGACGACACATCAATGTTACACCGTACTAGGTGAGTACATACGCACGGCTCTCAACTTTAAATAGAATTACATTGAAGCATTTACACTTGGCTCGCATGTACATAGCCTTATATACTTTACGATACGATACACTTCGAACGGTACAACCACACTTTATAAAAATAGCAATGTGCGCCAGTTGTTCCTCTGCAGCTAAACGAGATAAAGTAACTGCTAGTGTACAAAATCTAAGGGAAGAGCTCCCGAGTAAGGCTTCGAAATGTGTATTGCTACAATTGAATTCACTTAGTTAAAGCTGCGAACGATACCCACAGGAGAAGTGAACCGACACTCGGTTAGCACTTATCAACGAGTTACTCTAATGATAACATGATCAGTATAACGCACAACAGCTGTGACTAGAGATTACCAAGATTCACGTGCGAACGAAATCGGCAGTGCGGCGCCTCCGCGCTCCCCTGAACAAACAGCTCAACCGCTGCGAGGGGAGCTTAGCCTTTTAGAACGAGCCGCGAAAATATTTTACGGTAATGTCTGAACAAATAATCGACAACGACTGGCCTGCGTAATATGGGAATTAAAAGTGAATAACGGCACTTTACATTTGTAAATATCAAATATTATTCAAAAAATATAATGAAATAGATGGCGCTAGTTATATTATATAATTTATAATAATTTCGAATAAATTTTAAAATGGTATAACATGTTCCATATAATGAAATACAAATTACCTACATACATCTAACCAAACAAGCGCCACCTACATAAGCTTTGAAGTGCATTACCGTCGTCGGAGGCGCACCGCACTGTTCCCTAGTGACTATCCTATTTAGTAAACTTTTAAGACGAAACGAGCGGACAGTATCTACACCTGCCAGACTGGCACGGCGACACAAGAGCAACCAGCGTTTAATTAGGTACAAGACGCCCATTGCATACTTCCAAGGAAATGAGCGTAACTAATTCTAATAGCCTTTTAGGCCTAAAATCAGAAAATATATCCATGTAATATTGTATTAAAAGCATAGATTTAAAAATATTAATTAAATTAGAACGCTCTATCTCAACACTGGAGTGGCTGATAGAAGCAAGGCATATCTAGGAGCTCGCTTACTCTGGTTACCCTTATGGCCGTAAAGTCTTCAGATATATGGTTATATTGTAAGTATTGCTATTTCCAAATATACCTTCACTTATTAATGTATTAGATTCTTCAAATAAAATTAGATAAATTACTTAAAAAAATAACACAAAATAATGTTGTTATTTATAAATATAATTATTTGTACAATAAACAACGTAATCTAAGTGGTAAGGCGTGGAGGCGAGCGGGACGCGGCCGCGCGCGGCGGGAGGGAGGTCGGCAGGCGTCACTTCAGGGCGGTCAGGACCTGCGGCAGGACAAGGAAGGTGGGATGGGGCGGAATTGGGGACTAATGTTTTCGTAGACCACTCTAAATAATCATTATAAAACGTTTAATAGTAGAAGGCATAGAATATGAGGTAACCGTTTATCTGGCCACATAGGGGCAAAGTACTTTCTTTGTAACTGTCTATTCTATACAGTTTGTAGGGTATTTCCAGTAGTAAAAAAACTTTCAACACATATTAAGTATATATTTAGCATTTCTGCTGTATAGATATTCGCGTAGTCTACGAAAATATCGGTTCAAACTGGAGAATGAATAAGGTGAGCTACAATTCCTGTACCTAATTACATATACATAATGTTGTCTCCTAAAATGCTTTATTTTTAATTCATTAACTTCAAGGTAGTAAGTATAAGTAATATTAATTAAAATAACTGTACAAGTATTAAAACACACTGATTAAAATGTCGCCGTGGGCGAACGAGACGACCGGACCTAGACTTCACGCTCTCACTCACTCACGTACAATCGCCGGGAGATCTACCTTTACTTTATAAAATTCAGGTAAGGCAACAAGATTTGTAAGACATTAGTGATTAGACGACACCAGACGAGACAGAACTAAGGCCTGCGCCGAGCGCCGCAGACATGCGCAGGCGCAGTGCGCACCAGCTACCGCCTACCAACTACCTGATATGAGCGTCGGACTCCGACTAACGTGTAAAAATAAAATACTAAATAACAATACCAACTAAAATTACCACAACAAAATAATATAAATTCTACATTTGATTTGACTACGATAAAAGTTTGTCTAACGTACCTAAGTATAATATATAATAATTATAATTTGTAAACGTATGTAAATCTTAAGAGTTAATGTAAATGAATTACGATAGAGGGCGCGCGACGGTTGCCCCGGCGGCGCCATGACACCATTCCGAGCGCTTTATTCGATATCACTACTTCTTAGCGCATTTAAAATGCAAAAGACCGAAACATTCAATATTATGGTGCTGTTATTTAGCGTTTCTGAATAGTGTCATAGTAGACCACCTGGTTATGTCTCGAAGCTGTTGACTTATGTACATTATGAGAATGCCCCTACACAAACACGTACATTCCGTAGCTTTAAATATGCAGCGGGAGCACTCCAACTGTGCAACACACTTCGCATGCATACGAGAATAACGAAAATCAAAGATAATGAGGTGAGGAAGAGATTACATCTTGGACTGCACACGTTTGAGACAAAGGGCATATAGTTAACACATGAACCAACAAAATAGGGCCAGCACTCCCGACTGAGAGCGCATTCACAATCGAATATATTGTTATATCGCAAGCTCTGTATCTCAATAGTATGTATATGCGCGTGCGTACTTCGAACACTGATGACCAGTTGTAGTGACCGGGGCCGCACCAAGCAGCCGAAGTAGTTTATATTCGTACAAAGTCCTGTCTGACGATTGTGTTGTGCCAAACCGCACGAGACTTGCTATTTTAGGTACCAATATTTCCGGAACTGGTCTATTCGATGATAGTATAAATGAACTCGCGCAGTAGATACCTCGAGATATCTGACCACAAACTGCACTATATGTGTAAGATCTGCCTTTATCGACTTAGTCAGAAGAACCATCCGTTAGTATGACTACTACGGCTTTGGACGCTCACGGTGTTGCGGCCTGTTGTACAAAGACGGCCTACTCATTATATTTACACTAAGCAGATGCTGTAGTACAAACACTTAAGTAAGTGTGAACAATGGCACCAATTACCATACGGCGGCCTCCGGCGCTGCGCCGGCGCAAACAACACGTGACGAGACGCGCCTTTGTTCCGCGCCTACTCGCTAATACTTCGATAAAGATGCCATTCTGCCATGACCTGAACAATAAAAAAAACTACGTCCCCCTTCCCCATGCACAGGTGTTGGGTCAAAAGTGCTGATTATATTTGTTCTCAACACATAACGACGACGTCATTCGTTCGGCACATGATGTTTGCGCTATCAATATATCGATTAGGAATTCCAACCTCAGTTTTAAAGACATAACATTCAAAATCTAGTCGAAATTGAAACGCATGTCTCATCGGCAAACAAAGGTGAACAGCCGTCACAAACGGGATATACATATTTTATCTTCTCAGCTTTCAATTCAATAAGATACATGTATAGCTGGATCAACATTCCCTCATCTTGATCACACAATGTCTTCGATTCTGAATCTGGAACACTCCGGCCTGCCGGAATGCATATGTTTGTATGTGAGCCAGTACGCCACTGTATTAGAGGACACGGAATGCAATCGAATCCGCTTGTATGGCACAAAACCCTGTACTGTATTTACCGTTGGACTAGACGCTTGGAGCACAGTTACCGTGTACACCTTGAAAGCCGGGAGATAACAAATTATTTTTACTGCCATCGACACTGGCTAGCGTTTTTTTTCTTGTCGTATGATGAATAAACTAGACTTACTCATTGTTCCGAGTACCATGCAGCCCTGCAGCCTAAAAGTAGACGTGGCAACATTCACTTTAACCTCGAAGGAGGTCAATCAAATGTATAGAAACATTACAATTTGAGGCTAGCCCGGGCCCATATAAAATAAAATCGTTACAGTAACTCTCAGCTCGTATAAACGTGTATTAAAGTGTTTGTGTTGTTCAAGCCACCACGAAGATGGCGCTGGTACCCTGACAACAGGAACATCGACCCGAGTGGCGCACTGACTCACACAGATTATTATAACAAGAGTTTTGTCTTTTGCGTATAAACTATTTGCGACAAGACACACGACAGCGAGACTTCCAACCGCAAATAAATTACGTCTTTTGTAAATTGAACTAAGGATTAAATTTGCGTGAAGTCCAATGACTTCCCGCTATCGTTAATACGTTAAGAATCCTTATGACGGACGTCCGATTAGAGGTCAAGGACATAGATAGGTGGCGCCACCAGCAGCCGGCCGCTGGCGACGTCCCGCGCACTAACGACAGCGGAGAGCGGCAGCTGTCCCGCGTGACGTCACGCGCGCCGCCGGCAACCGTCGCGCAATTTGAATAGTGTTCTAGCTAGAGCGAGAGGAGGAAGGGCGGGGGGCGCTTAGACGTCGACGACCATTTTCTTGTGTATGTCGGTGTTGCCCACCACGTTGCAGAACTCCTCGAACGAGATCTTGCCGTCCTCGTCCTTGTCCGCGAACAGGATCGTTTTGTCCACAATCTGTTGCAGCTGTGTATCCTTCAGGTTGTTGCCCACCATCATCTTCAACACCTGCAGGAGTATATTCATATTACTGTCAGTGTGGACGATAAACAACTACTTAAAAATCATTATAATAATAAAAAGCAAGAAAATGATGCCGTTCATTTTACATCATATAGGAGGACAATATACTGGTTACGCATTCTATAAAAGTGTAGTTCCTTCAAAAATAGTAAGTCGTAGTTGCACTGTTTAATCAAAGTCAAAGTCAAAGAAAAAATTCAAAGTCAAAATACTCTTTATTTATATAGGTTTGAAACAAACACTTATAAATCGTCAATTCAATAGGAAAATCAACTAATAATATGAATCTACCACCGGTTCGGAATGTTGCTTCTACCGAGAAGAAACCGGCAAGAAACTCGGTAGTTACTCTTTTCAACAACATATTTTACAGGGGTGTATAGATCATATTTGCATTTGAACCATGTCGTGAAGTTGGCTTGTCAGACACCAAAATATAAAATAACGATGTTTACAAAATTTAATCAACATACCAATACATTGACTTTTGTTTACGAAATTTTGATACTTGTTAAATAATATAGGGTTTAAAGCCAACAACCATGTATGGCCGGTGAAGGGCCCTCCGACTCAAAAGACCGCAGAGAGGGGTATCTCGCACGCACCAACGTCCCCTAGACGACTAACGGTGCATAAGGCCTTGTGTGCTGAAGCAATCAGCAAATATTGCCAAATAGTAGTTGTATCAAAGCAACTGATCATCCAAGTAGAAAAGTAAGGGGATTGGTTAAGACAGTTCAATCCAAAATCAAATATCCGTAGTGTGCGTGTACCTGGAAGAGCTCCCCGTTGGAGATGTACCCGTCGTTGTCCATGTCGTAGATGCGGAACGCGAACCGCAGCTTGGATAGCTTGTCGCCCTTCACGCTGAACTGCGACACGCCCTGGATGAACTCCTTGAAGTCCACCTGCAACCGCCGGCCGCATGCGTGTACGTGAAAAACTATTTGGTCTAATTTACAGATCCAATGCGTAAATTCACAAATATTTTGAAGAGAATTACTGGATTTTAAATTTGTATCGTCTAAACGCTTGGGGGTACACATTTTAAACCTTTTGTAAGTTCAAAAGAGTGTCGGTTTAAGACCCCTTAAGCGCTTTAGCGATGCATCCTACATCAAAAGTACTCTGATTCTTAAATAAGTCTCAAACTAATTGACTTTATGATAAGAAACAAATACAGAATGCATGCAGATAGTTGTACCAGGAGCTTAACACAAGACTACTCAACTTTTTTGTACAGTTAGGTCAAATAAGGTCAAATTGACGCTTGGGACTTTTGAAGAAAAAATAAAAATATCCTGGCATTCTGGGACTAATAGCCTGCGGCTGAGTACTCTTGCACATATGTTAACGATTGCTCACGTTGCACCGACTGACCGAGTCCACTGATACGTCAGGAGATGACGTGGCTCACCTCGCCGTTCCCGTCCGCGTCGAAGATGTCGATGACGCGCTGCACCAGCGGGTTCTGCTGCAGCTCAGGCAGCGACATGAACTCGTCGATGGACAGCGCGCCCGAGTTGTCCAGGTCGAGCTTGCGGAACCGCTTGCCCAGGCGCCGGATCTCGTCGGCGTCGACTGCAGCCGCGCGCATGCGCACAACCACCGCGTTAGCGCTCCGCCGCCCACCGCGCTCGCGCGTGCGCGCACCCAGTGCGACTCTTAGACGACCACCTGAGCCTTATGGAGTACCTCAAATCTCCCTTGTCGGCACGGTAGGTCGTGTTAAAAT
Organism: Glyphodes perspectalis; assembly: GCA_951394215.1. Taxonomy (NCBI): domain Eukaryota; kingdom Metazoa; phylum Arthropoda; class Insecta; order Lepidoptera; family Crambidae; genus Glyphodes; species Glyphodes perspectalis. The sequence goes on along the minus strand of OX596211.1, from coordinate 146,697 downwards.
TCGCACTAGGTACCAAGTCCGTGAGCTGATAGAATGAACTTCTAAATTATGTCGATTGTCCTATTTATTTCTCGATCCAACTTTGGCGTTGATACAAGAAATGAATATACACGACAAAATTTATATCTCATTTTAAAAGTTCACGTTTGATACAGGACTTAGAACAGCTTCGATTGATACGATAGAGCAAATATTTAATAAAGTGCGTCTTTATATTTTAAATAACAAATGACGGATCAGGGAATATGCCCAATGTAAATCTGCAAACCAATATAATTTTTCAAAATAATGTGCAAAATGTATGTGATCGGAAGAAAAGGAAATGTGAGGCGTCGAATAGATCCTTATGTTTCACTTCGGTCACACATCCTGTTATTGGAAAGCATTTGAAGGATGCAACTTGTGACTTAGAGATTATAAAAACAAATCGCAAATCAACAATCCCAATGATACCAATCCTAAATAGCAAGATTAAATTATTTAATGCTTCGAAAATGTTTGCTGTATTTTAAAATGTTGATAACAATGGGTTAACAAAAGTATTGAGGTATGCTAACGCCTTTGCTCGTATTTGTCCGAACGTTTCGGACCATCATACTGAAGCTGTCCTACTTCCCTGTATGTACTCTGCACTCACGCGCCAGAGGACTGCCAGATGCTCACATATTTACTGTTTTAGGCAAGTAGCTGCGGTTACGTGTGCAACAATGGCTTCTGTTTGCAGGATTAATATTGAATCTGGCAATCCACTCTGAATACACTTGGCAACCTTGGCACTAAAGTCGTTTGTATTTTGTAGCAAGGAGAACAAGCTAGAACGTTTAAATGACATTATTGTTTCCATTATACTCGCTCGACACAAAAAATATATTATCACGGTCTTTCTCCGTTTTATGGGGCATTTTGCCAAGTAATTATTTTTGAGTGTTAGCTTCAGAGTTTGCATAAATTTAAACATCTTTTTGCGTCCCTACAACACTACTGATTCTGATGGTTATTTTTATCAGGTAATCAGTAGCGGTAATAATAATATTATTATCAGTTTAAAATGTCCATTTGTTAGCAGAAGGGGGCCAAGTGTATACAAGAATCTGTAACGGCCAAGCCTCCAGCCGCGCCGCTCCCAGCAAACTCGCTGACACCGCAAGCGCCAGCGTCAACTTCATACAATATTGTACACTAAATATCTACATGTTACGTCAACGCCGACTCTCGCAGCGAGGGGCTAACGAGGAGCGCCGCAGTTGGAGCCCTGGGCCGAACAGGAACTACTGAAGTGAACTAGCGTCACTAATACGACCCGGGGCTAGCAACGCAACTATCATACAAATAGCGACGGTACCGGATCTTCGTACAACGGCCCACTCCGCGCAGTCCACGCGGGTGCTGGTGGCACCAAGATCGACCACAACTCCTATTTGTTTCGCTGTGCAGAGCTAGCCTCGAGCCATTACACACTCTGCACTCTCGTCATTCTCTAGTTTATCTATTGTACTTTAGTCTTGTATATAAATATATATACGTAGGTAAATACAGATACAAACATAGAAACATTTATTTAATAAAATAGAATTTGGAGTGAATAGCAAAGTTTCATATTCCAGTTATTGGCTCGGAAAATTATAGATTTTGTTAAATACATATATTTTAGACATTGTGTATTACTCGGCAGCAACAGTATTTAGGTACTATTGCTGCATACTGATAGAAAGGAGGATAAATTCACAATCAAACTCATAATCAACGTTCATTAGCCAACGGCGATTTGAAACTTTGCCATTCAGCTGCACGCTGCGCTATTCTATATATAACAGCATACAAAGCGATAATTACACATATATGTATTCGTGTGCTGGGACCCGCCGCGCCGCTCTAACGCTGCCTACCTAATGTACTTAGGGCTCCCATTCGATGTTTTATCAAAAACTTTAATAGTTGTTGTTGTTGTTGTTTTAATTTTTCTTGTTAGCGGTCCCCCAACAACAGGCTAACGATATCAAAACATAACAAAAGCAATCACTTATGTAGAATGTTTCAGCAATTACCACACGGCTCTCGCTTTATGGAGGTCGCCGAAACCTGATTGCTTTAAGTTGAACCCATAACAGTATCAATGTTACTCAAAAAAGCCGCTACAACAGGTTTTGGCAGGAAGACCCAATTGGGTAAGACCTTGAAGTATTTAAAGATGTTCAAAAGTTTAATCGGAATCTTTCAGATTTAATTGGTCCCCGTTCAACTACGACCAACTTATGCGTTACCTTCCTGATATAGATGATTTGGCATTACCATAAAGGTCCTAGAATACAATAACATTCATGAAGAATTATGGCAATAGCTATTTGGAAACTATGGATTATTTTCTTGTGTGGGATGTCATAAATTACTCTTGTAATTAATGGTGCGATCCACTTTCCAGACTGTTAACAAGGCGGGCGTCGCCAGCATGACCATTAAAGAGACTGGCACAGATTAGTTTGGGTGGGAGGGAGCGAATGGCAGCCCTACAGCACAGAGCAACAGGAGTAGACTCGCGAGTGACCTGCGCCGGTCAGCGGACACCTCGACAGCGACTAGGCGCGAGAAAGGTCAGCACCGCACCTACGCCACGGGGGGGGGCCTCATGCCACTAGTCGCAGCGCGCGGCCCCGCGCCCGGACCGACCGACTCCGCGGATACGTAAACATGAACGCTACAATCCTAATAAAAAGACAGTTAAAACTGTACGAGTAAACAAGTCGCACATCAACGAATTTAAACCAACAACGACTGTGGAAAACGGCAAGGAACAGTTTCTCGAATCTTAATCACGACTCCCATTAGATAAAATGCTTCCTTTTCGCGATTTCGTCAGCGTTCTATTAAGAATGAAGCGAAAGAAAGAAATAATCCTAGGTATTAAGTTCAACCTATGTCCATATTTTATTTTATTTTATATGTGTACTAAAATTCAGTTTAAAAGGCTTGGAGAAAGTTCAGCCGTTAATGTGCGAAGAAGCAAGATTCTTCACTAGAGAAAAGAAAAAGTCCTCTGCTAAGGGGGTAAAATTTTAATTGTATGTAGATCTATAAAAAGGCAAAAAATATAGCCCCCCAAGAGGGTTAAAACTGTCAGTTCAGGTAACGCAGGCGTAAAATATAGAATCATGCAGGCTGGAGCGATGCCGCCCGCCACCCCGCGGAGCCGCCGGCGACGGCGCCGGGCCGCGCCGCTGCGCTGCCCGAGTATTGCAAGCGTCAAACAGCACATACAATAACGTTATTACCACACAAATACCTAAACGAAGGCCGTCGCGTGTAACGTTCTGTCGCTTTCAACACAGGTCACATCTGTTCCAACTTACGTTACACAAACTAACATCAATGATTTTTGACATCCAAAATCTAAAAGGTCATTAAACATTCAAAAAAGTACAGTGTAGTTGACTTTTGCAACGGCATGCACTGTTTTAAACAGTACATGTAAGGTCATAGAGGATGACCTCTATGCATTGTTCAAAAAATCATCGTAATCATTTTAATATGTCAACTACAATTATATTTTTTCAAAAAGACAACAACAAATGAAAAAGAGAAAAACACTTAGAGGTAAATTAAATTACAGTAAATCTAAACATCTTCTAGATCTATTAATATAAAAAGTATTTTTATAGAACATTTGATGGGTTTCTAGTTTGTTTATGTTACAGTATGATATAATATCCGAGTAATACTTGTATCAGAACGCAGTAAACATACTCCATGCACCTACGTGACACACATTGCGTTACACAACAACCTTCACTTAGCAAGCTCCCCTACTCATACAGCTGACCTCTCCCACTCGCATAGATTCCTCGCACCTATGTGACAGCTTAGCGTCTAACGTAAACATCCATAGCAATACTCTAATGACACGTTATCCACTAGAGGCCAAATGTGACAGAGATGCACTAACCAAACAAAACTATGCAATTAAAATGCAATCAATGTTTATCCAGAACAATTTTCATCATTTTTTCATTGCCAAGGTGGAGGAATTATGCATACAATTGTGTACCTTAACAGAGAGCTAAACATGTCACAACTACTGTCTAAAAAGTTGTGTCGTATGTACCGAAGACGTTTGTGAGACAGCGAGAAGGCAGAGAGAATAGAAATCATAGAGGAAAATAAAGTGAATATTTACTGACACACAATGTTTTCAATTGCCTGTCATTCATTCAGTTCATATCAATCCACAAAAGGTACTCAAAAAGCTTGAATAAATAAAGAAAAGTATCTCTGTTCAGTAATAACATTATAATTAATTTGAAATAGAAAAATTGTTCTGGACTGTAAGTGTAAGTGCGATACGCTAACATGTAGATGAACGTTGGAGCCAGGCGAGTGACACTACGACACTCACAGTTCTCCACCTTAAAATCAATGCAGTTAACACGTGCTGAAAACAAACCTCTTGTTACGCTTCGTTTGCACACCCTACGCTCTTATGTTACGTCCTTGCAATCACAATGTTCTGCCATTTACTTTCTCAATATGAGGAAAAAATCAGCCATACTCAAATGACATACAAATGAATAGAAAGCAATCTGTTATTGACATATTGACTGAGGAGTAGTCAACCATTATCAGTTGTTATTGTCATCACACAAGCTAGTACATAATATACTTATGAATGAGTACATTATAGGCAATAGTTATAAAGCTTTAAGAGCTCACTGTAAATCAAAATTAGAAAAAATATAGAAGTAGAAAGTACAAAGAAGAATTTAATATTTAAAAAGTGTAATACTCACAATTCGAACATAGTTCCATAGGAATCGAGTTCTCGTTTCCCTGAAAAGTGAGGGCACTGTGTTATACTAGGGCAGCTGGGGCCAGTGCTTCGTGCTAATAAATAATCAATACAAGAAATATGGAAAGCGACTTGTTACTTTGATATGACGCCTTTGTTATTGCACTATATTAGTAAAAACAATTATCACTTCGAATTTACAAACTAAAACAAAATCTAATAAGAATTAGGGCAATCACTTGAAGTAAGTAATAAAAAAACATAATAATTAATAGATAAAAAACTACCCACATTATCAGGGCTGAAGAAGATCTTGTTAAATATATTTAATTAGTTTTTATTATGCGAAAAATTATGAGCACATCGTATTGCAAAACGCAGATGATCGCGTCGAGTGCGGTGACACCCGCGCGCCATGGGCGCTCCGCACTCGTCTCCTTACTTACCATTTTGCTGTTTGGTTTTTCTTTAGCTAAATAAGAGCAAAAATTAACGAATTCTCTCACTAAATTGAATACCCTAGATTAAAACTTAGTCACAAGAGAAATCATACACCATCGATCTAAATAAAACGCGCAGACAGAGTAAAAATAATCAATCAGTGTTACCACATTTGACATTTACATTTTCTTTGAACCACGTTGTTCATGTAAAAGGATAATATTTTTATACAGCCTTCAAATTATCTGGTCTGTGAAAGCAAATAAAAAACATTTTCTTTCTTTTTTTCTTTCTTTATTTAAAACACAATGATTTTAAGAATTACAAAATGATTATTTTTGTAGTCTCATACAACAATCAATCTAATTAGCGGGAGCAGTGGTAAGCAAGATGATACGTTAGACCTCACTGAAGGTATATGCTAGAGCTCAACCCACCAACCAACAAGTATCGGTTGATCATGTATCTCTTCGATTTTTCAAATGGACCTTCATAGTAGTACTATGTATTAGCATAATATGTACCTATGGACGCGTAGACAAAACATGATTCAATTTGTCTGATTGTTTCTAGTCTGGATCTGTGTAATATATGTGAGGTTGTCTCTGTTGTCTGATATTTATTTTGTTCGACCAAAGTGGGGGATCGAGCTTACAGCTCCTGGTGAAGGATAGGATAACTACCGGATGCGTCATTGCATGACGCCAGTCGAATCTGTAAAAACTTCAATGAACTACACTCATAATGATTAAACAAAAATTAGTCACGATCCCACAACTAGTCTTACAACTAGGTATTGGTTAGCTTGCTCAAAATACTTATTATTATTTGAGATTAAAGATGCACTCATTAACTCTTTACTTTCTTCTCTATTCTTCTACTCCCAAATAATACATTACGATTACGATAAGGCTGTTTAGTTATAGCTACTTTGGATACGCGCAAAAAAATAGCAAAAGTCAACCTGACATTTAAACTCCACTTCCTCGGCCCCCTCCCTTCTCTCTTTCCGAAAAATCAACCATGGCGGCCGGGGTAGGTTGAAATTTTACCTTGAAATATCTACTGAATCGAGTCGTTTCATCTGCTCATAATGATAAACTTGCTACATTTCAATGTAAAAATTTATTAAAAGTTTATATTTTTATAGGTACTCTACACTTATCCGGAAAATTTCCGCGCTTACAAGGCGTTGATCGCCGCACAGTACTCCGGGACCGATCTAAAAGTGGCTCCCAGCTTTGTGTTCGGTGAAACTAACAAATCAGATGAATTTTTAAAGAAGTTCCCCGCCGGAAAAGTGAGTTCAATTGATGTGTTGCGTTGAAGTTATGTGAAAAAATCGGTGTTGTCAATTATCATATGTTTGTGTCGGTGACGTGTAATATTTGGATAATTTTAGGTTCCTGCTTATGAAAGTGCCGACGGAAAGGTTCTTCTGACCGAGAGCAATGCCATCGCTTACTACGGTAAGTTAAATCATGCTACTTTCATCTCGAAAACTTTCGATTAGAGATCATAACCTGTATCGTAAATCACCCGGCTTGCAGATGTCATTTTACTCCTTTAGAAATACCCACTTAAAATACATTTTATTTATTGTATTGGTATTAAAGTCGTGGATAAAGACCCTTTTTGGTACCTACCCTTTTTGTGTTTGAAAAGTTCCTATTTTCTGTAAATTGTATTGTTACTTTTATTTCGTATTCACATTATATTTTAGGTACCAAATATTTTTTCTCTTTCTAAAGAATGAAAACTAAGCACCCATACATTCAAAGAATTTCTAATAATTATTTTGTCAAGAATAATAATTCCCATCTGAACCTTGAACAGTATAACAAGTTCAATATCAAAGTTACATTACAACAGATAAGCATTTCCCTTGTTATAAATATGATAAGAAAATTGGTGTTGTATGATGTAGTGTAGGTACCAATAAATTATGCGAAAAACTAAGAAATGAAATACTATACTTGTTTAAAAAATTTATGCAGTCTTTAATTACATCTACCAGTTGTAATTTCTACTTAAGTGCCAAAATATAATATGATTCAGTCCATATAGGACCTTGCTCAATAAGTTGAAAGGCTTATTACAATGAATAATATGTTGTCTTGCAGTGGCCAACGCAGCTCTGCGTGGCGCGGACGCTGCAACGCAGGCACGCGTGCTGCAGTGGGCCTCGTGGGCCGACAGTGAGCTGCTGCCAGCCTCCTGCGCCTGGGTCTTCCCTTACCTCGGCATCATGCCCTTCCACAAACAGGTGGGCTAGTAGCATATTGATCGTTATTAAACTTTTGCTTAACTTAGAATAATATAGATTCATAAATCTGTCTGTCTGTTGTATATTGATGGTTCACTGTGATTTTGTAAAAGCTTAAGATTGTTCCACTTTTACAGAATGTGGAGCGTGCTAAGAATGACCTTCTGGCAGCCCTGAAGCAGCTGGACGCCCACCTGCTTAGCCGCACATACCTCGTCACTGAGAGGATCACACTTGCTGACATCATCGTGTTCGCCACATTACTGCACGCCTTCGAGGTGAGTACTAGAGGCGATTATTTACCATGTGACCTCTTTAGTCTATAATTCTAGACTTCATGTGTGCAAATGGACCTAAGCAATATCTTGCTTAGGTCCATTTGCACCCTGTTTTAAATGATGTTTAAAAATGCTACGTCATACCCTCAGCACGTACTGGAGCCGAGCACGCGCGCTTCGCTGGTAAACGTGCAGCGCTGGTTCGTGACAGTGAGCAACCAGCCGCAGGTGCTGAGGGTGCTGCCGGCCGTGGCGCTGTGCGCCCAGCCGCCCGTCCATGACCCCAAGCGGTATCAGGACAACACGCAGAAGAAGGTACGCTGTTATTTGCACTAATAAACTCTCTATATTGCTTTGATCTGGTTTACAATACAAAATTTCCACAAATATGGCAACTGACCATGGAATATTATTTGAGTAAAACAAATTCCCTCCCCTCTGTGCTGCCCCTCCTGTCTGCAAACCCAAGACATACGAGCGAATGTTGCGCCAATATAAGGTATCATCAGATAATAAGTTGCCACTGCATCTTGATGTTGTGATTTGTGCAAATGTAGACTGTCATTAATTTAGGACTAATCATTTATTTGGCTAACCTTGATAAATTGTCTACTACCCTGGTAGACGGTTTATATTGAATAGCACTTGATTGATTGGTCGGGCTGTTTCAGGACGGCGGCAAGAAGGAGAAGAAGGCCGAAAAGAAGCCTGCCGAGCCCAAGAAGAAGGAGGAGGCGCCTCCCGCCGACGACGAGCTCGACGAGAAGCCCAAGGAGTCCAAGGACCCCTTCGACTCGATGCCCAAGGGGTGAGCTGCGCTACTCTTTACAACAGCTGACCCATTTAGTGTTTACTAATCAGAAATAGTTAGTGGTCAATTATTTGCTAACTGTCGTCGTCGTCCATTATCAGATGTTGGTTCAATATCAATTTAGTATACCTAAATAACAATAAAGATAACATAGAGTTTTCTGCATTATTTAGTATATAGGAGTAAAAAATTATACTAGATTGCTTTCTAAAGGACGTTTTCTTAAACAGGTGTATGAATAAAGAATGAAGGGTATATTTGTTCCCCTAAAAATCAGGTCCTTTAAATGTCTACACAAGATATTAATTGATATATGGTAAATTTTATAGAACATGGAACATGGATGACTTCAAACGTTGCTACTCAAATGAGGATGAGTCCAAGTCTATCCCATACTTCTGGGAGAAGTTCGACCCTGAGAACTACTCCATCTGGTACGCCGAGTACAAGTACCCCGAGGAGCTTGCTAAGGTGTTCATGAGCTGCAACCTTATCACAGGTCAGTAGACTTAACTGTTATACATGTATTCCTACTTGGCTCAAGCTTCAGAAGTCGGAACAAATGTATAGATGGTTATGATGATACACATTGACATTGACGCTAATAGACTAGTTGACTCAAAAAAAAATTCTTAGATAAATTATCGAAAAATATTGAATGCGTATTTACTGCTTTTATTACTAAGAGTCAATAAGCCTATTGTGTGTAACTTTTAATGGGCTGAATGGCCTCAGCAACAGGCTATTTTCCTCAAAAAAAATTTATAGACCATTATTGAGACAAAAAAATATTGCTTACGTTTTTTTCTTTTGTTCAACAAACAATAAATTATGAAGATACAGCGCGATAAAGTACCGCGTGACATCTAGGTGTGTAAAATTTTACCGTCCATTGATTTAATCGCTATATTACAGGTCTTTGAAGCACTGTATTTTGGTCATTTTTCGAGTATCAGATGAAGGAACAAAATATGTATTCAATATTTTTTGATGAATCTAACTAATGGATTAAAATTTTTTTAAGGATAATGTTGTTGTTGTGTTGTCATGGTGCGCATATTATATTAGCAATCGATCCGTGTACATGTGTGGTCCCGCGGCACCCGCAGGCATGTTCCAGCGGCTGGACAAGATGCGCAAGCAGGCGTTCGCGTCGGTGTGCCTGTTCGGCGCCGACAACGACTCGTCCATCTCGGGCGTGTGGGTGTGGCGCGGCCGCGACCTCGCCTTCCCGCTGTCGCCCGACTGGCAGGTGCGCCACGCTCCTAGCGGAGCGGACCCACTTGGAGCTACAAAATAAATTAATAATGTTTTATTGCTATACATTTATTTTGTAGCTGCAAAGATGTGGACTGATCTCCCACTATTTATCACTCCAATTAGATTCCTTAATTTATTCGCCTGCTTATTACTGGTCTGCTTTTATGGATTTGACCATTCATCATATTTATTACAATTATTGTTTAAGTCAGGTTGTTTAATTAATTGATTTGGACAATACGCACTGTGTAAAAGTCGGCTCTTGAGATTTTCAGAATTCTGCCCAAAACACAAAGCTCATTCTAATAAGTCACTTTTTATGGCTAATATTTACATACATAACAATAAAATATGACATAAACATGAGACTATTTGATTAACTGTAAACTGGCAAACATCCAAATGTAGTATTGTAACAAATTGATTGCGTCTGTCGCGCCAAGAGGACACTAACACTTAATGGCGTCCGCAGATCGACTACGAGTCGTACGACTGGAAGAAGCTGGACCCCGCCAGCGAGGAGACCAAGAAGCTGGTACAGGACTACTTCTCGTGGAGCGGCGTCGACAAGAAGGGCCGCAAGTTCAACCAGGGCAAGATCTTCAAGTAGACGCGCCGCTCGCGACGCGCCCTCGCCGACCACTTCTCCGCGTTTACTAAGGGTTTTGAGCGCAACCTATCGTTTCTCCTCCGAACGGTTTGTGTACGAGGACGCGCAGCGTCCCCGGCGGATAGTTGCGAAACACACGTTTTTATACAATATTTCCTTTGAAACCATAGTTTGCGTTCAGAACTCGTAATAGGAAAAGGCCAAACTGCGACTGGTGCCAATTTTTTTGTTTTCTTTTATGCTCATTTCTGTCGAAAGTACTTTTGTTGTTTTCCTCGGCCTCGCCACCTCGCGGTGGGCGGGCGGGTCCGCCTGGTCGGTTGTGTTGTCGGAGGGCGCTGTCGGCGGGAGCGGGACGCGCGGGCGAGGCCGCGGAGCGCAACTAGTGCACTGACAATGAGATGAGGCCAGTCGCGCGCCGCCTGCGCCCGCGTCGCGATCTACTTTAAGAATGAACAGTGTCTTATTTATATTGTAAAATAATTGCATTTATTTTGACACCCTCGTCCAGATACAACCGTGATCAATATCTCATTTCTACGAAAGCCAGCTTGTATTTAAATAAAATTGTTTTTATTTAAATAATAATTGTTTAATTTTACTTTTCCTGTAGTTGACGAATTCGCGCATTTATCCATTATATGTAAAAACGAGCCAATACCCTATTAACCGATTCATTGCGGATGACACGGCAGTCGTGTCTTAGTTATTTTTAAGTCGTGCCATTTCGAAATCGATTGTATCTCCCTCAAATTACATTTTAGAAGGTTCTACTCTGAACAAAACCATCCTAATTTTCTACGTAAACCAAGCCTGTAGGCTTCGTTTATGAATATTCTGTGAAATTTAAAAACTTAGGGGTTGTCAACCTTTTTTAAGCTGCATTGTTGACAAACAAAACTAAAAAAAAAAACTAATCGTTAATTTGACGGGCCCGTTGGTTCAGTGGTTAGAGACCCCCTGGCCACGAAACCAAGGGTCGCGGGTTCGAATCCCGCTAGGGGCAAATGTTTCGTGTGATGAACATGGACATTTGTACTCGAGTCATGGATGTTTATAAACGTATTTAAGTATGTCTATCCGTTCGCCTAGTATCCATAGAACAAGCATAAGCTTGGTTTAGAACTAGGGAATTGGTGTGTCAGTCTGGAGAATTTATTTATTTATTTATTCATATTAACTCAAATTATTTTGTTATAAATAAACGTCCTAAATTCTAATTCAAACTTGTTCTTACAAAGCAAAAGCATCAGCAAATGTATACCTACTATAATATATACCTACTCCTTAACACGTTGGCGGATGCGCCTGCTATAACCGCGATTAGTAGGTTTCGTAGAATGACGCAATTGCTATAGCATCGGTTATAATCTAACCTCCTAGGAGCAGATCTGCAACAGCAGCCGACTGAGATGTTAAATACAATGAATTTAATTATTAAATGTCCCTATATTTGATACCTCAATTCACTAAGCGGTACATTGTCCTTATTTTTTAACCAAAACTAAACGTCTACGCACCGACCAAAACTTGCGTAAGTGTGCGCACTCACACTGACGCACCTGTCACAGCAGCGGCCAATGTATAGCGACTTGTTCAGTTGGCTGGCAGGTGCGCCGCGGAGTGGAAGTGGTGTGCGAGAGTTTCGCGCGCGGTTCGCAGTCAAAGTAAGTTACAAGTTTATTCTGTATTTGGAGTAATTGTTATTATAGTTTTTACTTAATTGTAGTCCCAGTTAAATAAGCTGATTTTACAAACGCTAGCTAAGATAAATGGGGCATTTTGTTTTGGTACTGTATAGGTATAATGCATGAATATCGTCCATTACATTTCACATTCTGGCTTGATAATATATATTCATGACTAGCAAATATATTATTATACTAATGAATATTTGTGCCACATCTGTGTACATCGAATGTCAGTACCTACAGACGTGTTCGGTTTTATTAAAAAACGAGGTAGTCTTGTGATCTAGTCGTGGGTTCGACTTCCACATATATGACGACCAATTTGGTTTAGCGGAAGTGAACGCTGCCTCCGAACCAAAGGTCCCCCGCGCAGTACAAATATTTGTGTGTCAACATTTCTGTTTGTACCGGTCTGGATGTTTCTATATATTTAAGTATGTACTTGCAAAAAAAGTATATAAGTATGTTTATCGGTTGACTTGTATCCATAGTACAAGCTTTGCTTAGTTTAGGACAAGTTGGCTTTGTGTGAGATAGTGTCCTGAGACATAATATGTTGGAAGTGACTGATGTGATCATGATGTGTTCATATGTTACATACTTATATGTGTGTTTATTTAATTCATAACATTACTATGTAGGTGTTGTTGTTTACTAACTACTTAGGTATCGATTGGAATATTATCAAAAATAGTGGTTCTTTCCTGGCTTTTCGTTCTAAATGGAATATTCGCTTGTCGTAATTTTGCACAAAGATTTTTGGTTATTTTTTGGCGTACTCTAAACTGATCCCCTGCTACACTTAGCATCGTTTAAAAATAGCTTGTTTATATGTATAAGAATGTTTTATATTTGCTTTGCGGTTGCGGTTATTGTAAGTTCATATTTTTATTTACAGATGTCTGAACGTAGAGCAACTGGAAGTAAGTCAAAAATTTATGATCCCTATGAAAAAGACAATGAAAAAATACTGAAACTCTTCAACGAAGCCTCTTCAGAAGAATTGTCGTCGGATACAGAGAAATCAGAGACATCCAGCAGTGAAGCAAATTCAAGTTCGAGTGAAGAATCAGTAGAAGATCCTTATGCTGATTGTGATGGGGACTATGGTTCAGACACCAATTACGTTCCAGACACTGAAAACGGGTCGTCAATAAGTCACGTATCTGACTCAGAAGACGACTGTATCAATGCGAAGCGTCGAAAGAAAAGACTGATTGAAGGAGACGTAGAAAATGTAGTATCAGTTGAATCTCCGATTACCTTAGCGGATTTAGGTGTCCATGTCGTTGTTCCTGCTTCGGTTGAGTCTTTCGGAGACCTGAGTGCTATGTCATCTCCAGCTAACATTCAAAATGCATTAAATAATCAATGTTCCTATGATTCAAGCCCGCCAAGATCAGTAGAGTCAACTTCCATTTTGCAAGATATTGATTGGACAGAAACAGAAATCTCTGCGACTGCACAACAAAGTTCCACGGCAATACAAGCACCAAATTTACAGAGAATGGATGACCAGATGCAACAACATAATTTGCATACACCTAAACACCAGGAGCAACCATCTACTTTACAGAACTGTGACAATCAAGAGCAACAAATCAATTCACAGAGACCTATCGAACAGCAGCAACTCACGATATCTCCAAATCTAGAATCACAAACCCATACTCCCCAATGTTCTTATACAACAACAGTTTTAGACGCGCCTAGAATTGATCGTCAATGTTCAATTTCACCACAAATACCAGACGAAGAATGGCAAACCTCTACTGCTCCAATTCCAGAATTTGAATTCGATAACACAAGAGTTGGTCCTCAATTTGCTGTTGATGAAAAGACATCTGCAACAGATGTATTCAATCTTTATTTTCCTGAATCAGTTATCGAACTCCTTGTTGAAAGGACAAATGTTTACGGTGCCGCATTATGCAATGTTAATAGACCACACACTAGAAACAGTCGTAAAAAGATCTTCAAACCTACTAATGCAGAAGAAATGAAGCGATTCCTTGGCATGTGCATTTTGCAATCTCATATAGAAACACCCAATATTAGGAAACTCTTTACCCATACTGATCCGCTTTATTATCATCCTTTGTTTCCTTACAGTATGTCAGGGAGAAGATTTGAACAATTATTGAGATGCTTATGTGTGTATGAAGGTACGGCCAAAGGAATAAATAAAATATTGGGTTTCGCTCACCAAATGATAGCTATTTTTCAAGGTTTATATAAACCACATAAGCAGCTATCTTTAGATGAATCCATGCTTCTGTTTCGTGGACGATTGTCTTTCAGGCAATACATTAAAACAAAAAAAGCGAAATATGGAGTTAAATTCTACATCCTAACGACAAGTGATGGCTACATATTAAATTTTCAAATTTACCAGGGTAAAAACAATACTGCCAATGATATGGACACTGACCAGCTCCTGAAATCGAAGACCGAAAAGCTCGTTATGAATCTGTTGCAGCCTTATCTATATAAAGGACATGAAGTTTATATGGATAACTTTTATAATTCCGTGACTCTGTCAGATAAGCATTTGAGATGCAAGACGTACTCAACAGGTACATTGAGAAAAGATAGAAAAGAAAATCCGAAAGATCTGATCGGTAGAAAGCTGAAAAAGGATGAACATGTATGGATGAGGAAAGGAAAGGTTTATGTGTCGGCATGGAAAGATAAAAGGGTTGTAACACTAATTACTACGCAACACCATCCACGAATGATTGTGACTAGAAATCGATTTGGAAAGCTTTTGAAAAAACCCAAAGAGGTTGCAGAATACAACAAATATATGTCGGGGATAGACATTTCTGACCAGATGCTATCATATTATTCCACGCCGAAAAAGACTGTTCGATGGTATAAGAAAGTCTTCTTTCATATTTTTGACATGGCAATTTGGAATGCGTTTTATACATTTCGAAAACATTGCAACGAAAAAGAGAATATGTTGCAGTTCAGAGAAAGTATTATAAAACATTACCTTGGTTTCGGTAACTTGACTTGCGCTGACATCTTACCTGCACAAAAATCATCATTGTACCCCAAAAACATTTCGCGCCGGAGCAATCATCCAGGAGAAATGTCCTCGCAGGCATCAAACAATCACTGACCTGAATCTATACCGAAAACAGAAAACTGCAAACGAAATAAATCTTTCTTGAAGTGCCGTATGTGTACTAAAAATAAAATAAAAAAAGATAAAAGTTACCGATGCAAGGGGTGCTCTAATAAACCACCTTTGTGCCCGGGATGTTTTGAGCAATGGCATTCTATCACAGAAAATATGGACTAGTATTTAATTCTTTGACTTTTTTAAACTTTATTACTGTGCTATGATTAGGGTACAAATTTAACTTTATGTATTAAAGATTGAAACATAGACAAGAAAATTTGAGTTTTGGTTACAAATGCCAATTTTATTAAATGTTTTTTTCTACTTACTTAGTTCAAAACTATTGGTGATATAGGTAGTTGATATGTAATTGCAATATTTTATTACGTATAGAATAATTTATAGTATGTTTGTTAAATTGCCGACTGCTATTTTAGAAGTGCCAAGTGCTTGACTTATACTTAGAAAATATTAGGTTACTGATGTTGCTGTGATCTCATTAATTATATAACAATAAGGTAGATAAATACCGCTTAAAATAGCTATAAAAAGAATAGATACTAAATTCTACTGTGAATGTGATTACAAGTGCCATAAAAATATTTCACTACCATTTTATTAACTAATTAAAATAGAAGACTGTTATGTTGGTTGTGATAAGTATTTGTATTGGAAAGTGTTGATTCAATGTCATTGAGCTATAATTTTAATAAATAAGACTATAATAATTGTTGTTTTTCTTACTCTAAACCCAGATGGATAAAACTATTCTTATTGGAATTTGATCATGTCAGTGTCATGACTGCTTAAGCAGACGACTGCTATAGCGGGTGTGTCCTATTTGTGTAGTGATTACATCATGTCAGTGTCATGACTGCTTAAGCAGACGACTGCTATAGCGGGTGTGTCCTATTTGTGTAGTGATTACATCATGCTAGTATCATGACTGCTTAAGCAGACGACTGCTATAGCGGATGTGTCCTATTTGTGTAGTGATTACATCATGCCAGTGTCATGACTGCTTAAGCAGACGACTGCTTTAGCGGATGTGTCCTATTTGTGTAGTGATTACATCATGCTAGTGTCATGACTGCTTAAGCAGACGACTGCTTTAGCGGGTGTGTCCTATTTGTGTAGTGATTACATCATGCCAGTGTCATGACTGCTTAAGCAGACGACTGCTATAGCGGGTGTGTCCTATTGGTATACTAACTGAATCTTATCAGTGACGGAACAGCTTAAGCAGTCGACGGCTCTAGCTGGTGTGTCCTATTTAAATGAAAATTTAACTTCATAAATAGCAGAACGGCTTAGGCAGGCGATGGCTATAGCTGGTGCGTCCCATTTGGGTAAATAAAAATATTCTCTAGTGGCGGAACTGCTCACGCATTCCATACAAATAACAGGTGTCAAAGTGATGTTAAAAAATTGAGGTAAGTGTCCGCTAACGTGTTAAACTTGAAACTATGTAAATAATTGAATGTGTGTTGTAAACTTTTTAAAAAATCAAAAAGTAATATTGGGAGTCCATATTCTACATTATTTTAAACTTTCAAGTTCTTGAGTAAAATTTTTAAACGATAATTTGGAAAAATACTTGCTTTGTCATCGAAGTATTACTAATCGACTAACGATCTTCGTTTTATACTAGTTTCTTTCGAAAATATTTCTAAGCTGCTTCGTTAGCCATGGGAATAAAACGTTTTCCTGCGGTAACTCATTTTTCTAAACACTTTGAAACCTACAAAAGGTTTGCAACATCTGAATAAAAAAGTCACTTACTTGCCATTTTCAGGAAAACACTTAGTAAACCTACTCAAAAACCACTCAAAACAATGTAACCTTCCGTTTACTTCCGTGGTTTGGGTTCAACTAAATAAATCAAGTCAATACACGTGTAAAAACCAAGAAAAACAATAAATATTTTTATACATGGCTGGTGACACGGTAGCCGTGTCATCTACTTCTATGGCGTTTGACACGGCAAACGTGTCACGAAACATTTGTATGCCGCCACTACTAAAAGTTTTTGAAAATGTGCGCCGCAACGAATCGGTTAATGTAGTTTTTTAAATTAAAATAGATTGCGCGACATCATTATTCATGGAGCACACGGTCCATAGTCTCCACAGAGCATTCAAAATACAAATAATGTTAGCCCGAGATCCGGCTGCAAAATTATATCGAATATTAAAATTTCATCAGTCATGTTTTATGTACATATATTTAGGAATTGAGAAATAAATTTTCGTCGGTAAGCCTTTTGAAATGTGTATTATGTGTATATTTACAATTAAAATGAAGAGCTGCTCCAGTGCCGTCTGCACTGGATCGTGCTTTTATCTGTAAAAAAAAGCTTCAAATCGTAAGTGGTCGGAGGGTGAGGTCAAATGAAAATCGTATAGTGGAAAGCAAAAATTTATATTTCTTCATATTTCAGACTTTTTTCTAAACTGATAGAATTATTTTCCTTTAACATTAGTACATACATTCTTATATATTATTGCATCAATGAAACAAACTAATCGCAAGTCGCCAAACAAGGTGGCAGCGAAACGACGCAGGTACAACGTAGAGAAGCGGCGCCGGGCTACGAAATAGATAAACCGGACACCGGTGTCATAGTGACCCGGAACGCTCTTTGGGTATTCTTCATTTGGTACGCTTTGATACGATCCTGCCTTTAAAGGAGAAGTTTAAATCTTAAGACGTGTTTTCCAAAGCCTAATGATATACATATACCCTACAGTTTTGTATGTGTACCACACGGTTTTATAAGTACATAAGTACTGAAAATAGGTCGTCGTGGAAGTCTTTGGGAGAGACCTATGTTCAGCAGTATAATCATCTTATAGGTTGAAAATGGTATTGCTGTGTAGAAAATCTTTCATTTCGACGGGAGGTATTGGAACAATGCGTTACGTAACAACGTATTTTTTTATTTTAATAAAAAATCTCCCAAGTTGACAACCCTTTTCATTTATTAAGTTTTACAATTTCCTTGCAATTGAATAGGGTACCTAATTAATATACTATAGCAATTTATACTTGATACATAGAATACTGTTAAATAGGTTTAACTTATTATTAAAATACCGAATATAATGATTCATAAATGAATTTGATTGGCTAAATTATCTGTAATAAATACATTTTAAAAAGTTACAAATAGCGTGTACTTAATCATCACGTGACTAAAAACACCGTTTACGTAATTACGTCTGTTAAAGTTGACATTAATTCCAACAAGTGCAACCTGTGGTTCAACCTATTGTCTAAATTTCTCTTCTGAGTTTGACAAAATGTTAGTTTATCCGATCCGAATCCGGTTGCACAGAAAAATGTTACAATGCTTTACGAGGGGGTACTGAAATATTACGTTACGTAATACTTGAACGCCCCCTTATTCATTAGACGAAATAAGTCGTCTACCGTTTGAGTGGATAGTTTATCATAAACACAATTATGATTAACCGCCCTTAAATAGATGCAGTAAGCAGTGTGTAAAGAAGTTATTATAGAAGGATGAACAGCTTATTTTCATTTCATTCACCGAAGAACTTGCACTTCTCCCTTTGACGCCCTGTAAATTGTTTAACATCGCTCAACTACTATACTGAGTAACTGCAAGAAGGAAACATGATTTGGACCGGTCTTCTGTAAAGTAGGGTGTGAGCGTTTTCTACAAAGCAATAAAGTATCAAAATAGCTCTGAGCGTGGAGCCTGTCCTGCCCTGCTGCCCCTCATGACACGACCCAGGCCTGTGCGTGTACCCAAGGTTCGGTCCAACGAAGGAGCCGGCCTTATGTCTATCTATTTCGTCCCCGGGCGACGAGGAGTGAAAACACCGACATACATTACACGTAAAAGTAGTAAATGCGATATTGTGGCGCTTGCGGGCGCGGGGTGACGCGGTACATACGACTTTAATTTTGAGCATTTAGTTTAACAATTGAAAAGCACACTATTTGCATCACCATTGCAATAGATATTAAATAGCATAAAAATACCATGAGTTTTACAGGCGTACATATAATCAAATGGAACAGATGTTCCAGAGTTCAACAAGATCGCGTGTAGATAAGGTATTATATCATACGTGTTTAAAGTTGTAGATACAGGTTGTTTTACCGTAATTATTTGATATTAACATCTATTATATTTTGAGTTCTCAGAAAGACCTTTACCTGTAGGTGCATATAATCTATTCATAATGGTAAATACTACTTAGGTACTTCCAGTACGTGAGCTTTTAGAAACGGCCGCGTACACGTACACGCCTGCACGCAGAGTTGGCACCAGGCACCGCGGCTGCCGCCACCCCGCGCGTCCCGCCTGGGACTCCTGAACACTGCTAGGCTTTATACTACGGGCCCCGGCTCGCCTCACAGGCGTGTGCACTTAGACAACAATAAACACTTTAAACATGCAGCCTCACCTAATATATCACAAAATCATCTCATAATATGTATGTAACTAAGTTATTGCATTGCCATTTACACTTACTTTAGGACAGAACAGAAGTGGTCGTAGCTAATTACGAGTAGAGAGGGTAATGTTTAAGTTGCCGTCTGGGTGCAGTCTCGGAACGCCCAGCCACCGTGCGCCAGGTCGCGCGCGGCGACTAAGTACTTCACATTTCGCTAGGTAGGTACCCGATTCTATTACAATAAGTATACAGAATCTACATAAGACAATGATCGCAAAATATCGCTCGAATTTGAGTGATTTTTATTTTATTCTAAGACTTGTTGATATATGAATTGTCTTAATTGGAGTTTAGCATGTCTGCTATGTTAATTTGCAATCGCTGCTAACACTAGCCATGTCCCGTAGCCATGCTTGGCTGTCATTCTTGGCTCGAATTAAAATTAAGTAATACAAGTTCTGCAAAGTTCTATCCTCAATGGTCCATAGTCTGATAAGTGTCGCCTCGCACGGTGTCTGCGAACGGCCTAAGGCAGCGCTACACGCGAATACCATACATCTCTATCACACGATCGCATAAAAATCGCAATATACACCTCGAACAATTCAATAAACATCAAAAAATGCAAAGGTCAACGGTGGCTAATAGGAGAAATATAAACGACGCTATAAATATCATATACCTAATGAACCGGGTAAATTTACATCTCAAAATGATAACATCTCTTTCGAGTTAATAATAGAGAATATAATTTATAAAAGGTGT
Source organism: Glyphodes perspectalis (assembly GCA_951394215.1). NCBI lineage: Eukaryota > Metazoa > Arthropoda > Insecta > Lepidoptera > Crambidae > Glyphodes > Glyphodes perspectalis. Next base: position 126,238 of record OX596211.1, on the reverse strand, counting down.
TGCGTAGGGACGTCAGTTGTGCGGCGTCGAGCGCGCCGGGGAGCGCGCGGCGCGGCGGGGTCATTGCCGCGCGGCCGCCGCGCTGCTGCCTTCCTGCGGACACCGACAACCGACCGTCAGATCACACACAACGGCTATCGCTGCCAGTATAGACAGCCCACACGAGAGGAGATACAGCGAGTCGTTACCTGTGGCGAGGTGGGGTCGCGGCTCAGCTCCAGGTCGCCGGTGAAGGGCCGCGCCAGCTGCACGCTGAGCTGCAGCCCCGCTGCGTCCGCGCCCTCGCCGCACTCCACCGGGGAGCTGAAACAGACAACTATCGTCAACTATCTGCCTTATATTGTACGCTACATTATTATTTTTTCGTTAACGAAGTCATCTGAAGCATAGATGCTGTTCCTAAGGGTTGTAAAGCCGTCGGTCACCTGAGCCGGGCGTCGGTGTCCAGCAGCGGCGTCTCGTCGTCGGGGCGCGCGTGGCACTCGCAGCGGCACTCCTCGGGCTCCACGTAGCTGAAGACGACGTCGCGCGCCGGCGAAGCGGCCGCGGCGGCGCTCGGCAGCGTCTGGATGCGCTTCGGCTGCTTGCGCCGTTCCGGCACCTCCTCGAAGTCAATCCATTCCGCTTTTGGTCTCGTTTCTGTTCCTGATCACAAGTAAAATTTTTGGACCTGAATTTTGGGAATTTTTACATGGTGAACAATGTGGCTTAACCAGAGGCAGATCTACTACTGACTGATGCGGGAGTGACACTTGCTAAACATATATTTAAGGCTTGGAAAAATAAACAGAATGCTTTAAGTATTTTTTGTGATTTGTCTACAGCTTTCGATTGTGTTAATCATGAAACCTTACTTTTGAAATTACAGCATTACGGTATCTCGAATGTTGCATTAAGTTTGTTAGACACATATCTTAGTGATAGAACACAAAAAGTTTGTGTTAATATGATTTATTCTTCTGGCGCCCCTGTACTAATGGGGATGCCCCAGGGCTCTATGTTAGGCTCTGCAACTAAACGTAAAAATGTATTAAGTTTACAATGCCTAATGTTAGAAAAGTTAGCACTAATATAATTACGAACACATTGAACTTGTTGACTCCACAACTTTTTTAGGCATGACTATGAATTCTAAGCTACAATATGGACCTCATGTATGTGCCCTGGCAGGGCGGCTTAGTTCAGCTGCATACGCAGTTAGGAAAATAAGGTATATATTATCCATATACCTACCTACATAAAAACTTAGATGAATTCTATATGAAATCTGATGGTCATCGGTTTAATACGAGAAATAAACACAAACTCACCGTTCTAAAACTCAGGCTTAATAGGATTGGTGGTTCATTTGTAGGGCAGAGCATAACAAAACTAACTAACTAAATTTAAGGACACTTCCCTAGCAGGGTAGGCAGAGAGAAAAATAATGGCATGAAAATATTCAAAAAGCTGCCTAAAAATTTTATTGAATTACCCACGCATAAATTTAAATCTTATATTAAATCATGTTTAATAAGAAAGGGTTACTACAAAAATAGACAATTATTGGAATGATAAAAAATATTTGGACAAGATAATCTGCTCCCATGCACAGTGAAGTTTTTAATCATGATATTTTAATTTACAATTTAAAACATATTTTTAAAAAAGGTTATCTGTTGAGTTTCTTGCGGCACCTCTTCTCATCAGGCCATTAACGTCGAGGTGCTGTTAGGGTAAAAAAGTGTGACGTGCAAAAGAATTAGTTACAAATCTTCTTGCAGAAATAAATTATTTAATTTCAAATTATTTCATTTAATTTCACCATTGTGGTTTTAGTTAGTCGGTGATCAGCGCTATGTTGAAGGACTCCCATCCCGAACCAAAATCTGCCTGTGAATATACTTACACTGGATTTTAATACTGGAGTATATGTATATCTTTTATGTTACCTACTAATATATATTCCAGTATTATAGTGGACGCTGACACAACATTTTACTAAGTACCTATTAGTTCGACATGCAGCTACAAAATGTATGATACAAATGTTGAATATTGACAGAACCATACCATACTACATTGGAATATTTTTGAAAGCAAGTATAAGAACATGAGTTCCGTGGAGCGTGGAGCACCCACCGTCACTGCCGCTGCGCGCGCGCGGGCGCTGGGCGCGCGGCGGCGCGCCGGCGGAGGCGGTGCGCGGGCGGCGCGGCAGGCGGATGCGGAGCTTGTCGCCCTCCGCCGCCGCCATGCGTGGCGCAGGCGTCGACGGCGGCGCGGGGGGCACCTGGCCAGGGTTTTGCTTATTTATTGGGATATAGAGTTCTCAAGATTTTTTCCCGCTATTCGGATCTACTCAGTTAATGTTGTTAAACAATGCTTTGGGATCAGTCCTTTGAATACTAAATTCTATCTACAACTAAAACATCTACTTAGGTACATTATTTCATACAATATATCCTTAACTGTACCACCAGCCAACGAGGTCTATATACATCAAAAACAAACTTACTTTTTCGTTTACAACATTCTAAAGTAAGGATTATTTTAGGTGGTAGGTACCTACGTAATTGATCTATTTTCTACTGTCGCAATAAATGAATTAAGCTTTTGCCAATTTCCAATTTCTTGTCTTATTTTGCGAACTGAGTGAATTATTGAGGCGATGGTACTCGTATGTAAACAACGGAAAAAATTCTCGTCGGTTACTAGGTACGTGATTGAGTAGGCGAAGAGATAGTTACTTGTGACTACTTTTTGCAATTTTACATCTAACCCAGCCCAGTTTTATTTTTGGCTAAATATCGCTAATGGGGCTTGCTGCCTCTTTGATTCGGCCTACCCTTTAGAGGATTACGGACGTAATGGCATGTGTGTGACTCAGGGCCAGATCTTGTATGTGGGGCCCCACTTAGAAGGGCCTAAAATGGTTTTCTAGTACCTCGTTCTGTTCGGTAGATACGCGTATTGTCTTCAACGGGGGCCATTTTTTCCACAGGGCCCCGGGCTGCAGCCCAAAAAGCCCCTACGTCCGGCCCTGGGCGCACGCGCACGCGCACGCGCACGCGCACGCGCAGCAGGCGGGCGCACCTGCGGCAGGTGCGGGTGCGGCACGCGCGGGCGCTCGACGCGCGCGGCGCGCACGTAGGCGGCGCCGGCGCCGCGCTCGCGCACCGGCACCATGGGCAGCACCAGCGAGCGCTCCTGCGGCAGCGTCGTGGGCACGTACGGCAGCTCGTCCTCGAACGACTCCTGCACCACCAGCCCGCGCCGCTCCACCTCGTTGCCGCCGCGCGTCGTGCCCGCCTGACCACAACGCGTCCATTATTTAATATTCGACATACTTTTGATTAATATTTGATTAATATTTTCAAAGTAGGATTATAATTTAATTATAAAACCTACAAAGATTGACTAAAATCCATAAGTCGAAATCTTGAAAAAAAAAATATATTTTTTCTATTTCAACAATATTGTAATTAAAGTACCTCCGAGCTGGCCTCCGACTCGGAGGAGTCCCTCGTGGTTTCCTGCGCGTCCGGCGCCGGCTCCAGCGGGCTCGCGGCGCTCGAGCCGGCCGCGGGGCCCGCCGCCGGCGCCCGCTCCGCGCTGGGCGGCGACGCGCTAGCCTCCTTCGGCAGTGCCTCCGACTCCGGGAACGACGGAAACGAGCCCGAGATCTCGCTCGTCACGCTTGGCGTCTTCGTTATGCTAAACTGCGTACTGAACACTTGGTCTCGACTGCCCACTTGCGTCATGAACACCAGGCGCTCACGCCTCTTGGAGCTCTCCGCGACCGGCGGCGGCGGGGCCATATCTGGGGACGGTGTAACGTCCACCGTGCTGACGCCCTTAGGCTCGGGGGGAGTTATGGAGACCGGTCCAGAAGTTACAGAAACTGGCTCTGAGCTCGTGACCGACGCGACGTCGACCGCGGACGGCGGCCGTGAGCTCGCTTCGGCCTGCCGCCGCTCTTCTACTCGCTCCACCGCGGGGGCACACGCGAGGAGACGGTCCTCGGCACTCCTCTCAGTGGGCGAGCGGAGTGGTATGATAATGCTACCGTCGGGCAGGACAGTCCGCTGGATTGGTTTCGAGGGCGAACGCGCGCCTGCGATCTGGGTCGATGTCGTTGCAGAGATGGGCGCCGGGCCGGAGTTATCCGGGGCCGTGGCGATGGATTGCGGTCCTGATGAAGCCACCGCTATTGAAGAAGGAGGGACGCGCTGCTGTGACGCAGACGCTGGTCTTACGTCGGCGTCCCCGCCCGCTCCGCTTTCATCCGGTGGGGTCCGAAGCGGGATGTGAATAATCCCATCTTTCGCATCCTCGTAGTATTTGAGCTTCTCAGCACGGGTCGGCGGACGTGACGGCTGTTGAGGGATTTGTCTCTGAGGCTGCACCACCGGGGAGCCATCGCGCGAGCTCGGCGAGGGTGACGTCGCACTCTTGCGCGGCGTTTTAAACAGCGATAGGACAGAGCCTTTTATCTTTGTAGCGGACGTCGGAGTAGCCGAGCGGTCTCGGCTTCTGCTCCGTGACCGCCCCTCATTCAAACTCTTCTTGCGGCGTAGCACATCCGATGGGGATTCCGGTGAGGCTATTGTTTCCCGAGATTTGAATAGAGAACAAAAGGACGATTTTCGGGAGACCACTACGCCAGCGGGTGACGGCGTACGACTGTCGCGCGAGGCCTTGCGCTGCGTGGCCACGGCGGGTTCGCCGTTGTCGGTCGCAGTAAAGTCGGTGGGCCGCGCCGGCCGCGCGCCGCCGCTCAGCTCCAGAGTGGCCGGCTTGAGCGCCGTGCTGCTCACCGGCGCACTCTCTGTCACGTCTTCGTCGTCATCGTCGTACTCGCTGTCTGGTTTTAATCTTATCCGAATAATATCCTTGGACCGGTTTTTGGTCCGGCTCTCTCCCGAATCCCGGCGCTCCCTCGATCTCGCGCGCCGCTCCTCCGCTCGCACTCGATTTCTCGTCTCCTTCTGTCGTTTGTCGTCATCTACAGGCATTAGTTGGGGCGGCACCGTCGAGGGTGTAGGTACTGCCCAGCCGGCCGCCGGCGCCGGCGACGGAGAAGCGACTACCGAAGTGGTCACTGGTGCCGAAGTGGGAGAAGTGACTACCCACCCGGGCGCCGGTGCAGGGGAAGCAGTATTGACTGTCCAACCGGGCGCCGGAGCCGGCGAAGGTGAAGGGCCGGCCGGACGAGCGGAGGACGGGCGAGGCGTGGCGCGCTCGACAGTTGCTTCCGTGCGCACCTCCCGTCGATCGCGAGCGTCCACGGGAGCGGGGACGACGGCCGGAATGACGGCAGGGGTAGGAGCCGGAGGCGCCGGGGCGACCACACTCGTAGGTGTGACATCAGAACCCAGTTTAGCCATTTCGAGGAGCCGCTCCTCGACGGCCGCAGCGCATATCTCTGGGTCCGTCTCGATGGGCTTGGGCCCGCAGAAGGAGGTCTCGAGCAGCATCCTGTGCGGCGAGGGGGAGCGCGAGGCGCCCGAGGCGACGGAGAGGCGCGACACGCGGCTGGTGCGGCTGTAGGCGGACAGCGCCGAGTGCGCCGAGCACTGCGACCCCACGCTCGACAGCCGGCTCGTGCGCCCCGACACGGCGAGCAGCGCCGCCTCCGAGCCCTGGCTGGAAATGTTAGTTATGCATTTAGGTTTAATTCGAATTTTTTTAGGTTAGGTACTAATGGTGTATCTAAGTAGTGTTGGATTTGTAAATATTTAGGCGACGAACGGGCACTCGTTCTCCCACTAAATTTTTGGCTGAATGTGGTTTAATGAGCTTAATAATTGTTCCTTGGACTCCGCCAACCCATCCGGGGATTGCAGGTGTGATGGTGTAAACTGGGTTTTGGCCACGGATTCGGTTGATAGCATAAATGTAGGAAGACAGATAACTGAACCCCAGTGGATCTGTATTTTTTCCAAAGAAATAAAGGCAAGTGAAGTCTAAATCTGACTTTGCCTTTACGACGAGTGAACGACACAACTAATTAGAAAAACATTAGATAATAATAATAGGTACCTATATAAACTGAAACTGAGAATTTACGTTTGGAGTGAAAATCGGTCCCTAGGAAGTGGTAGATAGACTTATGAATAAAATAAATGTGGTGTACCTGTCCTTACGCGAGTGTCGGCGCGAGGGCGGCGCGGGCGGCGGGGGGCGCGGCTCGCCGGGCGCCGGCTCGAGGAAGGCCAGCTCCTCGGTGGAGGAGCGCAGGTCGAGCGCGCCGTCCTCGCGGAAGCCGAGCTCGCCGCCGGCTGGCGCCGCGCCCGCGAACAACGCCAGCTCCGGCGAGCTGTCGCGGGAGTCCTGTGGGAGTCAGTACCGCGTATTTATACCTACGTTTAAAGAATTTTTCATTTACAAAATTTTAAAATATCAACACATCGAGATTAGCCTTTATGGTTATTATTTTAATCATTTAAATTTACGGTTAAATTAAAGTTACGGATACACTACGGGATAAAATGTCCTGCGACAAGTGTCGCCAGCGACGTCGGGTGAAGTGGTGTGACGTTGCCGGACTTCGCTCGACATATCTGTGTCGCCTGACGTGTCGCTACTATATTATTCAATTGCGCGATTTTCTAGACATGTCAAGCAAATTTGGCTTCGCTTGACACGTTGAATTGAATATTTTTATTTTATTTTATTTATTTTGTATGTCGCCGACATGTTACCGGGGCAGACCGCACCTGGTGGCTGGAGGAGGAGGCGCGTGAGATGTCGATGCGCGGCGCGGGCGGCGCGACGAGCGCGCCGGCGGCGGGCGTGGAGTGCGAACGCGCGCGCAACTCGGGCGGGGCAAGCGCGTCGCCGCACGCCGAGCTCGCGTCCTCGCGGATTTCGGGCAGCCGGAACGCCTGCTTGCTCTCCGGGCTCGACTGGAATACGAGACACGAGCGACGAGATACGATTACCGTGTACCGCTTTAAATTTCCTGATCCACTTATTAATTTTAAAGAATTTCTCTTGACTTAGTGTTAGAATGACCTGATGAAATAATTATTTAATTGCATTTTTCACGGATAATATCATGTTAAAACCCAATATTACCAGAACACCATCAGTAAACTACACAAAATTATGGACTCTCTTAGTTACACAGATTACAGGCTACGGCGTAAATTGTTAATCGCGATAGATAGACCTATAGAACTCAGCTAAAACTAATTTTATTAATTTCTAGACCTAACCCGAAGAGTACATAATTTGTCAATTTATACAAACGTTACATTTTAACTTATATCTGGATTTTTATATATAGATACATATACTTATATAGTAAACAAAATGTTAAAGAAGTGAGAAGAAGATTGTGAGCAGATAGTGATACATACTGGATTTACCTCGTCAGAGACGTCGTGGTCGAAGGAGGCGATGGGCGCAGGCCCGCGGCGCGGCTGGCGCACGGGCGCGCCGCTGGCCGCCATCCGCACTACTGGCGCGCGCGCATCGCGCCGCTCGCCTGCCCGCCCTCTGCGCGACACACAACAACGAAACATTACAAACATCCTACACTAGGTATTGCAATGCTGGATCCAGCAATCCGGTTGGGCCCAGCACTATTTTAGCTGTGTAAGGACGCTGGATTGCAATCCCTATTCACTTACGTCTTTCTTTTTCATAAATAGACCATCATCATCATCTACCTAGCATTATGTCCTGTGTTTAGTCGGGGTCCATTTAGACCATGGTCTATGATTTAGTGGGTCTGGTAATTACATTGAAGCGACTGCTGTTCTAGCGTTCGCAACCATTATAAAGTGAAACCAGATAATTGGGATATGCTTACACATCCATCGTTTGGAGTCGTTTGAATGTGCAAGTTTCATCACGAGAGGTTTTCCCTCACGGGCGAACTACTGATAAATATAAATACGTACATAGCGCATGATTAGTACTAAGTGACCTAGCTAACTCAAAATGTGCCGCTGATGGAAAAATAACCTAAATGTTTTAACACGTAAATTAATTCAAATATACAAACAAATTTTGAGTTAGGTCACTTTACTATTAAACATGCGAATTAGGTTGTGAAAAATACCGTGATACGTGCCCTGATCTGAAACGCACCCCTTGTATAACGCTCGTTCATATTATATCACGTGTAATTGCGCGATGTTTGACTGAATAAATAATGTTGTTTGGTGGAATAAAAAAATAAATAAATTAGTCTCCGATTCCTCTTATTCAGGAAGGTCATCAGCGCTAATGTAAACAAAACATGAATTACAATGGCACATTACTACGACGGAAACACAATTAAACGCAACAGCCGACGCCACGGAACGCATCTACGCGCCCGGTGCAGCCAGCCGGGCGCCGCGCGGTGCGGAG
>OX596211.1:65781-117692 GCA_951394215.1 Glyphodes perspectalis | reverse complement strand
ACTCTTTTCCCATGGCCTAAACGATAACGTTAATTTAAATCTAGACATGACGGGACTTCGCCAGCGGTTACGCAGCACATCGGGAACTACGTGGTACTCGATGTTTTCTTAAAATTATAAGCACTCGTATGTGAGAGCTTCCCTAATATTTATGTGGCATTGAGTTCCGTCATCTGTAGATTTAAGTACAATGCACCGCAAAAGGAATAAATTGTATCAATATTCCGTTATATTTACATGAAGTCTATTGAATACTGCATATAATATTAGCGAACGAAAGTGTAACGAATAAGATGGTTTATTTTCGCACGAAACCAATAAGCAACGACTACGTTAGTTACACAGTTAGTCAACTTCGTCTAGGAAAGTTGTTATTATCTTAACAAAGGTTTTCATCATTAGGCCCTCTATAACATATGCGTAGCAGAAACAAAGCAAAACTCAATTAGCGGACCCACATACTGAGGACTATAAATGTATTACAAGGCATCGTCTGCAACATTTGGACGCGTTGCATGGAGTGCTGGATCTAGCCAGCGCGGGGCCCGTAGCAAATGTTTACCAAATAAGGCTCTTACATAAGAAAATTGCCTTTGTTTGGACCCTCATCCAAATGGGGTTTCCATTTACGAATGTAACGCAGGGCCCTCCAAAGCACGGGACCGTAGTATTCGTTACCTCTTGCTATATGGCTAATCCGGCACTGGTTGCATGGGAATCGCAAAATACTGAGCAACTCGCAAACTTGGGGAGGTGCGTATTAGCTGCAACGTTTCACTAAGTCACGTTATTGAAAACACATACAGTTTATTTATACTTTACAATGAATATACACATGTATTTGATACGAAAAGTCACATACGCCCCCGGGTCCACGTTACGGCCGATGCCTTCAGACCTCGTGTACTACAATCGATCAAGTTCCAAGGACTTTTGTAATTCCCAGCGAGACCTCGGACGCACGAGATCTCGCAATTCCCATTTAAGACAGGCTTCGGATGTGAACCTCAGGTGGTGCCCTACACGTGCACGAGGGAGACCCCGGGCGCAGCGGCGGCTCGCCCCGGGGTCGCCGGGCGACACTAACGACTGGCAGGCTTAAATTGCTAATTATAGAAAATTTACATAACAAAATCATAAGTTTTATCGACGACACGTACCAGAAAACTTGTCTCGTAAAATTATAAACTCAGCGTTCCAATAATATAATTAGAACCGGACAGTTCGCCGGAAGAGGAGGGAAAACACTATATTACCTAAATTCAAATTAATCTCTTCCTGCCTATACTTATGCCACATCACACGACATTTACTTTATGTGCCCATATTATGCTAGTAATTAGATTTCTAATAAAAAGCGTTACCTTCACGTTCGACAATCAACCCCGTCGGACCGACGACTGCGCCGCACGCAGTCACTGCGCGTCGTCGGGAGCGCCCCTAAGGCCACGTGTGTGCGGCCGCGTCGCGGCGGCGGCGAGCGGCTGCCAGGTGCCGCTAGTGGCGGTCGGTGGCGGCCATCAGCGGCTAACGGCGGCCAGTCGCCGCTAGTGGCGGCTAATGGCGATTATTGGTGGTCCACGGCTGCTAGTGGCGGCTCGTGGCGGCTAGTGGCGACTAGTGGCGGCTAGTGGCGGCGGTGGCTAGTGGCGGCGGTCGGTCAGCGCCGAGTGGTGCGACAGGTGCGACAGCGCGGAGTGCGCCGAGGAGCAGATGTCCTGGTACGAGAACTGCGGGAACTGCTCCTCCTGGATGCGCGCCAGCGTGTCGTCGCGCTCGGGCGGCGTCAGCTCCACCGACTCGCCCGTGAACTCCGAGTCGAAGTAGCGCGTGTCGGTCTCCGACTCCACCTGCGGCTTGAACGGCGGCGGGATCTGCGCGCGCATAACGAAAATCTTCACATGACTGACTCGCGAATTGATATAGTTTTAGAGATAAGAGATGCGCTTACCGGATGGTACCTAAATGGTGGCGCAAAATATATTAAACGGAAACTTTTACTGGTCGTTCAAAAAGGAGATCATTTAACAATTCATATAATACGCAACGTCTTGTGCACTACTTCATATAACAACGATCATTACCTTTTTGGCGACGAGGTCGGCCCAGTTGATCGAGGCGAAGAAGGGGTGGTGCATGATCTCCTCCGCGTCGTCCGGCCCCGCGCCCAGCCGCTTGGCCGGCTCCTGCACCCATCGTAATGTTTAGTGTATATTTGGTATAGTCTGTTTTACCTTAGATGATTCCTGTTACAGTATCAATACTTCTTTCCATGCATCGTACTTTTTACGAATCAAAAAAATTACATCATTGTAAAAAAAATCCATTAATTTATCTAAAAACGATTAATTGATTTTCTTCTTAAATGTATTAATAATAAAAAACTTGCATAAATATCGCATGAATTGCAACTATGGGAATCGGAAAGTTTACTCCACTGACACATATTAATATATTTGACAACATTCATAAACTAATCAAAAAGAATACCGTGATATCAAATTTATGTAAAAAATACAGTAAGCGGTGATAACCGCTTATTTAATCAATACAGAAACAAAACGTTATTATTGGGTTGCATTACGAGTCTTCGCATCGCGCGCCCCTAACACATATCTGCGTAATATTTACGTGACAATACCAGTATAACTATCATAGTTTTAACATTTTAATATCAATCAGGATTCAAAATAAAATAAATAAAAAAGTCGATTTAACTGCCTTGAATTTTTTATCGAATTGATAAAAATCAAATGGTTGTCATATATTCAAAGTGTCACGGAACTCATCTAATGTGAAATGGACGTTACTAGATACATAATAGGGTAGTTGACTGAATTGAAAAAATTAGTCCATTATTTAGATTAAAAAAATATATTTCTTAAGTATTTTTATCTTTTGTTCAGCAAACCGAATATGACGAAGATACAGCGTGTTAAAGTTTCGCTTGGCGTCACTTGTTCCGTCTAATTTTAGGCATAAGTGACGGAAAAGCCCCCGCGACCGAGGCTCTGTATATTTAAGGTTTTGTAAATATTATTTGGTCAAAATATAACATGGTATAAAAACTGTTGCAATCGATTTTATTAGCTATTCTGTACAAGTAGTTTTCTGGTTTCGTATATACTAAAAATAAACAATGTATAGTATTGACGTTAGTACCTTGGTGAGCAGGCCCGCGAGCAGGCAGCGGCAGGCGGGGGACAGCGCGCGCGGGAAGCGCACCTCCTCCTTGAGGATGAGCGCGAACAGCACGTCGTGGTCGCGGTTGTAGAACGGCAGCCGCCCGCACGCCATCTCGTACATCACCACGCCCACGCCCCACCTGCGCAGCGGGGAGCGGGGTCACGGCGGGGTCACGGCGGGTCACGGCGGGTCACGGCGGGGTCACAGCTACAGCTGGGGTCACAGCGGCTCGGCCAGCGCGGCGCCGGGACAACTGGCCATATAAAGCGCGGCGCCGCGCGGATCGCTCTATGCGATCTATTTTGCTACCTCATGTATTGAGTAGGCAATGCTGGATCCAGCAATAAACCTGGGTGTACATTTTAGCTCTGCTAGATCCAGCTCAAACGATGCCACTGGATTGCAATCCCTAATTTCGAGTAACAGCAGTGATATCTCCGAGGAAAATCAATCACATTTCTAGTAATGCTAAATTATACATTTTGAAGCAACACCATCACATAATAATCGCATGCTTAGTAGTAAAGTGATCTAACTCAAAATATGCCGCTGATGGAAAATGAATCAAGATGTTTAAACATGCAATATTAATTTAAATATACACACAAGTTTTGAGTAAGATCACTTAACTATTTAACGTGCGATATGTTTATGTATATTGATCAATGTGAGGTTGACACGTCCATAAACGTAAAAAGCGGTGCGACTATGCGCGTTACCAGTCGACGGCGGGCCCGTAGTCGGTGTCCTCCAGCACCTCGGGCGCCAGGTACTCGGGCGTGCCGCAGAACGTCTTCGTGGTGCGCCCGTACGTGATGTTCACCTGCGGCACGCACACACCACGCGGTCAGCACTCGCGCTATCCGCCGCTTAGCGCTTAACTTATAACAGCTTGTACGAGATCTAAGTATACGAGACCACAGCTTATTGACACACAAATTAAGGCCCGTTGGTCGAGTGGTCAGAGACCATGGCCGCAAACCAAGGGTCACGGGTTCGAATCCCGCTAGGGTCAAATATATCGTCATCGTGTGATGTTTATAAACGTATTTAAGTATGTCTATCCATTCACTTAGTATCCATAGCATAAGCATAAGCTTATTTTATAATAATAGTATGTACTTTAATACTGTCAATGTAATATATTAAATGTCTGCAAATGTTATTTAAATCAGAGCGACGATTACCTTGCAGAGGCCGAAGTCGGCGATCTTGATGTGTCCGTCCTTGTCGAGCAGCAGGTTCTCGAGCTTGAGGTCGCGGTAGATGATGCCCTCGGCGTGCAGGTAGCCCAGCGCCGACACGATCTCGGCGCCGTAGAAGCGCGTGCGCTCCTCCGAGAACGAGCGCTCGCGCGACAGGTGGAAGAACAGCTCGCCGCCGTTGGCGTACTCCATCACGAAGCACACGCGGTCCTGCGTCTGGAACGAGTAGCGCAGCGCCTGCGCCGCGCGCTGGCGTCAGGCCCGCCCGGCTCTCGTCTCGTCCTCGCGTCGCAACGCAACGCAAAACGCGACGTAGTGGTAACAGATTATATGCATGCCCATTGTCCAGCAAAGCTGGGAGGAACAACTCAATTGCATGTTTCTTTAGTGGCAGCTAAATAAATAATAAATATCCGACAACACCACATACATTGATCTGACTCCGAGGTAAGTAGCTTAAGCACTTGTGTTACAGATATCAGAATCAACAGTGGTATTACAAATATATACTTAAATATTGGATATTTACACCCAGACACAGAACAAACACAAGTATTCATCATACGAATATTTGTCCTGGGTGGGGATCGAACCCACAACTCTTGGCGCATGAGGCAGGGTCACTACCGAATGCGCCATCGAGCCAGTCAAACTCTATTACCTGCTCGATAACTGGGAGACTTCACTTTTAGATGTGGGTCTCTATAAAGCATGTTACAAGATATTATAACAACAAATTATAGAAAATATTCAAAAAATTTGAATTCTATTATTATTGAATCATTTTAAAACATGTATCTCATAGTAGCAAGGTAATAGATTTTTTTCGCACAAGTCTTACAAAACCTAAAGGAGAATAAAATAAATGATGTATCACCGTGAGGAAAGGATGCTTCGTCTTTTTGAGCACTCGGTTCTCGGTGTTGGTGTGCGCGACCTCGTCCTTTTGGATGATGAGGTGCTTCTTGAGAATTTTCATGGCGTACAGCTTGCCCGTGCCCTTCTCGCGGCTCAGCACCACCTTGCCGAAAGTGCCCTTGCCCAGCACCTTCACGAACTCGAACTTCTCCAGCGTCTACCGAACGACATCGCAACTTATCACCGACTCGACTACGGAATGGATCAAACAGTAGTACTAAAATACACATGTATCAATCATTTTATCTTTTCTTGTGATCTACGATACTAATCGAGAGGCCCACTCGATCGCACTGTACGCATATTATTTTTAACATTGTCCCATCAGCATTTTAACCCGTCAGCTACAATTAATGTCTGTAGTTTAATGTTAGAGCGGTGGTAGCTCAATGGTAAGGACACGCGCCTCTTAACCGAGGAGTGCGGGTTCAAACCCGGCACGTACCTCTGGATCTTTCAAATCTATGTACGTATTTATACCACTAGCTCGGCGGTGAGGGAAAACATCGTGATGAAACCTGCAAATTCAAACAACTTTGGATTTGTAACCATGATCCAAAAATTGTCTGGTTCCCCTATCTTAGGGTTGCGAAGGTCAGATCGGCAGTCGCTTCAATGTAATTACCAGACTCGCTAAATCCTGAATCATGGCTAAGCGGACCCCGTCTAAACACGGGACATAACGCTTGGAAAATGATGAGTTTAATGTTGCCAGCATAAACTGCTACACGACAACCCGATTTTTGTATCAATATTTTACGTGTTTAATTTATTTAACCAGACATGCACTGAACGATGTAGACATTCCCTATGGACTATCTATTCTTCCGACATAAGATGACTTCAAGCTTCTTGCATAGTGCGATACAGTCAGAAATGTTCATATGCCTGAATAAGAATGTAATTCAAGTGAACATTAGACGTTACAGCGAAAGCTCTTTACCAACTATTGTACCTACTCTCCCTGACATTATACCGTGTTCTATCACAGCCACTACCAGTCAGCGACTATCAGTGTGTGCAGATATTGGTAGTATGTCTTATAGGTAGCTCGCTGTCTCATGCGAATATATTATACATAATAAGCTATAATGTTTACCTTGATTGCCTTATTTTAATTAAACTGGTCATCAAACAGACTATCTGTTTCACTTAAGAGGATTCCTGTGACAGGTGTCAAAACTCCTTTCCATGGATCGTACTTTCTGAATCAAAATATTAATTAGTTTCAAACATATTTGACGTTATACGTTAACAACATTGAAAAAATAATTAATAATCTCCATTAATTAATTTGAACACGATTTATAAATATTCGTTTTAAATTGATTACTAATTTAAATTTAGCGAAAATAATGTATGAATTGCATACTACGGGAATGGGAAAGTTTACTCACAAAAATTTACACTACTATTGACATCACATCATTAATCGATATGGCGGGCGTCTTGTCATGGATTTAGGATATTTTACTAAATATATTTCATACGTACATTTTAACCAAAAAAAATTCCAAATCCAGTGACAACACAAACACTTTTTTCACATATAATTTGTCAACATTGATAAACTAACAAAAAAGGATACCGTGATTTCAACTTCATGTAAAAAATACAGTTAGCGGTATCACATCATACTTTAATGAAAACAATTAGTGTCTCCTAAGACACATACTAAAACAAAACGTCCTTATTGGGTTGATGCCGAGTCTTCAAATCGCGCTCGCTTAAGACATGTCTGCGTATTATTGACGTGATAATACTAGTGTTCATTATCTTTTAACGGTTTTTTATTTCAAACACGATTCAAAATAAAATTTAAATTTTCCGTCGGGTTTATTTGAAACTCAGATATTTTTAAGCGTTCGCTTCCTGGGGTAACCAATGGGATTTTTATTTTGGAAAAATTCCCACTCGCCGCCCGCGGGGACAAAGCTGGTGGTGACAAGCGGGAATAACCGATTGCTAAATGCTATTGCTAGCCTAGCATTGCTGATAAGCATTCAAAGATAGACGCCATGTGAGGTGTGCGTCGAGCCGACGAGCCGGCTCGCCGCCGAGCCGCGGCGCTCCCGCGGCAGCTGGAATGTCCGATGTCGTAACAGCGAGAGCGCGCCGCCGGCGCCGCACAAACAACTGACTCACCCGCGCGCCGCTTTTGTTTGTTAACTTAACTACCAGCGACGTGTCGCTACAATACACTGAGCAGCGTTGACAACTTTAACTAGGTACTTTTCAGGTCATATTTTGGCCATTTCGTCATATTCAAAAGAAAAAATAAATAAATATGAGACGACATCACATACATTGATCTGACCCCGAGCTAAGTAGCTTAATCACTTGTGTTACGGATATCAGAATCAACAGGGGTATTACAAATTTATACTTAAATATTGCATATTAACACCCAAAGAAAATATGCGTTTAAAATGCCAATATTAAGACACTATGAGTGTTAATTATTAATTCAAATACCTGCACCAATTTATTATTTGATTTACCATATTAAAGAGTCTCTACTAGTGCTATCAACTTTTCTTTGGATATGGTGTCTACCATAACTGTTATTATGTTATGTTGCGATAGTGTCCCTGGTGGAGCGAGTTGTTTGTGAGCGACGGCGGCGCGGCGCCTTCTCGGAAGGCGCTGAGTCACGCGCGTGCAGTTTTCCTGTTGACGGCTGCACGCGCGGCGCGGCGCATCTGCCGCGCGCCCGCACGCCCGCACGTGCGCTCGCCGCCCGACATTGGATTTTTAAGTAGAATGCCCATTCATCAAATACGGTTGTTTACGCATTTGAGCTTCGATACCTTCGTGCGCATGTTTTATTCGATCTTCTATAAATAAATAGTTTTAAAACAATTTTTTTTTCTAAAAAGTAAAAGCTTAAAGATCAAAACGCGGGGACCTTGCGCAGTAAGTGTATGGGTAGTCACGGGACATATTATTACAACGATTACCAGTCTATAGTAAGGAGGATCATGTCTCGGTGCCTCCACGCAGGCAGAGGCGGAGGCGGATGCGGATGCGGAGGCGAAGGATACTCACGATGCGGCGCGGATCGCGGAAGCTGGTGCCGAGCTGCGCGATGTCGTGGTCGTCGGGGTCGGGCAGCGCCGCCGCGCCGGCCGCGCCGCCCGCGCCCAGGCTCAGCTGCCCCGCCACGAAGCGGATGGCCGCCACCCACTCCTCGCTGCGACAACACCCAGCACCGACCCGTCAGTTGGTCGCGCGACCACCGCCCGCCCGGAGGGTCGTCGACGCGACCAGAGATGGCGCCCGTCCCGCTCGGTGGATATTTAGCCGACAACGAATCGAGACTATACTGGGGATCCATTCTGTCCGTCGACGAAACTCCGGGCCCGTTCTTCGGACTTCTTAAATATTTTTTTTATATTAAATTGTAATACCTTCGTTGTTAATTATTTGTTATGCTCCCCGTGCCACATTGCACCCGGAGACCTCCCGGAGTAGAAGGTGTTCAGATATATTTTTGACCACTGACCCAAATATCTTAACTTTGTAAAACCCAAAGACCCGTCCAGTGATATTTGCAGGAAAGTTCATGGTTTAGTACCAGATTTAAAGACCAGTATCTAACTCTTCTTGTTATTACAATTGAGTTGATAGGTTGCACCATACTTTTCACAAATGGATATCAGTGTCTTTAAACCATTGTTTTTCAGACCAAAGTAGGGTTAGATGTAAAATTGTAAATTGTGTCAAACAATACTGCTTAGTAGCTAGCAACACGATCACGAACACAATACCCAATACACAATTAGTAGATTTTTATGAGATGCGAGGTAAGGAACACATACATACTATGATGCCCTGAAGGGCTAAACAGAGTTCAAGTTGTAGTTGATCATTAAATAGAAGTACATCTTTTAATTAAAGTTGATGAAAAGTCTACATTTTCATTTGATTACATTAAAAGTGTAGACCTAGACAGCCACCTATCTGCACTACATTATGTTAAATCAATTATAAAGGAATCTATTTATATTCTTGTATTCATCTATTGCTGTATGCCGCTATATTGATAGGGGCATAAATACATTTTGCATTACACATAATAGAAACTAATTGTCATTGTTTACAACCTTCATGATGTATTAGTCACTATGCACATAAATGCATTGCTATTTTGTTGGTAGAATTCACAAAGTTCATTTTATAACTAGCTTTTTAGTAATATTAAGAATTTAAAGTATGCAGTTTATAAATAAATACTGAACATCCTTGCATTGTTAAAAAAAATCTTTATGAAATCCTACCCACCAGACTATATATAGGACCTATATGTCCTTGGAACACAACATACTAAATAGTTTTGTTAAAGACTAAACAAATAATATGAACATATTATTGCATTGTATCATATTCCTGTTTACATAATATTAAATAGTGACACAATCCAATTAATGAGTTACTTACAAACAAATAAAACCACAAGCTACAAAAGGGCAGCATAATAACTATTAGAAATAAATGTATGTAGAAACCATTGAAACATTAAGGGAAAACCTACTTCATTACTTTGACAATTGATCCTTGTCAGCGGGATGATCTACATGTAGTATTTTTTATACTAATATAATGTGTGCTTTATGAATTTGATATGTACTTTATTTATATTGTTTGTTGCATGTTGGTTTGAGACTTGAAAAGAATCTGCCAACTGCATAGCAAGTCCTTAAAGATCACAAACTGAGTAATTAGGTGTTGGGTTTGTGATTCTGGCGAGCTAGCCTTTTGTCATTATTAGTCACAATTATACATTTGATCCAGCTCAAATCTCTATTTGACTAAAAGTGGTTCAAGCTTACCGCTCCGTCACATGATAGTATATGCATATTTTAAGCATTTATTTAGTTTTCAAACTTACTTATCTTTTGAAGCCATATAAGAATGATGTATCTAGTCAACTCAGAATAATTTTTTTTTCCTGCTGAGGTGCTGGAACTTGAGCACTTGTAGACAAATACAAATTTATTAAATTAAAGGCATATATACATATAATCAGGCAAATTAGATACAAGAGCCAAGTAATAGTAGTTTAATATGTAGTATAACCTAACTAATAAAAATGGGAGCAATGAGTAACTATTGAGATCCATGGGAGTCAAGAAGTGGTCTGCATTAGAGGACAGTACAATTTTTTTTTAAACCAATTAATTTTGCTGGTCTCAATTAAAGCATCAAAAAATTTTATTGTTATTGTCAACTCTGACAACAACATTATTCATGATTCAAGATCAAGATTTAATACCTTCACATTTATTGATACCTTCACAATAATAGGGTAAAATCATTAAGTGGGCGTAAATCAGGTGATTTATCAAGTTTAAAGACAATTACATTTACTTTAGTTTGATTATAGATTTATACGTAACTCCTGTAGGAGCATCATCTGGCCTGCACGGAATACCTTGTCACAAATTTTATATATTGTTGCCAATGAGTAGGATTGGCAAATTAATTAGCAACAGATACAAACAAATCCTGCTAACTTACAGGACAGAGATAACGGAGTCAAAGCGTTGAAAGGGAGTAGGTACTGACCGTTCCTTCTCAGTGTCGACGGAGAAATTGCGTTCGATGACAGTGGTCCACTGCAGGCCGCGGATGGTGAAGGTGTACGGCCGGGGCTTGTCCACGGCCATGATCTGGCAGTCGCGCACCGTGAACTTGTTGAGCGGGTCGCGGTAGTTGTTCCGCTCGGGCTGCGTCTTGAACCCCACCAGGTCGCCATTGTCAAACAGGATGAAGTAGCGGTCGCGCCAGTTGCGGATGTGCTCGCCGCGCTTCTGCAGCCAGCCCTCCTTCACGATGTTCCCGGGCGGCGCCTCCGCCATCGCCCTCGCGGCCTCGCTGTTTGATAACAAACGACGGCTACTGGCAGACACCACGTTGCCGTCTCCGAGATCGTGGTGAATGTTTCACCTGGATTTATTGGCGAATAGCACGATTGTACCGAACATTTTCCCGTTGGATATCTGTTAATGCACTAGATCAACGTATTGTAATCCTCAATAATAACACGAACATAGAGCGACGTACTCAACGTAGCCTCGCGGTTATAATGTAGTAAAATTGGGATGTATTGTCTGCAGAAAAATGAGTGTGAATGAGAGCGTTACATGTGCCTTTATTGACGTAAGAAGGAAAGAGAGATCCGATTCATTTAGGATGTCAAACTTTAACCACTTTATTTTGAGGTATTGTAACCTATTTTGACAAAATAGTACCCTATGTCTACCACTAGAGCAATGAATGGCGCTACGCGATATTAAATTTCTTTTTTTTAATACGTTCCATTTTACGTATAAATCCAAAAGATATACATGAAGTTTTTATTTTACTTGACAGTATTTTGAGTAGGTATTTTAATGTAAAAAATCATGTGTACAATAATTTATTTTTTATTTAGGCTGAACTAGGAAATAGGACACATATAGTTTATAAATTCATTTTTTTTCATTTTAAATATAAGGTTGTTAAGAAACTACTAACTAAAAAAATAATTTTATATAATTTTTTTCTAATTATAGAGAGATCGTAAAGTCGGACAATATTTAATGTTACACGCTAGGCGATGTATCTCATAATAAGAAATAGGTACACAATAGACCATGATGGAACTTTCTTGCTGAGCAATATTAATTGATAGTTATTGCTCTAATAAGGTCACAGCAGGAAACTAATAAAACCACAAATATAGAAGGCCTTTCTATATATTTCTTAATGCTAATGAATTCACTACTAAACAAAGTTGTATGAATATTTCACCAGTAACCAAGTTAAGTACTTCTATCTCATACTTAAGTTAGTAATGTAAATGAGCCCCCCCGCTGGGGTCTTCGGTTTGGCGTACCGGGGGGGCTTAGTAGGCCCTGGTGCAGGACAGGGCCGAAGCTAAGAGAGACCCCGAGGTGAGCTGCGACTGCTCGGCATTTCCCACCGAGCAGTTGCGGCACCGGCCGCAGCCCCCTGCGGCCGGACTAGGATTGCCGAGGAAGAGGAGGAGCTGAGTGTGTCGTTGCTCGCCTCCCTATCCTCGGCAACCCGACAGGGGCGCACTGCGCTGCGTTGTGGTGGGTCGCGGAGGGATCTCCTCTCCCTCCGTGACGACAGGGCTCTGCCCTCAATTTAGGTCGCCGGGCGGAAGGCGGCCCCCTCTGACGAGACGCTCTCCGCGTGCCCTCTGGCTTAGCAGAGGGCACAGCGCGAGAGTGGGCCCACGACGCCGGTCACGGGGACGATCGGCGTCTGAATCCTGGGCGGAGTAGTTGAGACATGCTGGGTGGCCTGGCATGTCTCGACGCGCGCGCGTGCTCGGTGCTGTGCATCCGACCACTGATGGCGTGGGCTGCACAGCATCGACCACCGCCGCGCGAGGAGCTGTCGTATAGTCCCGACAGTGGGGATACCGGCTCCTCCGGAACTGCGCCGCGGGAGGCCACGTTGGGGTTTTAGTCGGTTCGAGTCCGACACACCGCCCTCTGCTTCCCCGAGCAGAGGGTGACGGCTCGTGGGAATTTCCCCAACTAAAAAAAAAAAAAAAAAGTATTGTAAATGAGCCTGGCTTTTTCAGCACCTAGGGCGAGCCTGTGCTTGCCAGGCTCGCCCTAGGTGCACGCCCTACAAGGGCGTGGACATGCCCTTGGCCCTTGGTAAGGTATATTGTCAAACAATTGACCTGCATAAAAGGGTCGGTCTTGAGTTATGGACGCCTCTTCTTTTAGGCATACGTGGGCACAGTTATTCCAAAAGTTAACTTCGTTAATCGTTAATTAGTTAGTTTAAAAGTTAACATCGATAATCGCAAATGCATAATTTTCGAAAATTTTACGCAAGTTAAAGTTATCCATGAAAAACTTTTACTGTTTTTGGGCTGAGAAAAAGTAAATACAACAAAAACAAGTAGAAAGAAGAATTAAACACACATGAATTTATTTACATAATAATAATAGATATTAAGGCCTTTGTCATCTAAGTTGATGTTTTAAGTAACATCGCGTTGTAAGACATTACAGTTGCGCTCGTGGCTGTGTAGTTCTATAATAAAGTAGGTAGAAATAAGTAGTACCTAAGTAGGTAGGTATGACTGGCCGGTTGGTCGAGTGGTCAGAGACCCTGGCCACGAAGCCGAAGGTCGCGGGTTCGAATCCCGCTAGATGCAAATGTTTCGCGTGATGAACATGAATATTTGTACTCGAGTCATGGATGTTTATAAACATATTTATGTATATCTATCCGTTTGCCTAGTATCCATAGGACAAGCATAGGTAGGTAAGCCTAATTTGGAACTAGGGAATTGGTGTCATTCTAGACAATTTATTTATAACTAGCTGTGCCAGCGGTGTCACCCGCGTTTATGGTTAATATTATAAGGACTATTTCCGTCATACATGATTTCTATGTAACTTTAACCATTAAGGCTGCACACGCGACGGAAGCTTAAAAAATGGAGTAACTTCTCCCGTTTTCCCAACATTTCCCTTCACTACTCTGCTCCTATTGATTATAGCGTGATGAAAAGTATACTATAACCTGCCCAGGAGTATGAAGAATAATTGTACCAAGTTTCGTTAAAATCCGTCGAGTAGTTTTTGTTTCTATAAGGAACATACAGACAGACAGACAGACAGACAGACAGACAGACAGACAAAAATTTTACTGATTGCATTTTTGGCATCAGTATCGATCACTAATCACCAGAGATGTACAAAATACTTTTCGAAAAGTATTTAAATACAAAATGAAAATACTTTTTTAATATAGTATTTCAAATGCAAGATACAAAATACTTTTGCCTTTTGTATTTAAATACTAAATACAAAATATGTATTTTCAAAATACTTTATTGAAATAAAATACTTTATGTGTGATGTCACCCAACACGACCACGAAAGATTACCATAATTTAAATGTGGTACATATTCATGAAAAAAATTGTACTATCAAGTTTAAAAAATGTACTCTCATATTTTTGCTGATAAAACATATAGACCGTGGTCGTGCTAGGTAGTACCTACTTTTCTGGCACGACCACAAATAGATTTTAGGTATTTCCAAAAACTTTAAGATGAAAAATTAAATAAATTTTGTACTCAAATGTACTGCATAGTTGAACTTAATTTTATCAGTCTTTTATCCGTTTTAAGGGGGGCTTTTTTTGCGGGACATCAGTAATACAATGTTATTCCATTAATCTTCTTAAGAAGGTATACCTATATTTTTATTTGACACAAAACTTTTTAATATATAGGTATTCTATTGTCAATTAGAAAGACTGTTTTTTTTTTCATTTAAAAAATGTTTACCTGTGTTTTTCATTTGGCTTATTGAATTTTTTGTTTTCGATTTAATAATGTGATGTGATTTTTAACCGACTTCAAAAAAAAGGAGGAGGTTCTCAATTCGACTGAATTTTTTTTTTTTTTTTTTTTTTTTTTTTTTTTTTTTTTTTTTTTTTTTTTTTTTTTTTTTGTATGTATGTTACTCGATATCTCTGAGAATTGTTAACCGATTTCCAAAATTTTTTTTTTTAATCGAAAGGGTTTACTCCCGAATTGGTCCCATTGCCACCAAGTCAGGATCTGATGAAGGGATCCCAGGAAAATTGAGGGCAACCCTCAAACTTTATAGGCACGTATAATGTGTTTTAGACATTTTCTAAGATTTTAACCGACTTCAAAAAAAAGGAGGAGGTTCTCAATTCGACTGAATTTTTTTTTTTTTTTTTTTTTTTTTTTCTTGTATGTATGTTACTCGATATCTCTGAGAATTGTTAACCGATTTCCAAAATTTTTTTTTTAATCGAAAGGGTTTACTCCCGAATTGGTCCCATTGCCACCAAGTCAGGATCTGATGAAGGGATCCCAGGAAAATTGAGGGCAACCCTCAAACTTTATAGGCACGTATAATGTGTTTTAGACATTTTCTAAGATTTTTCAAGTATTTACGTATGGAACTTATCATCTTATGATGGTGAGCTGATGATGGAAGGTACAAATCCTTAACGATTAGGAATTAGTTTATGATTCTTTAAATATTGATATCTTCGAGAATTGTAAGACGATTTTTAGAGTTCTTTTTTTTATTCAAAAGGGTATATCCTGGAGTTGGTCCTATTGGTACCATATCTGGATCTGATGAAGGAATCTTAGGCAAATCGAGGGAAACCCTCAAGTATTATAGGCGCGTACAATCTATTTGAGTTATTTTCTAAAACAATTCAAGTATTTACGTCTGGTATTTATAATCTCATGGTGCTGAGCTGATGATGGAAGGTGCAACTCCTTAACGATTAGGAGTTTGTGGATAATTCTTTCAATATTATATGGCCACATTAAGTGTTATTCTCGAGATAGTCTCAATTTCACCAAGTCTTGGTCTAGTGATGGGGTTCCATAAAAACGAGGGCCACTCTTAATTTTTTCTAAAACGATTCCAGTATTTGCGTCTCGTACTCATCATGTTATGTTGCTTAGCTGATGATGAAAGGTATAACTCTTTGAAGATTAGTAGTTTTAAGTAATTCTTTAAACATTAAAGGCTAGTTATACCTTTTCGTCTTTAGTCTCATAAGACCGGCACTGTCTCATTAAAGCAGCTCGTTTTGATTTGGTCTACCTACCTTTTAATAAATTTCACTAAAAAGTAACAAATAAGTTAAATTTTAACAAAAATAAAAACCGACTTCAAAAAACCCTGCAAAAAATGTTTATAAAAAAACACAAGTAAAAACTGCCTTAATAGCTATTTAAATGTCGAAACACTAAAAAGTATAAAATAAATTCTATCGACTGCTTCGATGAAAGTATTAATCTTTAACACGTATTTAAATATTTACAATAATCAGTTAGTTTTGGAGTCGGTGCCAGCCAAACTAAAAAAAAAGTAGACACTTAATAACAAATTACCTTACTAATAACAATATGAAACAAATTAGTTAAAATATGAGTATATTAACTTACTATTGATTTTGTATATTCAAAACCTATTTTACCACCCTTCACCAAGAAACAAATAATTGCAAATTCCGAAATGATGATATAATTACGCGGGCTGGCACCGACTCCAAAACTAACTGATTATTGTAAATATTTAAATACGTGTTAAAGATTAATACTTTCATCGAAGCAGTCGATAGAATTTATTTTATACTTTTTAGTGTTTCGACATTTAAATAGCTATTAAGGCAGTTTTTACTTGTGTTTTTTTATAAACATTTTTTGCAGGGTTTTTTGAAGTCGGTTTTTATTTTTGTTAATTAAAATAAAACTACCTAGTGAGACCCAAACAAGATTTTATTTAGTTAACCTTCTTGGAAAGAGTAATGGAGTAACATTGTGTTATTGATGTTGAGCGAAAACGGATAAAAGACTGATTTAATTGAGTTGAAATATGCAGTACATTTGAGTACAATAAATTTATTAAATTTGTCATCTTAAAGTTTTTAAAAATACCTTACATCTATTTGTGGTCGTGCTATAAAGGTACTACCTAGCACGACCACGGTCTTTATGTTATAACGGCAAAAATATGAGAGTACATTTTTTAAACTTAAAAGTACAAGAAAGTAAGTAAGTACACTTTTTTTCATGAATATGTACCACATTGAAATTAAGGTAATCTTTCGTGGTCGTGTTGGGTAGCATCACACAAATAGCTGCCAACACTGCAAAACGTAACAGTGACTTTGAGGATTGTCAAGAGGGGTCCCTCATACATTATTGGTCAGGTTTTATATGCGTTTTGTTTCATCTGTCATTTTGCGCATAGACTTCAAAGCTGCTGCGCCACTAGTGGCCATTTTTTGTTATTACTGAATCGCGGAATGCTTTAGAAAAATGAAGCTTAGAATAAAAAAGTATTTTGTATTTTACAAACCATTTTACAAATACAAAATACGTCTCGAATAGTATTTCAAATAAAATACAAAATACTTTTAAAAAAAAGTACTTAAGTACAAAATCCAAAATACGTATTTTGTATTTTGTATTTGTATTTTAAATACAAGTATTTCAAATATGTCACAACTCTGCTAATCACCCCCTGATAGTTATTTTGAAAGTATATTTCATGTACAGAATTGACCTCTCTACAGATTTATTATAAGTATAGATTTACCAAAATTACCATGAAAAATATCTACCTAAGATATTATTCATGGTAATTTTGCATAAGGTGCATGTTCTACTTCATAAAAAATTGTATATTAAAATCAGTGGCGTAGTTAGGTAACCAAGGGCCCTGGGGCAAATAAAAAAATGTAGCCCCACTGCTATCTAAACTGGTTAGGTTTTATCAAGTAAAAATATTAAATATATACTAATACTTTAGAAATGCTAAGCTACTTTATCATCAGCTCTTTTTCGTACGAATACTCCTGTGGTATCCCTGCCTGTCGTAGGAGGCGACTAAAAGGGCCTTTGGGGTTGTGGAGTGTTTGCGGGGGGGCCTGCATTCACTTCGTTCAAGCAGCCCCAGAGAAGATGACGACACGTGGATCCTCGTCCGTTAAATAGGATGGGGTGACACTGTGGTCTGTGCCGTCATAAGCACCGCAAAGTGTTCTGGGGGCGAGGTTGCCTCTCCCTCGAGATGGGCCGCATGGATCGGCAGCGGCGTAGACGTAGATTTCGCGTAGATTCCCGCAGTGGGGAGCCCGGAATCTGCGCCACGCCCGAAGAATGACCACCGTGAGGTTTAGTCGGTAGTAGAGTGTTTTCCCAAACCTCTGAGTCCAACACATCCCTCGTAGGCCGAACCTAGGTTTACTTGGACGGCGCGTAAATGCATTCCTCACGTAAAAAAGAAAGGTGGTAAATATTAATAAATTGAAGTGAAAAGCTAGGGCCTATTATATCTGAATATTTTCTTTGGAATTCGTCACACTTTTGTAATAAAGTTGCTTCACCAACATGTAATAAAAATGTTGGTGTTAAAAATCGAATAATTGACAGACTGTACTCATACATACCAGTAAAACGTGTATTTAATTGAGCTATTAATGTGTCTACTTAGTATATCGATGGGTCCTATGTATAAGGGCCAAACTAACAATTTGGGGATTATCTTATTAGTACAATTGATTTGGTGTACTTAGAAAAAATAATAATTGCACAGAAACACATTTTTTTACTGCAGTAAAAGGGCCAATAAAACATAAATTTAAACGTACAAGGGCCAAAAGGTAGTTTAAGACTTATACATGGGGAGTTGCAACGCTTGTTTATTTCTCATTTTATACAGTACCAAACCTTTATAGTGTAATGAGTTATTGTTATAAAGATTGTTAACGTAAGCGTCGTGTATAATTAGGATTTATATTGTACGTACTTGTTTTATACCAAAAAATACACATTGGCCCTACTGTTTTTTTAGGGTTCGGAACGTAAAAATTAGACTAATGGTGCGGCTTTGCCTGTTTGTTCATCCGTCTGTCACACCCTTATATCTAAGAAACTACTAATGCTATTGTCATGTGAATTTTGGTACCGCTGTAAAAGAATTTGCAATTCTTTAAATAATCGTAATACGCGTGTAATGGGCAATTTGACATATTGGCCTTTTAAGGAAGTTTAAAAAAATATCTTTTTAGAAAAAACTAGCGTATAAGGGTTAATGTGCAGTTTAAAAAAAAACTAAAAAATATATAATTTAAATAATATAGAGCAAATAATAAATTTAATTGTCTTAGCAACCATGCAAAGTTTCATAAACTTTGGTGTAACCATATTAAAATTATACCAATTTTATACTTTCGGAGCCCCTCCTATAAGTTGTGATATTGCACTTCGGCCCTTATACATAGGACCCATCGATATTATTGAAAATCTACAACCAGAATATATCTAATGGCAGTTTTTAAGCTCGGGCCAGGATTTACAAAACATTGATATGCAGTATTCGCCATATTTTAGTCCACCAATCTTGGGTCGAACCTGTATTCCAAGCCTGGCACAAAGTTATCATCCAGATCTTAAACCAGCATCGCGCCAATGTTGGCGTTCAGCCCTGGACCAAGCATTTACAGCGTTGGTCCAATGCTGTCCCCAGCTTGACCCAATCGTGCCATCCTATACGGGATACTAAAATCAAATTGCCCAGTACTAAAAAGTTTATTGACATTATCTTACTTACTCCTGATACAGCATTAATTTTTAATCGTTCTTGAAAAAAAGTCTTGCCTCGAATTTACAATAAAACGCACATCGATGAATAATAATACGCACATATCGCTATCCGAAAGAATTTAGGGGAATTCCGAAGGTATAACTTTCAAATTTATCTCAACTGAGTTGCCATGATTAAAGTCGGGTTGCAACCTGTCATATTTATTTTGAAAATGGGAGAAATTTTCAAAAGTTCAGTTCGAAAGTTAGAAGTTTTCTGGTAAGGGTGCGAGAGCCCCCTGAGCTTGAGGGCCCCGCCTAGCCCCTAGGTAGCTACGCCACTGATTAAAATCGACATCTGACAGCGAATGATAGTTTAGCCCAAAAAATATATTACTTATATTTCCGTAGAAAAAAGACGTTTTACTGTAGCACTTAATAGGATAGCAGTGTTTTATTTAATAAAAAAATTAATTAAAACTGGTTCACCTAGAATATTATGACTTCGTGTTCTTCAAATTTGACATTCTATCAAATTGTGAGCTTTGTTTTTCAGAGATTTGTGGCCTCTAGACCTATTTTCTTCAAACTGAGTAACAGTGCTGTAAAAAGTGAAAAATATATTTATTTATTTGCTTTAAAAAGACAGCATATCCACAAACGACTATAATAATGCAACGAACTAAATTTAACGGAAGTTTAATTTAACGAAAGTTAACAAGAGCCTTAAAATTTAATCCGTTCAGCAGAATGTTAACTTCGTTAATTAACGATTAACGGATTAACGAGTTCATGCCCACCTTTGCCTTTAGGTTAGCGCCCCATAATATCAGATACCCTGAGCAATCTCCCCGGTCGCCCTCTAAAGCAGGTTCTGTATTATATCTACATAAAACACAGGATTTGAGTAGGTACCTAACCTACGTATCGCGTGCTTTCATTATATAAACATTTACCTATTTCAATATAGTGGTAGTGGTTTAAACGCACTCAACAACGATGTATTTAGATTATTAATCGACGTATATTTATAATATAATTCCACAATACCGCACCGTTTTGTTATTAGTGCAGTCACTATGGTGGTCTCATGAGGAAGGTACAGCTACAGCTTCATTAAGTACCAGTATATCTACATTAGATAGACATATCTTCCCAAGTAACACACAAGCATGATAACAGTACTAATGCGACTCATAACACAGTTAATAGTTACGTAACATTTGTGTTACAGTTAAGGAAATAGCTAAATTCTGACTAACGTTGTATTACGGCTATTATAATTTTTTAAGCTTAGTAAAATTTGTATAATTTCGGCTTCTTTCTTAAGGCTTAGTAATAACTTTTATTCTCAATATTACACAAACGTTTCTAAGCTTACAGAGTTTCACATAGCTTTAATTTGCATAACAGTAAGCTAAAAGATAACAAGCTGAATAAACGTAATGTACAATACTATTATACAAACATTATTAAGCTTATTGCTGTTAAAAATGCTATATTCTGTATAAAGTACCCTCAGCAACTAGATGCTGAATAATAGTGTTAAAATTCGGTTTTAAAATGCTTGTATCTGAATAACAGCTTTAATATTATTTTGAAATCTTATAAGGTTCTTTATTTTGCGAATTATTCAGCTGCTGATAAAAAGTATTTTCTGGGTTCTAATTAAGCTTATATTGGTATAAAAGAAATGTAGACATAGTTTATAACTCTCTTGCACATACTTCTATTCTTATACCGAAACTAGCAGTTTTAAAGTTAGTTAAACAGTATTTACACAGAAGAATGCTGAAAATTGCTTTATTTGTAGATATTTATTAAACGTTAGTTGTTGTAAGTTGGGCGTAGGCAGCATAGTGTTTAGTAAACTAGCTGTGGAAGAAAGCGGTCAAGCTAACCTTAACAGTCAAGTGCGATCGTACGTAGAAGAGTGTTCCGTACCCGCAATTTCATATACAGACTGTGTGGGTGACGATGATTACACATCTAGTGGAGATGAATCAGATGAGAATATTAACGAATTCAAAAATACGCGCGGTCCGAATCATTTTATTCTAGCGTTTTGTATTTGTAGTACATTCAATGCGGTAGTATAAATCTACCTTTTGTTGTGTCCGAGGTTTTGAATTTGTATAGTATACTCAAATTATGTGTCATTATGATATTATTCATACGTATCTTTAAATAAAAAAACTATTGTATACATACCTATCTATATTGTAATCTCAATGTCGAAAACGGCTCCAAGAATTTTCATAAAATTTAGTATGTAGGGGGTTTCGGGGGCAATTAATCTATCTAGCTAGGTTTAATTTTGTTTTAGGTTTCCGTTTATCTTTACTTATAATAAATCTGTAGAGAGGTCAATTCTGTACATGAAATATATTTTCAAAATAACTATCAGGGGGTGATTAGTGATCGATACTGATGCCAAAAATGCAATCAGTAAAATTTTTGTCTGTCTGTCTGTATGTCTGTATGTTCCTTTTAGAAACAAAGACTACTCGACGAATTTTAACGAAACTTGGTACAATTATTCTTCATACTCCTGGGCAGATAGTATACTTTTCATCACGCTACAATCAATAGGAGCAGAGTAGTGACGGGAAATGTTGAGAAAACGGGAGAAGTTACTCCATTTTTAAGCTTCCGTCGCGTGTGCAGCC
This sequence comes from Glyphodes perspectalis, assembly GCA_951394215.1. Classification (NCBI taxonomy): domain Eukaryota; kingdom Metazoa; phylum Arthropoda; class Insecta; order Lepidoptera; family Crambidae; genus Glyphodes; species Glyphodes perspectalis. Next base: position 95,582 of record OX596211.1, on the reverse strand, counting down.
TTAATGGTTAAAGTTACATAGAAATCATGTATGACGGAAATAGTCTATATAATATTAACCATAAACGCGGGTGACACCGCTGGCACAGCTAGTGTAGGTATAATATCCGTTTGTTTTCAGACAATGAAAAATTGCTACATTATCATTAGAATAGATGGGGAACCAGAAGAGACCTCGTTTCTTTTCCCTTTTTAGCATTTTAATAAGGTATGCAGTATATACGAGTAGTTAACTCAAACTAGACATAGGTACGTAAGTTGAAAAAAAAAACATGATTACCACAGCTTTTTTTCTAAATAAAACAAAATAAAAAAAATATTTTACATCCTTTTTACGTTAGATTGGTATACCTAAATAGCTTTAATTCATTTGCTTAATTTTTTTTTTTTATTTAAGTGAAATGATTGCATTATATAATAGTTAAATAATAAAGTTCGATCGATCACCTAATCATTTTTCCACGAAATTCTAGTTTTTGATTGTTCTGTTTTGAACCCTAATAAGCTGTTTAATAAAACATGTGAACAAATACTCAACTGTTATTCAGAAATTATTCCGCCATACCGCGCTTTGCCAAATAAAGGCTTAATATGTGACGAGTCAAAACTATTATTCAGCAGCAGCTCGGTAAAACAGCTCCGTGAGCAGCTAATAATCAGATTTATAGGAATCGCCATTATAACCTCAAAAAAAAATGTTTTTGGAATTGTTTTTACCATCAAATGCTGTGTTTTATTAATTCAGATACAAATTCGAGTATTATACATAAACTAATTATTACTTTTAAAACACTAAAATAAGGAATTACGCTAAAAGTTTTTTTTTGCCTTATTTCTGTCTTGTACATTAACTTATTTCTATCATTAAACCTCGATATTGAAGCGGCGCGTAAAACCAATAGTTACAGAACATACGTTACTGACGACAAAATTACTTGCGCAATATTATTTCACTAGTATAATAGCTAAAACTCGTATTTTTAAAAATTACTTAACAATTCCAAGTATTCATTCCATCCACATTATATCTTAATAAATATTAATGATGTCAACAATTTCTTTAAGGAAACACACATTTTGTTTGAAATAGTGTGGTACAAATGTGCTTATAGCTGAGTAGTTTTTGAATATCACAGCCACAAATATTTATCTGATTATACATGATAAAACATCTGTGTATAAGTAACGACTGCCGTTTTTCAGACGTTTTTAAGCTATGTGGACAATTACATTGCTACTACTCAGATTTTATATTGCTATTATTCAAATTAAAGCATTTAAAAGTGTGCCCAATTTGCTTGAATAAGAGCTGAGTACACGTTTACTCAGACATTAATCAACAGCTTTTTAAGCTTATCGCTCCCGGGTTTGCTGTTACTAAGACCTTATACTGCTATCTGTGTTACTTGGGTTATGTAGCTATATTGGTAATTAATCAATATCCAAGATGAGGCAAGTGGTATTAAACAATTAAGCTGTCTGTAGCTATACCTTCCTCGTGGTGGTAAGTTTACCACGTTGGGCGCCACATCAATTAACTCGGATTTAGGAATTGTAAAACAATAGCTTTGTGTACTCAGCGACATAGCTGGGTGAGTACCTAAGGGTTTATTTAGTTAAGCGAGCAAGTTTCGGTTCCTCCCTACTGCGATTCTTAGTTTGTCGTAAAGGTGACGGATTGCCGAGGAAGAGAGTGTAGCCGTTGGAACGTTAGAGAGCGCGGGCTGAGCTGGCTGAGGCCGCGCGCACACAGGTGCGGGTTCGGGTCCTCTCGCTTCCGCGGCGTCGCTAGGCGGGTGAGGCGTGCGAAGCCCCAGAACCGAAGATTTTTTTAACATTACATAGTTACAAATCCTGGATCATGGTAGACCATGATCCCAGATTTAGAGAAAAAGTGGACCCTGATTGTGACTACTGAAAGTACTCCTCGCCATTTTAAACAAACAAACAAACATAACATCACGCCCATAATACCCGAAGGGGTAGGCAGAGTCAAAGGAGCACAGGCCCTTTTACCACATTCAGCTAAAAATAAAACCGGGTCAGATGGAAAATTGTGAATAAGTGGCTAGCTTGTCGCCTACACAATCACATACCCAAAACCCGATATACCATTAGGTAGTCGCCTTTTACGATATGCTAGGCAAGAACCACAGTAGGCACATTTTTTTAAGGCCCAGACCAACATGGGACAACATTTTTTATATTTATGGGATTTCGGTTTTAGGGCACGTTATATTATAAGACATTATATGTTAGGGCTTAAATATAACTATAAGTACCTACAGCGAGTTGTGTTGTGTGAATGGTTTCATATCCAAGGAAATTTACCCGTCCTCAGTTTGGACAAATTTTTTTTGTTATGTTTATTGGCGACGATATAAATGACACGATAAACAAATGCTTGAAAATGTTATCGTTTAAATCTTCAAATCTGTTCTAAATCTTCAAATCTGTTCTGACAATAAAAGTGTTATATTTCGCCTTAGAGCGTAGCTAGTAGTTGTTTTACTGTTTGGTATGCATTTTATCAAAACCACATTCAACGTATCGAAATGATAAAAAAAAAAATCATAAAACAGCTACATATTATATACATCGAAGTTACCGCAGCATTATGGAATATTCTGAAAGGTTGGAACAATTTAATATGTTTACACAAAGACAACGTAAGGAACAGCTGGCAATGTTTTTCTTGTATAAATTATTGAAGTACGAGGTGGATTGTCCGTCTCTTCTATCACCGATAAATATAACGGTATCTAAGAGTCACAGCTCGTCTGCAACTATTATAAACCGTTCTCGGTGACTCTACGAAATAACAGATATGGTAGTTCACCTTTTTTTTTGACGCGGTGAAATGCGCTACGCACCGTCACCCTACCCGGGGGGGCAGGGTGGTGTGTGGGACTCCCGTGGACCCTTGAGTAGGGGGTCCCTGCTTCGGCCAAGATGGTAGTTGCCGGGGTATACCCACCAAAACACCGCGGTATCCCTCATCGCCTTAGTCGAGGTGAGATGTGGGTAACTCGCTCGGCGCAGCCTTCGCTTCCACTTTCACCTCCAGCGACCGGCCCGCCCTATACGGCGGGCACCACTTGCCCGTCCGCCCCTGCTATTTCCGTCCGTTCCCCCGTTCCGGAGGGGCGACAGTATTAGCAGGGGGTGCCGTACTATTCCCGTCCGGGTGACAGCGGAGGCCTGTCCTGTATTTGGCTCGATCACAGCGAAGAGATAGGCGCGCTGTTCGGACCACGACGGGCACGAGGTGAGGGTGTGCTCCGCCGTGTCCTCTGCCGTGCCGCAGTGTGGGCACGACGGGGACTCCTGTCTCCCTATCCAGTGCAGGTACTTCCAGAAACACCCGTATCCGGACAGTACCCGCACCAAACGAAACGTCAGAAAAGGCGATGTTGAGCGCTCGAGCCAGCGAGCCAGCAGCTTCCAACACTCCCGGTCTCGTAGTTCCTCACCTATTTGTACAATGTTAAACCAATATATAATTATTTTTTTCAAAATAGTAGTTGAGTTCTTTACTGTGACAAGACCACATCATTCAAGAAGTCAATTTTGCAATGTTGTAGGGCACCATTTTTAGGGTGTTTCTCCGATATTATTTTGTTTTATAAGTTAATATCATTGTTATGTAAATTTCACATTTTGAGGATATATTTTCTTTATAAATAATGTAAATGTTTTAAGTATAACTAAGTTGTGCATACTTACCTATAATTTAAATACAGATAATACCTCTCACCTAAAATGTCGTAACACAAGCCGCTTTATGTACCTACATATTTAGTTGGTAAGCCTTATTAAATAAATAAATCATAGAAAAGCCTGTTATGTCTTTTAAATATTATAGATTGTAATATTTATAGCATACAATTTTAGGACACCCGTATCATCGTACCGTATGAAATCCCGTAATATAATAATATTATATTACTGGATAGTGATATAATATTATAGATTAGGGCAAGTGATATTATGAGATACTAGGTTATGGCTACTTATCATTCGGACACATGGTCATTATGTCACAATACATTATGACACGTCAGATTATGTATAAAAGATTTACGAGACAAAATAGAGAACCAAGCATGAGAATATACTTGGGTCGTAAAGTAGGTATTTATCACCATCCTATCCCCACTCAAAATTTTTTGCATATGTATAATGTGATTATTATCTATGTCCATTTTCACTTTGTATTTTCGCTATTCAAATAAAGTTTGTCGAGTTGAGTGTAACTGCTTAGTAATTTACCCAATTTTCTTAAAAAGTATGGCAAAAAAAATGTGGCAATGTGGAATAAAAAAAATAAAACGCCTTTAGTTTTACATAGTTTTAACTTTAATAATATTGTAAAAGAGATAAATGCGGGCGAGCGGCCGCACACCCGGGCAGCCCGTAGACGGTCAACTTCCTACAATCGTTATAAGCGCGCGCCGCGGTGCGACTGCTGCGCGCTGAGCCGGGACAAATGACGCGGTAGAACTGCTCACTAAAGTCTGCCACGCGGCTTTGCGTGTCTCATAGGAAATATTAAAGAACCTGACGCCTGTCCTACAGGCATCCCTAATCCTCAGTGGCCTGTCGGCCGAACTGGGAGTTCACTCTACACTGCTATCACATAAACATTTCTGACACCTGCATTTACGCTACTCTTGACTAAACCTAACGGGTGACGCGCTACTACATTTGAAATTCGATTTGCTGCTATAACGGCAGCGAGGAACGGAGCGGTTGCGTATTCGGCCAAATGCGCGGTCACCATAATGGGTACACCCGATAATTCTTATTGGCGATGCAAAAATTATCCTTGCGCCTCTAGCGGCGAAATTTATTATTATATTTGTATTTGTTGTTGTTGTACTCAATTATTACCTACTTACGGAAATTCGGGAATAAGTTTTCATTCTTTTCCAAAAGACACATTATAAAGAAAAAAATTAAGGGGAATGCTTTAAGAATGGGCAAGCCGATTTCACCAATGAGAGTTTGTTCTTACCATTTTCAAGCTTTAAACTATTTTCCAACATTAAGTATAATTATGTTTTAATTATTTTATTGTACTTTTATTATATTCACATGTATTTTATAAGTTATTTATTTAGTTAAGGCTAAGGCGAGTTTCTCGTTAGATAACGAGATTATGTTTAATGTTCCAGATTCTAAACGGCAGAATGTAAGTAACATTAGCACAAGAAATAAAATCAATTTCCATATTCTTAAGATACATCGATCCAGTTCTATAATGGCTGGATGTTTGGATTTAATGCCGACGTGAGCAGTACCAGTGCATGTCAAAGTGTCGTTCTTAGACAGCTTCACAATTTGGACACTCGAGGCGCTAGTTAGGATCTTTGTATCGCCAATATACCTATATCAGTCGATATTATAACGATTGCAGAAAATATATTTATAAACGGCAAGGTGAGTAGCCGCAGCGGCGCCGGCGCGGCGCTAGCGGCAGCCGGCGACGGCGGCCGGCAGCGGCAGCGGCGACTGCCCCGACGAGCAGATGTCCTGCGCACACACACACACGGTCAGCCGGCGCTGTGCCATAAGCAGACTAACGGCGAATGGTGACGGCTCGATGACCCTGTCCTATGTGCCAAGAGTCGTGGGTTCCATCCCCATCCGGGACAATCGTTCGTGTGATGAATACTTTAGTTTGTTCTGTGTCTGGTTGTTAATATCTAATATTTATTTAAGTATATATTTGTAATAATACACTACTGTTGATTCTGATATCTGTAACACATTTTCTTAAGCATCCACCTCGGAGTTAGATTAATGTATGCGATTAATGTTGTCGAATATTATTTATTCATAATGATCGTAAAGATGAGGACCGCTGAGCTCACCTGGTAGGAGAACTGCGGGAAGGTGTCGTGCGCGGCGAGCGCGTCGTCGCGCTCGGGCGGCGTCAGCTCCACCGACTCGCCCGTGAACTCCGAGTCGAAGTAGCGCGTGTCGGTCTCCGACTCCACCTGCGGCTTGAACGGCGGCGGGATCTGCGCGCGCGTCGCGACCAGGACAATGACCCAGTCAGACAATGAGACAGAATCTTTGGTTTCAGCTTTGGTAAACATTGACTCTAAACCTCGTTTTTGATTACTGGCAAATAATATAAGTAATGATACTTTGGAATGAATAGATGAATCTCGGAACGAATCGATCGTTCTATAAACATAGAAACCTTGTTAAACTGTAGGTTTGTCGATGTTCATTACTAATAAGGGCGGTTCGCTGGTCGTCGGTTCAGGTACCTTTTTGGCGACGAGGTCGGCCCAGTTGATGGCGGCGAAGAAGGGGTGGCGCATGATCTCCTCCGCGTCGTCCGGCCCCGCGCCCAGCCGCCGCCGCGGGTCCTGCGCACAACCCCCACATTCATGTCGTTTGTATTCTAATAATATCACAAATGAATTAAGCCGAAATATAAAAATGAGTTTAGGTTCACTCTAAGCAGCAGGTAGGTATGCGAGTGAACCGGTCATATATGATATTGCGCAGTTCGCACACACGTTTTATGCCAAAGGTGCAAAAAAAAGGAAATTGGGAAATTTTTATTAAGAAAAAAGCACTACCCTCAAATGATTGATAAACCAACGCGAGTGAGACCGCGGGAAAAGGAAACTACAAATCAACAATTCATTTCATTTCATTTCATTAAGATGACCGAAGTAATTTTAATAGACATCAACAATAGAGTGAATCGAATATCGAAGCAGACTCGCGCAGCACTAATATTATGGCAGCGCGAGCGATGTCCCGCCCGACTGTCATCTCGACCCGCCGCGGACTATGACTGCTCTCATGCTGACATGATTGTCCCACGTTGGACTGTAACCTTAAAAAGGATGTGCCTACTGTGTTCCTTGCCCAGCAAATCGCCTTAAGGCAACTAATGATATATCGGTGTTTGGGTGTGTAATTGTGTAGGCGACGAGCTAGCCACTTGTCGCTACTTTTTCACAACTTTATTTTTCGGCTGAATGTGGTGGCTAATCGCCCCTTTGACTCTGCCTACCCCTTCGGGGATTACGTGATGATATGTGAGTACCAGAGTGGTCTCACCCGCGGTCCCCGTGCCGCTGCGCTGGCGGTACCTTGGTGAGCAGGCCGGCGAGCAGCGCGCGGCAGGGCGGCGAGGCGGCGCGCGGGAAGCGCACCTGCTCCGTGCGGATCAGCGCCTTCAGCTCCTCGTAGTCGCCGCTGTAGAACGGCAGCCGGCCGCACGCCATCTCGTACATCACCACGCCCAGGCTCCACCTGCCGCGCCGGACAATGAGCGGGACTGACAATGGCCGAGGTTACAACTCATTCCCGTCCGACACCACATTGGCGAGTCTGGTTATTATGTCATAACATGGGCGTACGCAGCTGCCAAAGTATTGCCCCTGGATTTAGTCCAGGGGCAATACGATATTTTTTGGTCCAGGAGGGAACAAGTTATTGTAGTAAATAGACCATCAGGTCACCTTGGCACACGAGTTAGTAGTTTAGAGTAGTTGCTCAATAAGCTAAGCGGAATACTTATACTTTGCTTATTGAGCTAGTTGCTCCGTCATACTTACGCTCCGACTGCGATCGCTCCGTCGCGCCCACTACGCGGATGTCGCTGCTTGTGACTGGGAGTCCCCCGGGCCCCGCCCTGTACCCGAGGCGCCGCACCGCGGCCCGACGCCCCCCCAGCCGACCCCGAGTGCAGTGAGAGCGGTTACCAGTCGACGGCGGGCCCGTAGTCGACCACCTCGTCGTGCACCTCGGGCGCGATGTACTCGCGCGTGCCGCAGAACGTGTTCGTCGTGCGCCCGTACGTGATGTCTTGCTGCGTGCAAAAACAATTAAATAGAACTATTGCAGTATGTATATTTACATTTTAACCTATGTATACATATACAACCATGTATATTTTGATTAAATAATATTTACAAAACGTTAAATAAACCCTACTAAGAACTGTATGGCGTGTACGCACCGCCGCTCACAAGTTCACAAGGTACTTAGTCCCGTCAGTATTATATTGTCTAATATAATAAACGCAAGCGCCGCGCGCCGGGCGCTGCTGTACAGTCACCTTTATTTTTTACGTGAGGAATGCATTTACGCACCGTCCAAGTAAACCTAGGTTCGGCCTACGAGGGATGTGCCGCTGCCGATCCATGCGGCCCATCTCGAGGGAGAGGCAAACCTCGCCCCCAGAACACCTCGCGGTCCTTATGACGGCACAGACCACAGTGTCACCCCATCCTATTTAACGGACGAGGATCCACGTGTCGTCATCTTCTCTGGGGCTGCTTGAACGAAGTGAATACAGGCCCCCCGCAAACACTCCACAACCCCAAGGGCCCTTTTAGTCGCCTCCTACGACAGGCAGGGATACCACAGGAGTATTCGGAGCCCCCCCTGTAGGGCGCCGCCGGGCTAGACACCATCGCCACGGCGGCCTCGCCTTCTGCGTCGGGCGGGATTGTCGAGCTCGCGCTGACGTTCGGCGCTCTCCTTCTGCGACATAACGATGCCGCAGAAGGAGAGCACCGCCTCCCAGGAGCTCTCGCTCGCCACCATGGCTGACACCACGGATGGCAGCGAGAGGTCCTGCCCAACGGCGCCGGAGAGCGCTGCGCGCTCGCCGGCAAGAGCCGGACACACCTCCAGCGTGTGCTGGGCACAGTCCTCGATGGCACCGCAATGGTGACACGACCTGGACGCCTTCCGACCGATCCGACACAGGTGTGGTACGGCCACCTTCCCATACTCGCGCGAGGTCAACGAGGCAATACAAAAAGCTTGTAATTTCGTGAGTTTTTGAGATGCCATTATAATTTTTTTATACTGATTTTTAAATGAAAATATTCGACCCGTGTTTCGGCTTAAGTATATATTAAAAATAATCTTGTATATTACAAGTTTTTCCCGCGACTCCGCCCGCGCCAAATTTGGTCTGTTTTTTGTAAGAGTCTATGGACTCTATCGTGTACCCTGTGAGATTTATTAAAGTTCCTTGGATAAAAAGTAGTCTATATCCTAAATTAGAGTTCATACTTTGTGAAACCAGAACTTACTACACATTGGTACAGATTTGCTGCGTTTATACAAATATTCTTACAAATTAAATTTCTCCGTATTTTATAATCAAATATCCATTGTTAACTTAGGGTTTTCCAAAAAACTTTAACTCATCACTAAGTCCTATATAAATAACTAGCTGTGCCAGCGGTGTCACCCGCGTTTATGGTTAATATTATAAAGACTATTTCCGTCATACATGATTTCGATGTAACTTTAACCATTAAGGCTGCACACGCGACGGAAGCTTAAAAAATGGAGTAACTTCTCCCGTTTTCCCAACATTTCCCTTCACTACTCTGCTCCTATTGATTGTAGCGTGATGAAAAGTATACTATAACCTGCCCAGGAGTATGAAGAATAATTGTACCAAGTTTCGTTAAAATCCATCGAGTAGTTTTTGTTTCTATAAGGAATATACAGACAGACAGACAGACAGACAGACAGACAGACAAAAATTTTACTGATTGCATTTTTGGCATCAGTATCGATCACTAATCACCCCCTGATAGTTATTTTGAAAATATATTTCATGTACAGAATTGACCTCTCTACAGATTTATTATAAGTATAGATTATACGAACCCCCTTTGGTTAAAGTGATCTAATATTGAAATGTTACCTTGCAAAGTCCGAAGTCGGCCATCTTAATATGTCCGTCCTTGTCGAGCAGCAGGTTCTCGAGCTTGAGGTCGCGGTAGATGATGCCCTGCGCGTGCAGGTAGCCCAGCGCCGACACGATCTCGGCGCCGTAGAAGCGCGTGCGCTCCTCCGAGAACAGGCGCGCGTTGGACAGGTGGAAGAACAGCTCGCCGCCGTTGGCGTACTCGGTGACGAAGCACACGCGGTCCGCCGTGGGGAACGAGTAGCGCAGCTTCTGCCGACACCGCGCCAGCGCGCATGCTAGTATACCTGGAGCTACAGATCGCAATGCCGGATCTACAGATCCAGCTGCATCCAGCGCATTGTTGGCCCTGCTGGATCCAGCGAGTTGCGGTGGATCCAGCAGGATCAGCAGATCGTGCTGACTTGTGAAATCTCATTCTCCCTCTAGCTAGCCACTTCACAAGTTTCCATCTAAACCAGTCCAATTTCATTTTTGGCTGGTGGTTAAAGGGTCTTGCTGCCTCTTTGACTATGCCTACCCCTTCGGGGATCGCGGGCGTGATGTTATAATTCCACCCGCGTTTATATAGCGTTTATTCCTCGATAAATGAGCTATATATAACACTGAAATAATTTTTCAAAATCGGTCTAGTAATTCCTGATTTTAGGGCGTTCAAGCAAACAAACAAACTCTTCAACTTTATAATATTAGTATCAATATAGCAAACATATAGAGTACAAACAACTAAATCACTATAGGCAGAATGTCTGTTAACAAATGTTTACCAAAAAAGGTGCGTTTCATTAAAATAAACCGCATTTAACATTACCGAAGGTGTGAGTAAATGGTTACATCCAACTGTTTCACTCCGCTTGTAAGATAGGCAAATGAGACACCTCCGTAAACGCAACTAGATTTTACATTAACAGGCACATCAGACATACGTACACCACAAATTCCTTAGCGTATCTATCCCAAACTGTTCTAGATGCTGCCAGGGCGATGGTTACCTATTCATCATTATTGTTTAGGTACGTTACAATAGTCGCACTAAGTTCTCATCTTATCGAATGATCAAAATGTGTCTAACGTTTGTTATTGCCGCATCCTTTTAGAAGATAAATGTGACCTTACAGCGAGGATAGTTAGCTAGTCGCCCCTGTAAACGTAAGCCACATTGGACGCGTTAGCAACAGCAATGATCACGGATGCAGATTAATAATACAATATATGAATATCTATGTATATGGATCTGCTATTTCTTAGAAGAATAAAGTACCAAAGAAATATCCCGTCGTTACACTAGACAAGCGTTCTGGAACGAATAAAGATATTATATTTCTAGTCTCCAGTATAATATATGGGTAGAGAATATTATTCAGAAAAATTTTACAATAATAAAAATAATGTGCAACTGTGCATTTTAAGAGTCATATTGTACAGCATCCCAACTCTTGACAAGTCGGTTTTATCCTAAGTACACACACGTGATCCATACAAGAAAATACAACAAAATATGTGCAAAACCCGTTTGAATTGAATACTAAACCATATTCCACAAAAACTAACTGGCCAAGAAACAGCAAAAATAATACCATGACATTATGTTAAATAATCCCCGGCATACTCTCGATATCATCGCAACCATCGCAACGGCCGCGACCCAGACACATCCTGAACAACAAGTTATGTCTGTAATTTATATTACTTATTTAATTTGTAGTTATATTAACAAGTAGCAATGCTTAAACATCATCATGGAAGCCTGGCACATTGTTTCCTTTAATCACTGTCTGAGTGATCGTGTCGTCGCTTTATGACGAGACACTGAAATAAAAATTATGCTACTGGCCCGATTGCTTTTGTCGGTAATATCTTAAATCGACACTTGATATATAAAATAAAATACACTTATACAAGTATACAAGTTAAATAATTGAAAGATATCCCCAATGGAATATGCTTAATAAAAAAATTGGCTTGTAAACTATTAATATAAAGCAGAATGGCTTTTCTTACTTTATTCATAATTATTTCTTTTGAAAAACGCTGCATAAAGTATGTGCAGATGGGAAATAAAATAATAAACATTACCGTGAGGAATGGATGATTAGTAGTTTTAAGTACGCGGTTCTCGGAGATGGTGTGGGCCACCTCGTTGCTCTGCAGGATCTGGTGCTTCTTGAGAATCTTCATGGCGTACAGCTTGCCCGTACCCTTCTCGCGGCTTAGCACCACCTTGCCAAATGTGCCTCTGCCTAGCACCTTCACGAACTCAAACTTTTCTAATGTCTATAACACAAGAAAGTGCTACAATGTTTCTTTCGAGTTAGACTGGGTGGTGGTGAAGACATTCAGCAAAGAGATCAAAAACACATGTTGTGGTCCGGGAGCGGACATTGTTATGTTTTAACATGTTTTTTTGATCCAGGATCAAATATATTGTATTATGTACTTAGAGAGCTATGTTACAAACCATAAAATATATCTGATTCGAATTATGCAAGGCACCTTAAGTATATAGGTATAATAATAATTTACTCACTACACGCTTGGGGTGGCGCACACTTGTGCCGAGTTTCGCAATATCGGGGTCGGGCAGCACACTCGAGCCCGCCGTTCCCATCCCCACGTCCGCGGTGGCCTCTGCCACAGCTTCTGCGGCCACTTCGGTGTGCATGATGGCGCCTAAGCTCAGTTGCCCTGACACATACCGGACCGCTGCCAACCATTCTCCTCTGCGGACAGATAAATTGCAGGGATATTGTCTTCTAGGTTCAGTTTAAGGTTTGTCTGACTAGGAAATGGAAGACAAAATTATTCATAAATTGAATTTAGGGACCTATATAAATAGGTTTTCCTGTTTCACAAGAAGTGTACAGAAACAAATTTTTTCCACTAACTTCGGTATTTTATGGTACTCTAATGACTATTTGGGTCAGAGGGTAGGGTTGGGTAATGGAATACGGACCGTTCTTTTTCAGTCTCACTGGAGAAAATGCGTTCTATAGTATTGCACTGCAGGCCACGGATGGTGAAGGTGTACGGCCGCGGCTTGTCCACGGCCATGATCTGGCAGTCGCGCACCGTGAACTTGTTGAGCGGGTCGCGGTAGTTGTTCCGCTCGGGCTGCGTCTTGAACCCCACCAGGTCGCCATTGTCAAACAGGATGAAGTAGCGGTCGCGCCAGTTGCGGATGTGCTCGCCGCGCTTCTGCAGCCAGCCCTCCTTCACGATGTTCCCGGGCGGCGCCTCCGCCATCGCCCTCGCGGCGTCACTGCCCGGTGCTTAATGACGGCGAACGGCGGCTGACAACACCACGTTGCAAACTTCAATATTGTTTCAATCGAACTTTGTAATCAAGAGCATATTTGTACGCAATATTATCCTGTGTGTTGACTTGTTTGCAACGTTCAAAAGTACTTTTTCCTAATAATGCAACAGCAATAACACAAACAACCTATGTTTGCAACGTTTCAACATAAAAATACGTCGACTATATATTTAAGTACCTACTGTATTTTTATTAATCTTGTTTTATGGCCTCGCGGTTACAATATCATTATTAAAGTTGTATCGTCTGGAGCCTAAGGAAGGGAGAGCGATAGATATGTCACTACGTTAAGTTAGAAAGAGAGCTCCGATAAGTTTACGAAGTCAAAAATAATCTATCTATTTGGAAGAATTGTATCACACAGTCACACAGTATCGCTAAACGGAATTTGACATTACTTGACATTGACAATGACAACGTCAATATTATGAGCGTTTCGTTAAAGGTACGAAGTTGAAAAATGATTAGTTTTATTGCTCTAAAATGCAAAAGACAAAAGGAAATGTATGAAACATTAAAATGTGTTTATCCGTGCGCAGGCGAGGTGCGCTCAGATATCATGATCCAGTATTTAGCGAATCTAGGCAACCCTTTGATTGGGGGGTTCCCCAATCAACCTATTTATCATTTAGTCAGCGGAAGACCTTTAATTTTATTAGATTTAAATTGAAAAATGGTTGTTTTAGTCACCTGTTGGTCTGGGACTTAAAAATAATTTGCCAACTGTGTTTCTTGCCTAGCATGTCGTAAAAGGCGACTAATGTTGGTATATGGGGTTTTGGGTATGTGATTGTGTAGGCGACGAGCTAGCCACTTGTCACTACTTTTTCACAATTTTCCATCTAACTCAGCCCATTGTCCCGTGTTGGTCTGGAACTTAAAAAAAATGTGCCAACTGTGTTTCTTGCTTAGCTTGTCGTGAAAGGCGACTAATGGTATATCGGGTTTTGGGTGTGTAATTGTGTGGGCGACAAGCTAGCCACTTTGTCACTACTTTTTTACAATTTTCCATCTAACCCAGCCCAGTTTTATTTTTGGCTGAATGTGGTTAAAGGGGCCTGTTGCCCCTTTGACTCTGCCTACCCCTTTAGGGATTATGGGCGTGATGTTATGTTATGTTGTGTTGTTTTCAAATAACACTATGAATTTTCCACCTCGTGGTCCCTGATAGAGCAATAGCACACGGCTCCCAGGCCTTCGTCATTTTATAAAGCCTGAGTTTCTCCAGGTAGGTATAACCCCTATTGAGGCAAGAACAATTTCCGATTATGAAACTTGGGTCGCGGTGGCTTTGTGCAAATATCGGGTAGTAAAGGTACTTTACATAAAATTGGACCCTACTTTCATCATAGTATAACAGCTGGAATTTATATATGTTATTTGGGGAAGTATCAAATGATATACTCTTATAAACCAGACAGTTCTGATGGTGGGCTCGTTCTCCCAGACACATTAAAATCTCCCGTAGGCGCAACCGCAAAGAACACATAAGTAAAATAGCGTGTTTGGTCGGTTCGGTCTATTGCGATTTTTTACTGTGAATCATTATGTCGTATAACTAGTACTGGGTCGTGATTTTTTTTTTTGTAAACTTATAATAAGGCATGCGCTTGACCATAATTCGCCTGAAGGGAAGCGCCATTATGGACTACGATGGAGCCTAATAAGAACCGGTTCATTCTCGCTTTGAAGACCACAGTGTATTTCTTAACGGACTTCATTCAAGCTATTTCTTACTTCACTAAGAAATTGTAACTGTAATAGCTATGTTGTTGAAAAGAGTAACTACCGAGTTTCTTGCCGGTTTTTTCTCCGTTGAAGCAATATTACGAACCGGTGGTACTTATTCATATTACTTATTTGTTGATTTTCTTGTTGAATTGACGATTTATAAGTGTTTGCTTCAAACCTATAAAAATAAAGAGTAAGTATTTTGATTTGATTTGATACAAATTTTCTTGGTAAATCATCAAATAGAACTTACTATTTCACTCGCACCCGCTTACGTATATACTTATATCTGGCGCTCACGCCTAGTGACTATAAATGTGCCTGGCTAGATAAATTGCCGTACCTAATAGGATTGATTTTTAATTTTTTTCACTCATTTAATGACAGAGTTTGGCACAAAGGTTTATAGTACAAAACGAAAAAACAACTCCCAACAAACTATTATGTTTTCCTAAAATCATATCTTACTGACAGATTCTTTTACGTTAAGCATGGAGAAGAAATAACTGGACTACATAGAGCTCACGCAGGAGTGCCACAAGGAAGCGTACGTGGCCCGGTCCTCTATCTGGTGTTCACCTCAGACTTGGCCACGACGGATGGCGTTGTGATAAGTACTTTTGCTGATGACCGACGAACCGGCCCAAGCAAGTAACATGTTACAACGCACTCTAGACAATATTACGGAATGGTTGGCTACCTGGCGGATAAAAGCAAATAAAACTAAGTCGGTACAGGTGACTTTTACGACCCGACGCGATACATGCCCCCCTGTGACGCCTAACAGAGTACAGATACCCCAGGCAATTGAAGCCAGATACCTTGGGATTTACTTAGATCGACGTCTTACCTGGAGAAAACATATTTTTACAAAACGAAAAGCACTGGGAATCCAACTGAGGAAAACGTATTGGATGCTCGGAAGAAGATCACAACTATCCTTGAAAAACAAACTGCTTTTATACAAGCGTATCTTGAAAATGGGCTTATGGAATCCAACTCTGGAGCACAGCCTCCAATTCAAACCTTGAAATACTCCAGAGGTTCCAGTCCAAAATGCTGAGAATAATCACAGACGCTCCATGGTTTTTAACAAACCAACGATTACACCACGACCTTCAAATCAGAACAGTTCAGGAGGAGATTGAACATTCAATGAAATCCTACAGGGATAGACTGGATAATCACCCAAACATATTGACTACGCACTTAATGAATGAAGACTCAACATTCAAAAGGCTAAAAAGAAAGTCCTCTAGATATCTATAGGAATTGCTATACATAAAGGGAGCATGTCGCTGGACTGATTGCCCTTCAAGACTAATTTATAAAAATCTAAACTTAAGCTAAATGTACACAGAAACAGATCGCAGAAATAACATGTGAAAAAAAAAATTGTTGTATCACAACCATAATCAAAGTTCGCTAAGGTCGCCTGGAATTTTTGTATATGACTTAAGGTGGCAATCAATACTAGATATGATTACGGCCTGTTTAATAGTAATGTGCTCCTCCTCGGTCGGTCACGGCGGCCAATCCCAACGAGGATTAGTATACTGCGCAGGAGATATTATAGTGCACAAGTGTGCGCGCAAACACAGGTGCACTCTCTATTCCTTCACTCTCATAGTCCGGTGAGACGGCAATTCGACATGTCCCGAGAGAAGAGTCATGGAGGAGGCACGGGGGTGGTTAAATCGCCAAAGTCCTGTCTCCGGGTTGTTATTAAGTAATTTCAATATTGAAATACCCAGCTACAAATTTTTGGCTCAACCCGGGATTTGAAACCGGGACCTCTTGGTTCTTAGGCGGCGCATGCTACCACTAGACCAACGAGGCAGTCAAACAAAGAGTACATACATACATCATCGGGAAAATGATGATAAATAAAGTAATGAAAAGTGGCAGCATTGTCCACTCAGTCAGGAGCTCAATACACCATGCCCGTTAGTACTACGACATGCTAGACAAGGAATACTGTTCGTATATTCCTTTTCTATTTTCAGATCAGCATGGGGACATTTATAACATCAAAGATAACACAAAAGGGTCGACGACCTTGCAAGAAATACCTTTTTGTTATATTTACTTACAATAGCCAATGACCTCACTATAATCACATACAAACTCTCAAACCTAACGCGTGACCTTCAAAAGGACACATTATTATCTTAATATGTACCTAAGTACCTAAGTAGATAATTCATAAATAGTAACAAAACATTATGTACCTACCCTACAAATATAGTACAGAATAATAATATATACCTACTCTAAACAAAAAGTATTTTATAGGTAGGTATAGAACACCAATAATTTAGGTTATTAATTAATTTAATGATACCTACTATGTAATTCAAACTCAAATTGTTATATTGAATTTCCATATGTGGTAAAGTAGGTACTTACATCACGCTACATATTTTAGGTATTGCGAATTTCTCAGTCGAATAATCTCACGTCGAGGAGAATTATTAATTGAAGTAGGTCATCTCTAAGTATCTTGTTATATAAACTAAGTATTAAATTCGGAGAATTTCATTTTGACTGAATACAATCTGACCTTTCCACATATAAGAATAGGTTTACTAAGTAGGTGCTAAAGCTATGTATAAAATAAATGCATCTGGCATGTATTACGTAATCGAACCGATTGACTCGGCTTGGTCTCAAATAAGCAGTGACACTTGAACTTTGGCAGAGCCGTGGGCGGCGCGCGCCGTCTCGCGCAGATCGATGCGCGCGGGGCGGGCGGCGCGCCGCTGCGCTCGGCCCAGCGCGGCAGTGGCTGCTCCAGGCCTCGCCGCGCGGCCCGCGATCCGACCGCTCCACTCCCGCGACCGCCCGTGTGTTGCGATGAAGGTATAGAGCCCCCTTGCCCGTAGCGCGGTAGTGGTATGACTTAGCTGTAAGTCGCGGCGGAGGAGTCGCTCCGGTACGTGTCCGTAGATAGTCTGAATGTGTCTCTGTCTGCCGCCGCGCCCTCGCTCGCCGCCCTCGTGGCCTCGCCCGACCATCTCGCTGATCATTGCACGGACCGATCATCCCAGCGACTCACCGCACGATCACGAGCTCACCCAGCCTTCATTGTCACCCGCTCGGCGACTGCTCTATCACGCCATTAACATTTTCTCCCTGCTCACTTGTTGAAACGAACGTTCTGATAATGGATACGGTTACCTACGTATTACGTATTTTCTTCTAAATGAAAGGCGAGTTATATTTAATATGTTAACATTAAACAGCTGTAGGTATCTACGCAAGCGAATGCTGTAATGTTATAAGAATATTAAACACAATCTAATCTGTAAGTAAGGAAGTTTGTGTCAACAGGACGTACGATCAATAAAGTACCATAATATTCTATCTGTCATCTATATGTACGTAGTTAGACCATTGAGCTTTTTATTGTACAAAGCGTAAAATTAATATCTTGGTGCGGATAATATATTTCTGTTAGGTCGTGGTAGTGGACGGGAATACCTATACTTACATAATTGAATGAAACGGCGTAAGCAGCGAAAAGTTGAGCCGCCACTTTACAATCGATTGCATTGCATTTCTTATAGCACACTATGAACATCTTTGAGATATTAATACATCTTTAACATGAGATATTATGTAGCTTTTACACTCAATTACAAAGAAAAGTCTTGTACAAACCTTAATCAATATAATTACAATTTCCATGTCCTTTTGTTTCAGCAACACGAAGAACCAGCTGTAAGCACGTATAATGCTAAAGTTACCCAAAGGCCTTAAAAAGAAGAAAAAAGGGAAAAAGTCTAAGCGCAAAGGAGAAGAAGAGTTATTCACCGAGGAGGAATTAGAGAAGTACAGAAGAGAACACCAGCAGCAGCAAGCTGACGCTGGAGAGAGTTCTGTCAAAGAGAATGAGGAGTGGTCTAAGTTCAAGGATTTAACAACTGGCGTCGATTCTGTGCTTAAGAAGACACAAGGCGATTTAGATCGTATAAAGTCAACTTCATTCTTCCAGCGGGTAGCCCCGAAAGAGGTAAAGAAGGTTGAGAAGCCGGCTCCACAGAGGCCTGTAGTCGAGGTTACAGAAGCGGACTTTCCTCAGCTCGTAGCCGCGGCGGCCGCTGCGGAGGCCGACGAGGACAAGAGTGAGTACGGAGTTACAGACGACGAATCCGAAGAGGAGGACCAGGACGATATCTTCGACACCTCTTACGTAGATGCGGTCGAGCGTGGAGAGGTGAAGCTTACTTACGTCCCAGATTCACCAGAGGAACCGCAGGACGACGACATATTTGACACTTCCCACGTTGATGCTTTGATAAAGGGACAGGAAGTTAAAAGCGTTAAAGGAGGGAGAGCGTTAGATATAGGCGTTGCAGTTGAAGTTCTCACTGGAAGAATCGATAATCTCAAAGTTACGACAAAACGATCAAAGAGAGTAATTCCAGGTGATTTATTACTTGAAAATACTGACCAGGAGCCATCAGTTGCTTCAGTATCGGTCGTCAGTGAGCCTGTAGAGAAAAGTATCTTAGACACTGATGCGGATATACCTTTAACAACTCCTATAGATTTGAGTGTTTCTCTACACACTTCACTGATACAACAAAACAAACCGGATAATCTCGAAGATCAATTCGTATCGGAATTTTCTAGAAATATAGATGTCGATGAAGAAGATGAATTAGACGAATTCGCATTGTTAGCTGCTGAGTCATTGGAAGGAAGTGGGGAAGTTACGAAGTTACAAGAACAAGAAATTAAACTTGAACCAGTATTACAAGAATCTTGGTCTGCCTTTGAAGCTGATAAAAACGAATCTGTATTTGCAGAATGTATAGTCGAGGATCAGATTGACGTTGTTGATCCTTATTTGGATCAGGATGATCCTTTTGATACCAGTTTTGCAGATGCTGTAATCCCTGTTTCTAAACAAGTACAAGAAGAAACTGTTATATTTGAAGACGACGACGACTTCGATCCACGGGCCGAAGAAAATCGAGCTAGACTAAATAATAGACGAAAATCATCTGTGCGTATACATTTAACTGATCCCTCTGGATTGCGAGAATCCATAACTTCTGATGATATTGTAGACAATAGTAAGGGTGGAGACAAAGAAATCTCTCGCGACTTACTAGGAGGTAGCACGACTGATTTAACACAACTAGGTGACTCGCCACTTGATCCAGTAGATATCAATAACACTGGTGAAATCGATCCGTTTGATACAACTATTGTTGATAAAATAGTTGCTCCGGGAAAAGTAGAATTAAAACTTTTGGAACAAGAACTAATCGGATCTGCACCAGCCCCAATATACAGAGTTCCAAGTGACCCAGACTTTGACCCTCGGGCAGAGGAGCCAACTAAACTTGAGCGTCGTGCATCTCGTCCCGAAAATCTAATTGTTAGTAAAAGTGTTGTGTTCAACGTTGAATCCGGAGAGACTCTTGGCTTAGATCCAAAACCAAAGACAGCAAAGCCTGTAACACCATATTATACACGTGACATATCGATTACTGAAGATCTTAATGAAGAATTAGAAGCGGCAGATACAGTTGGTGATATTTTACCTCGAACTCGTTCTGACGAGGATATCGCTCCAAAACAAAGTTATCAAAACAAGAGACGACATTCCGAATATCCTCAGTCGGATCACTCGAAGGCTAACGTAAAAGCAGCTGATCTTTTGCACAGTGGGCAAACTGATATTCCTGTAAAAGTTTTAACACCTTCAGGACCACGACAAAGTTCTGAGGAAATTGAAACTGATCCATTCGACACCTCATTTGCTACTAATATAGCGCCAAGTAAAACTGAATTAAAGTTACTGGCGAAAGAATTTTCGTGTGAGGAGACAACGCAATTGGACACAGAAGGAAAACCCGATCTACTTGATCCGTCCGACGACATCTTTCAAGTAAAAGCTCTAACTCCTGAGCCTTCCGACGCTGTAAAACTACCACAAGAAGACTTTGATCCATTTGACACGTCATTCGCTGGTGATCTAAATCCAGGCCGCACAGAGTTAAAACTTTTGGAATCTGAATTCTTACATTAACAAAGGTTTGACATCCAAAGGGATTTAAGATGGCATTTAATCCATTCCTGAGTATGAATGAGCCGGCGGCGCCGGTTGCCGCTGACGTGCTCAACCCGTTCATGATGGCCGCCGACCCCGAACCGGACGCATACGCAGGGGAAAACCCATTTGCGACAAGCAATCCGTTTTCCGACTTTGGGAGTGGGTACGAGCCTCCCGCCGGCGACACAGTGCCTGTTGATATTTTTGGCAGTGCAGATCCTCCTGGCATAGGCGCGAAGCACTTTGATGACTTTGCTCCAGAATCGAAATCTCCGTTTGATATGTTTGAGACCCCTGAGATTCCTGCTGAGAGCGAGCGATTAGTGAAACCCACGGAACTTGATCTGATAACGACAACAACCGATAATACATATCCAAATGTGGATGATCTTCAAGGACCGGTACCACCAGGCCGCCCTCTGCCTCCTGAAACGCAAAATCTAATTTTGAGTGTCACGGGACAGATGGAGTTTGCGAGCTCTCATCTTCTGGATCGTATTCCTCCAACACGGACCCCGAGTCCGGTATCAGTACGAGATATACATTCCCCGAGTCCAACTCCTGAACCCGAGCCTCCCGAGGAGTCAGCGGCTGTTGAAGCCTTCGATATCAATCGGAACAAGCCAGCTCGGCCCCCGCCGGCGCGCCCGCCACCTGCTGCTCGCCCGCCCCCACCGCGTCCGGCGCCCCCACCAAAAGTGCCTCCACCAGTGCCGCAGCCACCAACTCAAACTCAGCCTGCCGATGATATCAATCTATTCGATGCACCAGTACCTGCAGTCGTCAAACCGACCAAGGAGGCCATTATGAGTTTGTATTCAGCGCCGAAACAGGAAGTGAAGCAAGTCGATTTTTTGAGTGATGACATATTGGATGATATTCCGACTTCGGAAGCTAGTAGTGAAATACAACAGCAAGGATTGACCAGTCAAGCTACGCCGGCAATTAATCAGACTAACGACCATATGGCAGATGAAATGGTCCTAGCTTCATCCATTCCTAATGCTTTTGACGAAACGCCGAAAGATGCCACATTTACGTCGGCAACAGATAATGCTGGTAGTGCAGCAATGGATTTTACATCACCAATGGACTGCTCAGAACCCCCATCCGATACAACCGTGCCGTTCAATACTTCTCCATTCTCTGACGCTGTTAACGATAACGTCCAAGTTCGCCGTCCAAGCGGTAGTGAGAAGAATCCATTCGAAGACATAGGTTTCACAGAGGTAACTAGTACCACGACAGCTTTCAATGATACTACCACAAACATATTCGGTGTATCTAATGAAGACACGATTATGCAGAACGCGAATACGACCGAAGTAATGCAAAATAATGTATTTTCTGCAATGCCCGCTGCAGAAGTTAAAGTGGAAGCCGAAGCCTTCACTTCACCTTCAGTGGACGCATTTGGTACGAGCCCGCATTCGCAGCAGATGGATGACCCTTTCACGAATATTCAATCAACAAACGTAGACGCAGGATGGGGTGCGTCTGAAGCGATGGCACAGGATGCCTTCCCTGAATCCCAAGATGCATTTGATGCTTTTTCTGCTAAATTTGACTCTACCTCGGCTAACCATGTGAACACGGGTATGTTATACAGAAATTGCAAACATATTTGATTTAACTGACAATCTGTACTTTACTTTAATCAATGATTTATGATTGCAGGTGCATGGGGCGACGAAGGTGGCTCGCAGGGTACGGCGGGAGGATTCGAAGCGGAAGCCTTCGATCCGTTCCTGAGCATGGCTGCGCCACCGCCCCCCGCCGCCACCCCGCGCCTCGAGAATCAGGGCTCGCGAGACTCCGCTGATGACACCTTCTATGTTTCTATTAGGTAAGGTTCTATTAGGTGGAGAGTTAGAGAGACTATTTGAGTGACAGTACATGTGGGGTAATGTTTTACAAAATGTCGTCTGACATAAAAAGAGTATGTCAACAATTCAGAGCTTTTATTTGACTGAATAGTAGAAACTGCGTTATAGTATCTACATTTGTAGGAGTAACGTCGCGGTACTGATAATTCAACTAAGATTAAGGATTACTTAAATGTTTTCTTGGAAAGATAAGTTTTAGTAGTTAAAACAAAGACCCAGTTGGTGTAAAGTTTAAATAAATATCCGACGACATTACATTCATTAATCTGACTGCGTGATAAGTAGCTTAAGCACTTGTGTTACGGATATCAGAATCAACAGTGGTATTACAAATGTATACTTAAATAATGGATATTAACACCCAGACACAGAACAAACACAAGTATTCATCGCACGAATGTTTGTCCTGGGTGGGGATCAAACCCACAACTCTTGGCGCATGTGGCAGGGTCACTACCAAATGCGCCATTGAGCCAGTCAATTTCATACTATTTGTTGAGCACATAACAGTATAGCGAGCGGTTCGACAGACCGAAGGAGAGCTCGCCGGGCGGCGCGGAGCCGGTGCCAGTGCTGGCGCCGCCGCCGCGGCCGCAGGCGCTGCCCGAGTCGCCGCGCGCTAACCCCTTCGACAAGGGCAGCGCCGAACCGCTCGCCGCGCACCCGCCGCCGCTGCAGCTGCAAGGTCAGACCGACAAGCGACGCCAGTCTGCACAGAGCCAGTAGCGTAACTACAGGGCCAAAAATACCACGGGCCCCACTGGGCCTGAACCCACGGAGGCCCGTGAGCACGGGGACCCCCCCCCCCCCCTCAAACGGTCATTTAGTGCGCAAGTATGACATTACATGCCCTTGGTAATGATGCTATATAATACCTGTTGTCATTGATTTTTTCATCATCTTCCTAGGTTATGTCCCGTGTTTAGACGGGGTCCACTTAGACCATGATCCAGGATTTAGCGAGTCTGGTATTTACATTGAAGTGACTGCCTATCTGACCTTCGTAACTCTAAAATAGGGGAACCAGACAATTTTTGGATCATGATTACAAATCCAAAGTTGTTTGAATTTGCAGGTTCCATCACAATGTTTTCCCTCACCGCCGAGCTAGTGGTATAAATAAATGCGTACGTAGATTTTCTAGTCCAGAGGTATGTGCTCGGGTTTGAACCTGCACCCCTCAATTTTATAATAATTATATGTGTGTACTATGTTAGGTAAGCATTTCGTTATGATGCCCAGGTCTCATATGCCCAATTCAAGCTGGTGACAAGGAGCGCATATAACACCGCCTGTTAGTTGGTTCTCCCCTGTTTGGCCGTACTCCCAGTTAGCACATTTATACTTATTCAGATGAGGGGCGCGCGCGGAGCGGCAGCGGGGGCGAGACGCCGCCCACGCCGCTGTTCGACGACGACGTGTCCATGCCGCTGGAGGACTTCCCGCGCACCACCTACAAGGGCCCGGGCTGGGAGATGCAGCTGCGCCAGCCCAACAAGAAGAAAATCACTGGACAACGGTACCTATCGCGTGTTTAATAGTTATTTTTATAAAAAAACAATAGTTTTTGAGTTAGTAAACTAATATGTCACCTATTGTCTAGGTACATAATATCCAATTGATATTATAACTATTTGTTGTATCGGAGACTTTAAATGTTACATGGACATAGCTGTGACAATAAGTGTAAGGAAACTTATTGACTCTAAAGTTAATGGCAAATAATATTCACGACGTAACGTTCCGTCAGGTTTTGGAAGTCGATCTTCGTGCGGCTGACGTGGCAGGGCGACAGCCCCGTGGTGCAGCTGTTCCACGCGGCCGGCGACAAGGAGCCGTTCCAGGAGCTGCCGCTGCAGGCGTGCTACTCCGTGTCCGAGATCGGCGCGCAGCAGTACGACCAGTACGGGAAGATATTCACCGTCAAGCTGCAGTACGTCTTCTACAAGGAGCGCCCCGGGGTCAGGTACGAGTTGTCCTACGTGATCTTTACCGATTCTAGCTAAATGGTCAGCCGGGTCTAAGGAGGCTAGAAGATCCAACTTAGCGAAAAATAGCATACTGCGATTCTTTTCTTCGGGTTGCTTAGGGGCCTTTTTTCTTTTGGTAAATCTGGTTGAGTTATCTAAAAAAACCGTGTAACGCGGGGCATAAAGCACAGAGTAATATGCCTCATAATATCTAGATATTGGTGAAAACTGTATTAAGTCCTATTTGTGTTGGCAGACCGGGGCAGGTGACGAAGGCAGAGCGCATCACGAACAAGCTGTCGCAGTTCGCGGCGTACGCCATCCAGGGCGACTACCAGGGCGTCAAGGAGTTCGGCAGCGACCTGCGCAAGCTCGGCCTGCCGGTCGAACACGCGCCGCAGGTACGCATAGACTTGTACAGCTTTCAGGGGCCTCATAATAGTCATAATGCAACGCGAAAAAATCATATAAAATCATCATTATTTAAAAAAAATCTTGGCGTTAAGTGATCTATCCGTTGTTTTTATATAAAAAAAGACGTAGCATCGGTTTCAAGGTAAGTATGGACAAGCTCCGGTGGTTTGAACCTGTGAAAAGAAAGAATGGCAAAAGATTGATGAGGGTCATTATCCTTATCAATCTTTTGATGCCCCGACTCACCTACCACAACCATATTAGTCGTGTATTAACAGAAAGTGGTGTTAGGAGTCATAATAACCGTAGAACTTGTATGAAAAGAATTATGAATGTGAAGGAAGCGAGTGAGGTGTGTAAGGACCGTGCCGTATTGCACTCGCTTCTCTCTGCCTACCCCTTCAGGGAAATGAAACTAGTTTTTTTAGTTATAGTTAGCTTAAATAAGCTAAGTAGGTACCTGCAATAAGAATGGCGGTGTGCTTCCTAGGTGTCGCAGCTGTTCAAGATCGGCTCGCTGAACTACGAAGACGTGAAGCAGTTCTCATGCTGCGTGGAGGAAGCGCTGTTCCGCCTGCCGGCGCACCGCGACCGCGCGCTCACCTACAAGATGGAAGAAGTAAGTTTAACCTACATTCTCAACTTTCAGATCTAATAGAATGATTATTACCTACCTTTTTAAATAGTGGTTTATGTCGAAGTAGATAATATGGTATAGTCATCCCCTAAGATATATACCTATAGGTACAACCTTATTTTTGGTATATAGACGGAACCTGAAAACTGTTTTTACAGAATCATTAATGGAATCGATTACAATATTTTCATACCATGTTATATTTTGACCAAATAACATATAGATACAAAATCTTAAATAAGGTAAACCCTACTAAAAACAATGTCGCGCATGCACATCGCGTGTCGCGCGCGCTGTGCTGTGACCGTAGTCGCGGCAACACAAAACGTTTGCAACTTCGTGAGTTTATAAGATACCAATGCTGCGTAGGTTGCAACAACGTTCCCGGGGTCCCATCAACATTATAATGTCCTCCTAACCGATATCGGTCATGGCGGCCAATCTTAACGAGGGTTAACCATCTGCGCAGAAGATATTATAGTGCACAAGTGTATGCGCAAACACAAGTGCACACTCTATTCCTTCTCTCTCATAGTGCAGAGAGACGGCAATTCGACGTGACCGGAGAAAGATCAGGCGCAGCACCAACGGCTTAACGTGCTTTCAGAGGCACGAGGGTGATTATACCACCAACTTCTTGACTCCGGGCTGTTACTGAGTGATTTCAATATTGAAATACCCAACTACAAATTTTTGGCTCGACCCGGGATTTAAACCATGGACCTCTTGGTCCTTAGGCGGCGCATGCTATCACTAGACCAACAAGGCAGTCAACATTTGGACGAGAGGAACAGCCGAGGAGAGAGTTTTTGGCCGGTGAAAGTCCGGCATCACCACCCTCGCAATAGTTGCGACGGGGACGGCGATCCATGACTGAATTTCAACTCGTCCTAAAAAAAAATACCATTATTTTTTTTTTGATTATTTAAATGAAAATATTTGACCCATGTGTCGGTTTTCGTATATACCTACCTACTAAAATAGATCGTGTATACCTACCGAGACGTATTCGATAAGTGTCGGAGTAGTCGCTAAAGGGTATCGTGGTGCGGCGCAGGTGCAGATCACGGCGGTGGACGAGCTGTACGTGGAGCAGGACGCCGAGGGCTCCGTGCTCAAGCAGATCGCGCGGGTGCGCCTCTTCTTCCTCAGCTTCCTCAGTGGTGAGTTTGCAGTATTGCACTTCTTTATATCTACATGTATTTGAGCAGTTGTTTCAGCAGTCTTTAGAGTAAATACCTATATGGTCCTTTCTTTGCATAATTTATGTTTAAGCCATAGGCGCAATTAATACTGGAATTCTTGCCCTATCTTATCTTATTTAATATTATAAACGCGACAGTTTGTTTGGAAAGATGGATGTACGTTACTGTTTCATGCAAAAACTATTGAATGGATTAAAATAAATCTTTATTAAAGCTTGTACATCAGAATAACACATAGGCTATTTTTTATCGATGTACCACGCGAATAAAGCCGCGGGCATAAGCTAATTATTACATAACATTGCCCTATAGGCATGCCCGACGTGGAGCTGGGGGTAAACGACCTGCGGCGGCAGGGCAAGGAGGTGGTGGGCCGGCACGACATCATCCCGGTCGTCACCGAGGAGTGGATCCGCGTCGAGGACGCGCAGTTCCACGCTTGCGTGCAGCCCGAGGAGTTTACCAACACGCAGATCATCAAGTAAGTGCCTCATCACGGGTCTACTTTTTAAATAACGATAACGTACTAATGAATCAGTTAGGTCTGAAGGACAGCGCCGGAGTCAAGGTAAGAAGAGGCATGCTCCGGTGGTTCGGACATGTGGAAAGAATGGATGACGAAAGATTGACTAAACAGATATACAATGCGAATGTGGAAGGATGTAGGAGCCGCGGAAGGCCCAGGCTCACCTACCACGACCAGATTGGTCGTGTATTAAAAGAAGGTGATGTTAGGAGTCATAAAAATCGTAGAGCTTGTATGAAAAGGATTATGAATGTTGAAGAGGCGAGTGAGTTGTGTAAGGATCGTGCCATATGGCGTTCGGTTCTCTCTGCCTACCCCGCTAGGGAAGTGGCGTGAAGTTTAGTTAGTAGTTAGTTAGTTTAAAGATCGTTCAACTGGCAGCAATAATTTGTTTATGATCACATCGTTAACGAGTCTTAACTTATTTTACAAGATTTTTTATAAGAATCATGAAATTCAAAAGAGCCAATGGTGGTATTATTAGGTTCAAGCCACCGGACGCGTGCTACATCGAGCTGATGCGGTTCCGCGTGCGCCCGCCCAAGAACCGGGAGCTGCCGCTGCAGCTGAAAGCGGTGTGGGTCGTCACCGGCAACAAGGTGCGTCTGCCTAAGGCCCGCTCCCTCGCCTTTGAACTCCCATTTGGAGGTTGACTTTACAATCATCCAATATTGCGTAGAATGCTTATGACCCTTATTCATCACCGGATTAAACGCCGCCCCTGGACACTAATGATTCGGCCCTATCATCGATTTTTTACTTAAAAATATATTTTGTTGTGGAGGTGGCAGGAGGCAAGGTGGCAAGTTATTTTATTTGGATCAAAATTAACTATCTTAGTAAAATTAACTTTCATCGAATAAATTATTAAATCTTTGAAAAACTCTTGCAAATAATCTCGTCATCGACAAGACTTTTCTCATTTCATTAATTTCATCCCGAATTTTTTCGCCTTAGAGAATTTGTCGCCCTGGGCATAAGCCTCGAGTGCCCCTTGTACATCCAGCGTTGCCCATATTACCTCTGACTAATATGCTGCCTGAACAGGCCAAATACATATTTTAGCTAATAAGTAGATGAACAACCTTTACTTAACATCCTTTGAATCAACCAAGAATCATATGAGTCCCGATTCAGAATTCCCTTAGCACGGCTGTCTTACATATGCAGTTGTTTTCTTCAATTTCACTGAATTGGTTGACATGAGAAGCAAACATAACCGTGGCCTGACACCTCGGCAGGTGGAGCTCCGAGCTGACGTGCTGGTGCCCGGGTTCGCATCGCGCAAGCTGGGGCAGGTCCCGTGCGAGGACGTCTCTATCCGCTTCCCCATCCCCGAGTGCTGGATCTACCTCTTCCGCGTCGAGAAGCACTTCCGCTACGGCTCCGTGAAGTCCGCTCACAGGTATGTCATTGTATATTATCAGTTTTAGTTGACTTCCTTCATATAGGGTGACGATAAAAACTAAGTGTGGGAAGTCTATAGAAGGCGACAATTTATTTATCACACTTCCTCGTCTCAGCATCCCTTATTTTGTATCATCAGGAACGTTATTTATAATAATCTACCTACTCATCTGAGATTGTTGGTTAGGTAGAAGTTACTTTCCGAATCAATTTCTCAGTGAACAATATTTACGTTTATGGGTTGCATTGTAACTATTTCCAGGAGAACTGGTAAGATCAAGGGCATCGAGCGATTCCTGGGCGCCGTGGACACGCTGCAGGAGTCGCTGATCGAAGTGACCTCGGGGCAGGCCAAGTACGAGCACCAGCACCGCGCCATCGTGTGGCGCATGCCGCGCCTGCCCAAGGAGGGGCAAGGTACGTCTCCAGCTGCTATAACACAAACCATAATAGCATTTATTGTCTTCGTCATACGCAAAAGTTCCTAAAGGCTAAAGCAATACCCGCGTCCAAAAAAACGCATTGGAAATACGTGTGATTGGAATTCCCTTAAAATATCTGTCTGTATCTGTATCTGTTGTATACAGGTGCATACACGACGCACAACCTGGTGTGCCGCATGGCACTGACGTCGTACGACCAGATCCCGGCGGAGCTGGCGCGGCACGCGCTGGTCGAGTTCACGATGCCGGCCACGCAAGTCAGCCACATGACCGTACGCTCCGTCTCGCTGCAGGACCACGACTCCGACCCGCCGGAGAAGTACGTGCGCTACCTCGCGCGCCACGAGTACATGTGAGTATATCGCGCACGGTGATACTGTCCAGCCGAAATTGTGAGCGTGAGGCGTGCGCTGATCGAGCTGTTATGTTTTAGAGTGGGCATCGAGCGCACGACAGGGCAGTCTGCGGCGTCGTACGACTGCGCGGCC
>OX596211.1:20000-65581 GCA_951394215.1 Glyphodes perspectalis | reverse complement strand
CGTCGATGGCGGAACGATCTCGCTAATTTCTTGCCTAAGTGGGAAGAAGTGGCATAGTGTAGAGAGGAGTGGCAGTCACAGACCTTTGCTCAGCATTGGTATTTAAATGGCTAAATAAAAAAATAATTAAAGCAACAATTTCGATGGAGTCTCAGACCTATTTACTCGACAACTCTCAAGATCTGATCAGTATTTCTATATAGCACTATATATAGCAACCATTTTCTATAGGTACTGGTATAAGTGTAGAAAAGATTGTAGTGGGTACCTTGCGGAAGATGAGCCGGTGGCGCAGGTTGTAGGTGAGCGTGAGGTTGCGCGCGAAGCTGTTGGCGAAGGCCTGGTAGAAGTCCAGCACCTCCAGCAGCCGGTCGCGCTTGATGGTGTGCAGGTCGCAGTAGGTGAGCGCGCGCACGTTGGCGGCCGACTGCCCCACGGCGCTGTCCTTCCAGAACGAGTCGCCGAACACGTCGCCCTTGCCTACGCCCGCGCACGCACGCTCAGGATATATGTTAAGACACATTTGTAATCGATTTGAACTATCCGAGCTCGCGAACGCCGATTAGCTGGGAGACCGAACTGAGGCGTTGATTTAATCGACCTTAATTAATCTAATCTAATTATACTCAGTTTGTGTCGTATCAAAAATATAAATAACGTAACTATAGGTAGATACAGAATATAATACTTGAATTATTCAAAGGTATGATAGCGATGGTAGCCCAAATGGTCAAACACCAACACCACAATCAAGTATTCTAAGTAGGTAGATATATAACTACTTATTTAATAACTAACTCGTCGGTGATGTGAGAACATCGTGGGGGATCCATCCTGCATATTCAAATAACTATGGATGTGTTAACACGATCCAATTTGTCTGGTTTAGGGTTCGGAAGACTGGATGAAGGTCGCTTCAATACCAGCTAAATGTAGTATGATGGTCCAAACGTTAGCAAAATAGTAACGGGATATCATATTATTTATAAGATGGTAAGTGGGTAAATTGTTTTAATTTACCTTCTCTTTAATAGTTACTACTACCTAAACAATGCAAGTATAAACAACAAATAGTAGGTATATACAATGCAAGTATACTAAATAATATGCTTAAATATACACTACAAGATGAAGTGAAGAAGATTTGGTTGAATGCAAGTTTGTCCTGTTTTTGTCACAATGTAGTTACCGAGTATGGCGACGACCTCGTCGTCCTGGATGACCTCGAGGCTGCCGGTGACGATAAAGCACAGGCTGTCGATGGACTCGCCGGTGTGGTAGAGCAGGTCGCCAGGCGCCGAGTGCGACATGTGGAAGTGCATGGCGAGCGCGCGCAGGCAGCCGTCGGACGCCAGCCGGAACGCGGGGTGCTCGTTGAACACCTTGCGGTTCAGGTGCACGCAGATATCCGCCTTCATGTCCTTCGGGCAGTAGTTCAGCACCTGCGCGCCGATCAAACAGAACTGAACGGCACCGGTTTGTCATACCTGACTTGCGGGCCGTCTATTGATCATAAGTCATTAATTAAAATACCTAACTAACTGCATACATTTAAAATGATAAATTAATTATATTGACATGTTTTTTGATGCGCTATATTTTAAAAAGCGATTTGTCCCATTATTATAATTTCGAGGAGTGATTTAAAAAAATCATATTTTAATAAAGCCTTTAAAATACGACAAATATCTGTTTTTCTGTTTTTGTCTTCTATGTAAAATTATTACCATGACTTGGGTTAGATATACCGAGCTCCAGCCAAACGCAGTCGATCCAATGAATCGTTGGCGGCTTTACCTACATCGGCTACTGAATAGATCTACTCTTTATCTCCTAGCTCATAAGTTCCCAACGTTTTGTGGACTACCACACCCTTTACAAGAAAACTAAATCCAACGCCCCCCTTTACATAATAGGTAGTTATTACACCAATTTTATATATCTATCCATTATCTATTAAAAAAATATATTTTTCTCTCTTTAGGCGGCGTACACAACCACTAGACCAACGAGGCAGTCATCATGTTTATCATGAACTTACCTCTTTTATAATGTAGGTAGTTATATATGTTGTAAATACTAATACTATATCTACCGCTATCGCTGGCTATCAGAACAAGAAGAGCATACCTTGTCGGTGTCGAGCCCCTTGGTCATGGCCCAGGTGGAGACGACGTAGTCCATGACGCGCTCGCTAAGCGCCTTGGGCACCTCGTGTAGCTTCATGAACTCGCGCACGTTGTTCAGCATGTCGTGGTACTTGGCCGTGGCCGACGTCATCTGCTGGATGATCGTGGTCACGTGCCCGAAGATCGTCGCGTACAGCAGAGCTGCGACATGCGCTCTCTGGCGTTACCCACTGCCTACGCGCCCTTGTCTCGCGCGAGCGGTGCACGCACACTACTACATTCTGAATGCAGGTCGTAGACGAACGAACACTAATACTAGATATGTTTACATCGAGTATATTTAAAAGAGACAGACACAATAAATATTAGGAGTTGTAATAGCTAGTAGCTCTAATTGTAGGGCTTCGTGCACGCTTCGTGCATGTCACGTGTCTGCAGAATGTTTCAAACCTGATACCTATAGACAACAATAAAGATACTAGATACCTACGTTCTCTAGTTCTTTCACGTCAAATTAAATCACGAAGATCACTTCACAAAACCACTCCTGGTTTTGTGAAGTTAAATCACGGGAAGACATCCTTTAACAAATATATAACACTTAGGTACGACCTGCATAAAGAATATAGCGGACTGCAGTGAACCGTTGCTAATACATTTTCAATATAAATATGGAGGTTTATTAACACAACGAGCTGAACGAACATCAACGTCTCTCAATCGTAAACTACGCACTGCACACAGGTGCGCGAGTGAACGAATATACTCTGCGCGTCGGCGCTCCTGCTGGGATGTTTTAGAAATTATCGGGGTAGCGCCAACCAAATTAATTTCCACATGAACAAAATCATCGACCACGTACTACTGAGCTTGTTTTATTCACTCATACATATATATAATAATATAATAATTTCATACATATGAGTGAATGAAAACAAGATCAGTGGTACGTGGGCGATGCCCGGCAGCCAGTGCAGGGCGCGCGCGCGACTCGCTGTCTCGGCACAGCGGCAGCAGGAGGCCGGCAGCGCTCGACCACACAGGTGACGCGCCGCGACGGTTCGTGGGCCTGCACGGGGGAGGGGAGGGACACAACAAAACAAGGACGAAACTCTACACAGGTATTGTGACTTGTGCGAAAAATAGCCATCATACGTCTTTGTGAGTTAAAACAAAAAGAAAGGTCTTTAGAAAAAAAATATGAATTTCATAGTGTATCTAAATAAGTATTTGTTCTGTTTCAGTATGTGACACACACATATGTTTTGTATTTTTTTTCTGTCTACTTAATACTCTTGACTGGCTCGTTGGCGCATTCGGTAGTGACCCTGCCTGATGCGCCAAGAGTTGTAGGTTCGATCTCCACCCAGGACAAACATTCATGTGAAGAATACTTGTGTTTGTTCTGTATCTGGATGTTAATATCTAATATTTAAGTATATATTTGTAATACCACTGTTGATTCTGATATCCGTAACAAAGGTGCATGCACCTTATCTCGGAGTTAGATCAATTTAAGTATGTGATGTAGTCTGATATTATTGTAAATTTAATACATTCAAAAGTCCGCCAGCCAGCAATTATTTGCATGATCAAGTTCCTCCCGGGCGATAACT
The DNA here is from genome assembly GCA_951394215.1 of Glyphodes perspectalis. NCBI lineage: Eukaryota > Metazoa > Arthropoda > Insecta > Lepidoptera > Crambidae > Glyphodes > Glyphodes perspectalis. The sequence continues at coordinate 61,836 of OX596211.1, read as the reverse complement.
TGTAAAATGCAGTTGTATCATCATGAGGGTCTGTCAGTGGGTGGGTGCAGGGGAAGGCTTATCTTTCGTGGCAAAATGTATTACATTACTGGCTGACCCGGCGCACTTCATAACGCCCCGTGATCAGATTTTCAATACCTATTTTTTTTTAATTTACCGCGCAACTTTTTTATTTTTTTCTTTCTTAGGAACCTTCACTTGACAATAACAAACACAACTAAAAAAGAATTAGCGAAATCGGTAAAGCCGTTCTCAAGTTATAGCTTTGGGGTGGACCACCCTTATCACTTAGGGGTATGAAAAATAGATTACGACCGATTCTCAGACCAACCGAATAGGTATACATATAAAATTTCATAAAAATCGGTCAAGCCGTTTCGGATGAGTTTGGTTACAAACACCGCGACACGAGAACTTTATAGATTAGATAGCTAACCCAATATTTACAAGAGAAAAAAAAGCCAGCTGGCTATAAACCGTGGATATTGGGTTAATCGCGCGGACATGATTTTTTTTTACAGTCAAATAATGGCTACCGCCCATGGTTTACCCAGTATTTTTAAGGTGTGGGGCAGAAGTAAATTAATTATGTAGGTAGTGAATATCTGTTCATTCGCGCTCGATTCGTCAATACTTACTGCATTGCTTTACGCGGTAGTTTTCAAAGAATCCAAATGAAGTTAAAAATTTGTATAATGAATTAAGTATAATATTTTTTCCTAAAAAGGTCTTAGCTTCACGTCATACGGCAGGGTGGGGCAGCTGCACCACCGCGCCCCCCCGTGGGTATGTCTATGGCTACAACCGCTAAACCCTCCGCAGATGATGTGTAGCTTCATAATATAACTTTTTGAAGCAATTGACAAGTTATCACCCGAGAGGAAATGATTGACGAAATTTGTGCCCTGACTCGGGGACTACGGACTACTAGGTGGATCAATGTAGGTAATTAGCGACCCATCGCTCGCAGTGTCGGGGTGCGGACACACGAACGAACACACTGTGCGCTTTAGCGCGACAAACAAAACGACAAAGTGCGAGGAGGGGGGCGGGTGCGGGGGGAGGGGGAGGCGCGGCCCCCCGCGCAGCCAGCCCCGAGCTGTGCCGCGATAGAGAAGTTCGCTTTCGACCACTCACCACTTAGCCTGTTCAGCATTCTAAATAACTTTTGGTTTACACACAGTCGAGTTATCTACATAAAATAAAACGACATACCTATGTATGTATCAGTGTGTCTATATAAGTGTGGCTAAGTAAGCTTTAAACTTGGGTCCTTGAAATGGGGAGCATAATACGTCATTAAACATATATGTGGCATCTCCAACAAGGTTCCTATAATGGAAATGAATTATTCTTTCGTTTATTTAAATCTTGATCATTGATGAAGTTTCGCACTCCAAGGTTGTTGGAGTAACGGTTGATGTAGGTATATGACGGTGTCACATGTTAAATAATGTAAATATACACAAACAACAATTTTTGTAGAAATCTTTTTGTAACAAATTAAATGGCTCATGACCAATTAATCTTTATTCTATTTACCTAACTGTCAGTAGGTACTTCATCGTTACTACTATTGTAAACATTAAAGTGAATATACCGAGGATGCGACCATTATGTTTTCACGCATAAGCCGTTGTAAAGCAAAAATAATTTAAGTTAACTAAACAGTGAACAGGCAAGTTTCAAAAGCGATCTTCTCTTAACCGAGGCAGAGGCTAGAAGGCTGCCGGGGGGTCGCGCAGTGCTCCGGCTAATAACAGAAGAATTCCGGCACCTGCGACGATCATCATGCAGATGGTGAAGATCTTCTCGTTATCGGTCTCGGCGGCGACGTTGCCGAAGCCCACGGACGTCATGCAGGTCATGGTGAAGTAGAGCGCGGTCACGTACATGGTCTTGCGCGAGGGCCCGTTCACGAGCTCGGGCCCGTCCGACTCGTTAGACCACACGTACGAGTACGGCGTCTGCGTGACATTGGCCAGCTTCCACAGCCACGAGTACTGCAGGCCCGAGTCGGCGTCGGAGCGGCCGATGCTGTACCACACGCACGCCAGCCAGTGCGCCACCAGCATGTAGAAGCACAGCAGCAGGATGAGCATGGCGGCGCCGTACTCCAGGTAGCGGTCCAGCTTGCGCACCACGCGGCCCAGCCGCAGCAGCCGCACCACCTTCAGCGCGCTGAACAGGCTGCCGATGCCCTGCGGAGACACGCCGCGTCACGCCCGCCACACTAGCAGAGTGCGCGTAGTGCGCATTTCGCGCATGGTGCGCACCGCACATACTGTGCTGTTCGAAATGTCGAGTTACTTCGCATTCGAATGAGAGTATCTTTACCAAAATATGATTGGATTATCTACGATAACATAGAATATTTATTTATGCTAACTGTGTGAGCTAGGTAAACGCCTTCTCGCATATTTTAAATTTCATGAAACATCAGAAGCAATATAATATTTATTAACAAGGCGATTGTGTAGGCGACGAGCTAGCCATTTGTCTCTACACTTTCACAATGTTCCAGCTGACCCAGCCCAGTTTTGTTTTTGGCTGAATGTGGTTAAAGGGGCCTACTGTTTCTTTGACTCTGCCCACCGCTACGGGGATTACGGGCGTGATTTTATGTATTATTGGGTCATACTTACATCCTCGTCGTGGTCAAAGGCGTTGAACACGTCGTAGGGCAAACACGACAGCAAGTCGATTAGGAACCACGACTTAAAGTAGTTTTTCCGGATGACCTTGGGGTCGCTGACGACCTCGCCACCCGGGCCCACGAACGTTGTGTGGAAGTTGAGCACGATGTCGATGAAGAACACCACGTCGACGATGGAGTCGATGACCAGTAGCGACACGTCCTCACTTGTCTTGTTCTTGAAGGCCACATTGTAGGGCACCATGATGGCGGTGTAGAAGGTGAGGCACAAGATGATCCAGTCCCAGATGGCCTTGAAGGCGCAGTAGTGCAGCAGGATGTGCGGCGGCGTCTTGGGCGCCTCCTGCCGGTACTGCGGCAGCACGTCGCCCGACAGCGACATCACCTGCGCACGCGCGCCCCGTCAGGTACTGCCCGCCCGCGCGCTCGACACCGATCCAACACTCATCCCTCCTCCGCGCTCCGTATGGTTACGGGGGCGCGGTCGTGACGAACATTACAATCCGGTGGATCGTATATTTAATCAGGTTGATTTTAATAACTTTAATATTATAATTATTCAAATTACTTCATCAAAGGGAAGGCTTGTTGGCACGGTGATCGACTCACAAATGTGAATGGGCTCTCATTAAATCTATGCGTAATATTAGTATCATACTTTATATATACTCGTGGTCGATATACTTGGTGCAGTTCAATAATACATTCAAAGGCAACAAGAAGAACGAAGTACAGATATCAATTAAATTTAAATACGAGAATGTGATAATATAATATGCGTCTGAATACGTGTAAGAAGATAATTACATGTGCAACGATAAACCCAAGTTGATCATGCGATATATTTGCGCAAACCGTTGCTTAATACCAAGTTAAATAAATGTGCGCATAATTTGATGGATATAAATTTATTGAAGTAAGAATTGAGACAGAAGAGACCAAGGTGCACATGCATCAAACTAATCTTGTTAACCTTAGCGTATATGTACATACATAGTAGTATTCATTAGTTATATATGATCCTTACAATGTACCTTACTGTACCGGAGTAGACGATGCAGTCGCCCAGTCAAGATGGCTGGCGAGGGGCCGGCTGAGACTAGGCAACAGGTACAGTATGCCAACACTAAGTTGGTATTTCTATGCGTATACCCACTGGAACCTTATTACAGCACAAAATCGTAAATATACAGACAACTGTGTGATAGCCAGTACCATTATCCTAAAACTTCTTTGACATTTAAATTAAAAACTGATTAAATGTCTGTGGCCATAAGTAACTTTGTCATTTTTGTAGGAACAAGTACCTACTTAATTACCTACGGTATAAATCAAATAACTGATTACTCACTATGACCCATCTCCTGCCGATCGGGTGTCGACAAAACTGGACACGTAGACTTTTTTAGATGTCGCTGGGAGTAGAAGAGCAATGGTCCCAATATACATATGCACCCTGGCGCGGGGGGGCGCGCCGCTGCGCCCGCGCCGCGCCGCCGCCGCCGACCTTGAGGAGTATAAGTGCGCTACGGCGCTCGTGCTAGCTACGGATAGTAGACTAACTGTAAGAGTGTAAGCTAGGAAGTGAGCGTGCAGCGACGTTACCACAGGCATAGGCTGTGGGCGGGCGGGCGTACTGACATGCGCCAGGTGGCTCTGCCGCTGCGGCTCCTTGAGCGCCGGCAGCGCCGACACCAGCACGGAGCGCGACCGCGTCACCGACCGCGCCAGCTTCGCGAACTTCGACAGCCCTGCAACACACGCTGCGCCCGTCAACCCCGGCCGCGGCCCACCCTCACGGCCTCCAATGGTAGATTGGTACAAACATCGAATAATTACTATATACATTTAACGAAATGCATTTATTATACGTACGTACATGTACTTAAACAATCTAGTATTATTGTATAGGTCCTGATTATCGGAATGGCTGGCTATATTATAACATGGCGGAGTAAATTAAATATTTTATATGCTTCCACGGGTTTTTTTAATTTCAACTGTCTACCTAGTTTTGTTTAATGACAAATAGTTATGTGAACGATTGACAGTCAGAATAAGCTTAGTAGTTCAAATAATGTATGAGTTCGGAACTCTAAAAAGATTTTCACATACCTACGTATGTGTAAAGTGTAACTTAGGTCGGTCGGAAACACCGACAACAAACTTTTATTATGAAAGGACGACATCCTGCGACGATGTAGTGGTATGACCACAGAACATAGAAAATAGGTTAGAAGGGCCTTGTAGGCGGGGCAGGTACGCTTCAATTATGAGCAGACGCGCATACTTTACAAAAACATGCGATCATACAGTTTAGTCGCTAGGTGAATTTATTACACAGCCCAACACTTCAAGTCGCCCGTTGTTCCGTCCGGCGAGGACGCGCGTCGCGCTGCCCCCGCTAGGTCCTTATTCGCGTGACCGGCCCGCGCCCGGTCGCTTCTATCCCGAAACCTACGTGCGTCTGTCCTCTCCAGCAACGTCCTGAGCCGAGGTTCGAGCCCCATAAGGGGCACCGTCAGGCTGTTGCCAAAATTTTTTGGGGTGAAAGCTTCCCGCTCCCCCGCAAGTCCGGAAGGTAGTAAAGGCCGCCTTCGGCAAACTACCGTTAGTCCTCTCGAAAAAAAACCCTTGTCTATGTTCTTTTCTATGTTCTGTGGGTATGACTACACACACTTAAATAGGTATGTATTTAGAAATCATGATGTGGTGGCGGATTAATCATCCTGGTTGCCAAGCAATGCTACTAACAACCCGAGATCAAGGTACTTGAACTGTTCGGCTTCGGGGCGACATTTAATGTTAACTATTACCACACAATGATACGCTATACCTACTTAACGGCAGAAGCGCTATAAGTGAGGGTATCAGCGGGTCCCTTATTCTCACCTTCGTAGCTGATCAAAAACGGATTAGTGACAGGTTGGTATATAAGTAGTATCAGGGTAAGCTACCTCGCAGGTGTCATGTACAGCCAGATTTTCGGCAAGGGGCAATAGACAGTCTATTCAACCGTACTTCTTGGGGTTGGCCAAAAATCTTGAGTATGTGCGTATAGGCACAGTGGTGAACATGTGTATGTATGTATAGGTATGTGGAGTGCAAGTAGTATGGAGCGGTACTCGCCTCCCTTGGGGTCGTCGGCGTCGATGGGCTGCTTGAGCGCGGTGATGTCGCGGAAGGTGAGCAGGAACAGCACCACCAGCTCGCGCTCGTTGCGGATCGGCGCCACCTGCACCAGCAGCCACAGCGGGGTTCCTGCCGCACCACGCACCGTTACACACGCGACACGCGACACGTGACATGCGACACGCGACACGCGACACAACGCAACGCAACATAAGTATACGTTGTTTACAACAAGTACGTTGTAGCTTCTTTATAAACAATCAATAAAGTACCTACACCTTTCATTGAAAAAATGAAAATGAAAAAAATGAAAAAATCTTTATTGCGATAACAATTATAGTTTTAACAATAACCGGAGTTTGGGTTCTCCTTTTAAGTGTATAAAACACTTGTGCCAGGAAAATCCGCTCTCTCATAGCTAGAATGAGTTGTTTAAATAATAAGGTAAAGCAGTTGTTACAGTTTTAAAGAACTTACAATTCAATTTATAAACTACTATTCTAAAATTTATAAATTCAAACTTGTGTAGAAAATACAGCTCAGCAGTACTATATATGTACTGCTGAGCTATACTTTCACTTGGCTTGGCTGTACGTTTATTTTCTCTAGGTTGTACGTCCTAAAAACACAGTTTTAATACCTACATGAAAATTAAAGTTATCCTATTTCGTTCACTTAAGAGTGTGTGTGTGTTTGAGTGTGTGCGTGCGTGTGTGTGTGTGTGCGTATGTGTGTGCGTATGTATGTGTGTGTGTGTGTGTGTGTGTGCGTGCGTGCGTGTGTGTGTGTGTGTGTGTGTGTGTGTGTGTGTGCGTGTGTGTGTGTGTGTGTGTGTACGTGTGTGTGTGTGTTAGTTTCTGATAAAGGTGATATATTAATGTGAATAAAAGGGAATAGGGAATATCACAGCGCCACCAAATATAGCTTAAGTACCCGCCATAAGACCCTCCGTTTCCTCATAATTTAAAGTTTTAGCCCAGTCTGTCAATTTCCTGTTACATTCAAAATCTGTCATTGTATATATTTCAAGAATTCCATTTATTTTATTATATAAGTGGGTAGAATGATTACAATATTGTCTTTTTGCAAAATATGTATTACATTTATGTGTCCTGATAACAATGTCCTTCCTCCTTCTACTTAGTATGTTTCTGTCTACAGGGGTCAATCTATGTTTTTTGAGTACAGTGTGTAAGATATACAGCTGTCGAACAGTAAGTAGGCTCGCCAAAGAATAGAGGGTTTCTGTTGGGAATCTTAATTTTTTGAAAAACATTACTTTTAAAAGTACCCTTTTTTTTTTTCATTAATATCGGACTTTGTCTAGCGCAGCCATTTCAAACGTCTAACTAAAATTAATGATCCCTAATTGTTTTAATTATATTAGATACACTCGTACATTAAAAGTGAGCGAGGTGATCAGAACTCAGAAGAGCGTCTTTGTGCCTATACAAAATATCGATCATACCTACTTAGTTCACAGTTGTACCTACCTACCTATTACATTGTTACTTGTTTACCGCTAGACGAACTAAATAATATAATATTGCCTACCATTTACCGAATTACCAAAATATTACACCTATTCATTAAAATTTATATCAAAACCCTACCTACAACTTTTAGTGTTTATGCTATGCATGGTCGAACTTTTTAATGATCTTCGCAATAATCCACATTTATGTATGTACGAGTTCTTAGTATTTTTTTGACATAAGCCATCGACCGACATTGAAAATATGAGTACTCAAATATTTTCTAATGTTTAATGGAATCCTAATAAAACATTAAATTCATGTCGATATTTTGTTTTTCTAAATTTACCATCTAGCCCTGCTCGTATTCGAAGTGGGCTAAAATCGGTTAATGAGTTTACTGTTCCGGGATTGCGCTAATATGTTAGCGGTTAACTAAATAGTTGAATGGTTGATGAGTCCGTACTCCACGACAACACGAAGTTTCCTTATCACACTTTTAGGCTTCTCTTGAAACAGGGAAGCTGTGTAAATATGCACTTGGTTTATCCCTCTTCGCGCCATATAGACACAAACGAAGTGATGTTTATACGAATTGGACATCTGTCCCTGTCTCGATATTAGCGTACAGGTTTGTCTGATGTCATACTAGTTGCAAATGGACTAAAGATTAGTCGCACTGCGCCAACCTGATATTCGTGACACCTGGTGAGAATTTAAACCAAAACGGCATCTCTACCGACTGCGCGACACTGGCAGCATAGAATTGTTTAGTTATTCATAAATAGCAAACGTACAATACATATTACTCACGGTAGGTAGTGAAGACATTACCGAGAATCTCAGTTAATATCCAATATTAAAAGTTCTGTACGATAAAGTAAGTATCAACTTTTACATCATGTTAAAACAATTTGTTGAACGATTTCTTTCCTCTAATCCAACATTTTTAAGGATTTAAGGAGAGCGCCGTAACAAAAAGCTGTTGCTCCCTTCGTTCGGTTGAGATTTTATTGCACTACTGACTACTTAAACTACTTTTTAAAAATGTGAAATAAAATATAAACCAAAGCAAAACAATATTACACTCTAAAGACTTGAACATCAAGCAAAACGCTTAAACAAAACACTAAATATTTAGTAAATATCCAAATGTTATATTGAATAAAGCCTACCTCGATAAATGGGCTATCTAACACTGAAATCATTTTTCAAAACGGACCAGTAGTTCCTGAGATTAGCGCGTTCAAGCAAACAAACAAACTCTTCAGCTTTACAATATTAAGTTTAAATAAGATGCGATATACTTTAATAAAGGGACGCCTAAAGAAATGGCAACCTTTGCTTCCTACATCAATAAGAGCTGAATGCCTGATAAAATTAATATATAAATTCTCCAGACTAACACACCGATTCCCTAGTTCCAAACTAAGCATGTATGCTTGTGCTATAAATACTAGGTGAACGGGTAGACATACTCAAATATGTTTTATAAACATCCATGACCGAGTACAAATGTCCATGTTCATCACACGAAACATTTATTTAGCGAGATTCGAACACGCGACCCTTGGTTTCACGGCCAGGGTCTATGACCACTCGACCAACGGGCCTGTCAATTTTTTTTTTTTTTTTTTAATTCAGACTACATCACATACATTGATGTGACTCCGTGGTAAGTAGCTTAAGCACTTGTGTTACAGATATCAGAAACAACAGTGGTATTACAAATATATACTTAAATACTGAATATTAACACCCAGACACAGAACAAACACAAGTCATCACACGAATATTTGTCCTGGGTAGGGATCGAACCCACAACTCTTGGCGCATGTGGCAGGATCACTACCGAATGCGCCATCGAGCTTGTCAAAAAATTGGTTTTATGCTAGTAACGTAATGTAATGCAGCATTCAATCTTTTCAAGCATAATATTAGTCGCAAGGAGCCATGAACTACCGTTATACTGCATTGTTTAAAAAGTAAGAGCATTTACGTGGAACACAATGTAGCTTTGGTTCGAGGTGATATAATTATGGGCGATTATTGCGAGGGTGACCGACAAGCGCGGGGCGGGCGGGGCGGCGGGCGGCCTTGGGGCGCTGCGGAGCCGCCCCGCGCTGCACGGCGCGCCTGCCACACCATTACCATTAGCCGACAACGGTAACCATGGTCCCATTTTACTACTGGTGAGAGGCGATATCACATATTTTACCAGCCGAACATTTATAACGTTGTGATAGTGTTAAGTAGTCAGGATTATTCAACTTTGCCCCACCAAGGCGCCTCACTGGTGGGGCAAAGTGGAACGTATTAAAATTCGCAGTGGAATCTGCCCCACAAAATCGATTTAGTGGGGCAGATTCCTATTGTAATATTATGATTTACTCATATTGTATATTTATGAGTAAACCCACCTACCCTCTAAAGTGTGCCGACCCTAGTGGGGCAGAATACACCTAATTTTTAAACAGTGGAATCTGCCCCACTATATCGATTTAGTGGGGCAGATTCCACTGCGAATTTTAAAGCGTTCACTGGTGGGGGCAAAGTGGAATAATCCAGTAGTCAGGCATATTCCTTTTTGTGACTTCCCTGTTAGGAAACAAGATAATACAGACTGGGCACTCGACAGAAATTACAACGTCAACTTATATTACAATTGTTCAAATGAAATAACACAAAATATCAGTTGGTCATTCCTGCAGATAAAAGAAGAGTGACAGAGTAAGTGAATAAATAGTCTCTACGTACGCTGCCGACTACCGGCTACCCAATGCAATGACGTGCGCCGTAACTTGTATCAGCTTCCGTCGAAAGGATTGTTGAACGACTTTCTACTCGGTCGAAAAAAAAGATAATGAAAATATTCAGCGCTTTATGCAGATTGCGTTAGGGAATAGTGGTGCCGTATCAAAAACCAGAAGAAAAGTTTTGATAATTTGTCCTATATACAGTTTAATATGAATATAATATGAAAACCTTTTGTTTTGAAACGCTAAGGGGAAATAGCTCGGAGTGTCTGCAGCGGGAGCGCCCAAACAGGGTCCGGAGCTGGTAAACAATAAAACGAGATGAAAAAGCCACCGCAAACATGAATTTAATTAGAGGTGTGCGGCGCGCGCGGCGTCCCGCGGGGCTGCGGCCGCGCTCGTCCGCTTTTATGCGGTGATAAACAAGCGCCAATCAGCCGCGCGCGGGCCGCCGCGCAGCCGCGCCATACAGATTTGCTCTCCGAGCCTGCAGTGGCAACGACGATCTTATAAGCCATACTTCTTTCGGGGTGCATAGGAAAATAAATCTAATAGCAAGTATAAAATCCGAAACAATAAAATAGAATATAATAATGCAATATTTAAAAACATCTAAACCCTGATAAAATGTGGGCATAATATCTACTCTACATGACATAGATTATTCTACAAAGGTATATGTAAAGAACAGTCAATATACAAATAATGTAGATTTACTTTACTCGTTTATGTATTTATTCATATATAACATGATAAATATACCTGTGTAAAATAGTCGTAATTGATGAACAACTTACAATAAAAATATTGAATAAAATATCTATTAAATACTTAACATATTGTGGCATGCGGACGACAAACGGTAAGACGACACGTAAGTGAGTATTAGAAGCGCAAGAGAATACCAATGCAACGCACGATTCTTTTTGTAGAGCAGGATCTCGAACTGGTCGGCGAGGTGGTGGTCGAGCGCGCGGTCCACGCGCTCCACCGCCTCCTTCTCCGTCAGCTCGCCGTACATCCACGTGCACCTGCGCACGCGCCGGGCACCGCACATTAGTACGCGTCTCTGACAGTCGCGCGCTCGCGCCACACGCACCCGCGCCAACGGCAGCTTCCACTTGCTAGCCAAATATTATCTTCCTACCATTCTACGATGCCATCGACCACAGTGTGAGGTAAAATCTCCACTTTTAGGACTACAAGCGTTATTAGTTTCGATATTTGCAACTAATGACAAATACAAAAGTATCTAGGTACTACGTATATCAGAGTTACTATGATTTTTGGAAGAAATATGTGTGAATGTTACCTTATACATATTCCTTCTTTGTATTATACATACGTAATACTACCTTAAAGTAGGTATCTATATGTTGTACCTAGTGGTGAAATGTTTCATGGTTACCATTCAACCATGTTTTTTACAAAAGATAAAAATTGTAGACTGAAAAGTTGATTGTACAACTTGTACACTTTTCACCCAACACCGTCGACATCACCCTCGGTATATACATAATAAGGGTAGGTACACGATGAAATATCACGCACACACTCGGGCACAACCCACGCACGCAGTGGCTACCTACTAAACGGCATAAAGGGATTAGGTATTCGATATGGCGATCAAGTAATTAAATGAAACACTTCATGGATACTAAGATTTAAGACATTTTTGCTAAATCAAATGTAATGTTTGGATAACTATAATTTGACGTGTCGAAATGTTTTTGTACCCAGTATCACATTCCTTTCGCAATTTACACGTACACGTAGGTACATACTTGTAAATTCCTTTTGCAATTTGTAAGTAAGTATGCACCTATCTTGATTTTAGTAAATACCGTGCCGTATAGAGTTCAGTTCTTTCTGCATAATATCCGTAGCGGCGCGGCGTGAAGTGATTTTTATGATTTCGTTATGAATTGTCTTATTCTACCGCACGGACTAGTAAAAAAAGAAGGACTGACTAGGCGTTGAGGCATCTGCGGAGTTCTAACTTGACACGCAACTTAAACCACTCATTGACCTATGCGCTCCAAATGCGCTCAAAATACTCTCACGTGTGCATATGGGTGTCTTCACGCTTTAGTATGACAGCGCGGAGACCTTCTTTTTTTACTCGTCTGTGTTCTGCCGATTTCAATTCGCATAGCTAAAGAAAAAGAAACGAAGATTGAAATGTATGAAAATTTTAAGAACGGCAACCACGCTCACTCGGTTGATCGATCGTGGTATTTTTATCGGGAGATGAAGTGCGGACCATTTAAACAATTCGCCACACGAAAACCAACTAAATAGGTACGTGTTGGCGGGTCTGCGCCCGCGCCGCACTCACCTGCAGGACTTCTGCATGACCTCGGCGCGGTTGTAGCCGCTCATCTTGCAGAACGTCTCGTTGCAGTACACGATGGGGTAGTCCACGATCTGCGCGTTGGCCAGCAGGAAGCTGCTGTCTGCTGTACGAACCACTAATGCTATAAAATAGTGTTTAGTTACGCCGCTCTTTAAGCGTTTGGATGATGTCATACTAAAAATATAAAACCTTTTTATTAAAAGACAGAGGAAGAAAAGAGTCAAAAGTATTTTAATTTGATTTCCTTTTCTGTAATTACCATTACTGTATGTATTTTTTTTTCAGTATAATAATAGCTTTCGCCCGCGGCTCCGTCCGTGTGGTATATGGTCTGCTACAGAGACTCTATCACGCGTCCCGTGGGCTGTTTTGGATTTTTAGGATGAAAAGTGTCTTAAAACTAAAAGTTCGTAAGTATCCTGATACGAAAGGACGGTAAGAGACTTGCCGAATATCATCGTAATCGATTCAGTAGATTAATAGTGAAAGTGTGACGGAGATGCATAGTTAGGTATTTTTGCATAAACCTATAATATAGGCATACCGACTAGGGACTAATAAGGATGTATAACGGAAGTAAATATATATTGTAACTGCTAGTTAGTAATTCGTTGAATGTTTTATGAGAATGTAAATGCAACAATCGATAGGCGCGAGACGCGCTGCCCGTCGGCGACGTGCGATGATGTGATCTATTAAGTTCATGAAGCGCACAAAGATATAAGTCTAACTTATGTGGCATTACATGTGTCAATTCAAGTTCACATTGCGCTGACGGTCACCGTAACTGTACTTAGCATAAATTCGTACAGGCTAGAATAAATAAAAGTGACATGTTACTGACGCTGCGAGGAGGAGCGGCGGATGATGTTCTCGAGGAAGGTGTTCTGCGGGGCCACGAGCCCCCGGCGGCCGCCCGGCATGCCGGCCCGCTGCGCCCGCTGCGCCCGCGCGCGCCGCAGCCGCTACTCACATGCCTCACCTCGCGCGCTCCGCCAGCCCAGCGCGCCTGCGAACAACCGCCGCCGCGCCCTCAGTCAGTACTCAGTACTGTTGACTAGAACTAACACTTTACTAGTAGGTAAAGCCCGTAAAAGTGGTTTCATACAAGAACATTAGCTTCTTTATACTATACTTACAATATTTGTATAAAACATTATATAAAATAGTATCAGTCAATACCCCATACATCATTATTTGGCTATTATGGTGTACAAGGCAAGGAACACACATTTGGTACGTTTTTTTAGGTCCCATACCAACTTGGTCTATTAAGTGTCTTGTACATTAAATGCCCAAAATGCCTACCCCGGGTCTCAATACATAGGTAATTAAATGACAATGGCGCAAAAAAATAGTACGCAAATCTGAAGGCGATTGCAGTGTGTTATTTGTTCTGGAGGTTCGATTAATGTTTTTACTGGTGTTAAGATTTGTGTTAGTACAGTAATCCCTTATATTTCACTAGGTCAAATCAAATCAAATCAAATTTTATTTATTTACCAAGAAAACCATTACAATGATAAATTTAACCATGATCCCTCGACTTCTTCTTCGCTATTTGTTGTTCTGTCGGGGTCACCACTTTAACCGAGTATAGGACTGGTTTGGAATGAGACGAAGGTTGGTAGATACCTTATAGTGAACAGTGATTCCGACACTAGGCGATGCCTGTCACGTGGAAGTCAGAGTGTTGTTATGTATTTTTTTTTTAATGTCAGAATTTGATTACAAAATTTACATAGTAACTGCCGCACTGTGGGCATAATGTGGACGTGAAAAGCCTTCAAAGAAACATCAAACAAAAAAGTTTTGGGCTAAGACCCCAAATAGTTACATAAAATATCTACATACTTATGTAAAAATCGCAATAACGATAATACATCTCTCAAAAACAACAAACAATCGTAGAATAAACATACATAGAGGTTTAATGGGTATTTGTGTCCCCTAATTGCTGACCCCGCTTGTACTGGTTGCATAGGACACCTGTATCAAAATCCAAAAAAATACTATACTAGCTATTTAGGGTACCTAGGTACCTAATTTTTTTTGATTAATACGAGTTTTATAGACACCCTAAAGCAACTAAAAAAATTGACTTATTTATGTCCATTTATTAGGAACTTAACGTAAATGTAAACTCCAAGGTGAACCTTGTGCTTATTTTTCTTTTACTAGAAGCTAGCACTAGCCGCTTTGAAGGCAGCACTTCTGGAAGCGCGCTTTGAAGGCAGCACTTCTGGAAGCGCGCTTTGAAGGAAGCACTTCTGGAAGCGCTGGAGCAACGAATATAACGCCGAACTGCAACAACGATCCAAGTGGCGTACCCAATCTGCGCCAATGAAGCCAAACGACCTCTAGTACCTACTCATAAAGGACGAGGCTACGCCTCTCCTACGCTGGCACCTCGGAAGAATGGCCAACATCTTCCTCGAATCTGACGGTATTTTAAATAAATGTTATCACCGAAAATTATCTGTTGAGTGATAATTGTACCCTACTTATACCAATTTAAGCATTTACTTGGCACCGACTTCAAAATTATAAGTATTAAAATACGTATTAATTTGGCCTAAGTAAAAAAAAAATCCTTTTTGAAGTCGTTTTTATGTTAAAATTATTTTATACTAAATGTATTAGGTATAAAGTAGGTTAGTATTTATGGTTTTTGTATAAAATAATTTTTTTATGGAATTTCAAACCTATGTAGTTGGTATACAAGAAGAAGTAACTTAAACTATGTACTTACTTTTATTTTAGTCAAAGAAGATAAGTTTCTTTCCCTGCAATTCGTAAATGGTATCTATTAACAAGTAAATTGGCTATTGGGTTTGTAAATTTGTAGGCGAGAAACCAGCCACTTTTCCACAATTTCCATGTCAAATTCAAAATCTCTTTATTTTTATATGCTTCAAAAAAGCACTTAAAAATAGTCAATATAAACAGAAAAGAAAACATTACCACCGGTTCGGAAGGTAGACTCTATGCAGAAGAAACCGGCAAGAAACTCGATAGTTACTCTATTTTGTAATTAATAACTTTATAATAAAGTTAAATATATATGCTTGTCATTAAAAAACGTCTTCAATCTTATAGTAGCCCTTACTCATTAAAAGCGCTTTAATGTACAATTTGAACTTATGTGAAGGTAATGCTAGTAGACCTTCTGGAAGTTTATTAAATATTTTAATACTTACTTAGACCAATATATGAATTACCACTCTTCTTGAATCTATGGTTTGGAACAGCAAGCTTGTGCGTGTATCGGGCGGTGGTACGTGTTTGTGACGAACAAGGTAGCCAACTGTCACAATATTTTTCTCAATTTTTCATATAAAGCTGGGAAGCTTTTGGCTCTGCCTACGATTGATTGCGGGCGTGATGGTGTGTTTTTATAGACTATATTCACAAATTGCGGTTGTAGCAAGTGTTCCCTGAGTGGACATTGGATGGGCGAAGTCTAATGAAATAGATTTAAGTCCCTAATATTACTACATAGGTTAGAGCTTATTAAATTCAATTATGGTTTTATGTAATTAGGTATCCTAATCTGAGTCGCCCCGTAGGAGACGTAGACGGAAAAGTAAATAAATAGGTACCTACAAACAACGTAAACCGATCTAAACAATCGCTCGTAAAAGTTTAATTCGTCTTGAGAAGAATATTGAATTTGTATCGGTAACCAGATTAGGTATGTACAGGAAACGCTAGAAACTGCCTCGTATTATGAATGACGTAGAAACGCGCGGCCCACCACCGCCGCACCGCCGGGGGGGATGAATGTTGGGGCTTATTATTAGGCGAACAAACCGATGTCACGGATGCACAATGTAGGTCATGGAGACAACAGCCAGCTGACCAGGAGCCCAGGTCGATCACGACGCGGCGACGCTCGTTGCGTAAGAGGGTTAAAAGGGTACATAAAGCTACTTTGAAGAGACGTGCAAAATACATGCGAGTTCATAGTCGACTTCCGTCTCCATATAAGGTATCCTGCACAAGTCATTAAATATCAAAAGTGTAGTTATAGATAGATAATTATCTGTTTTACCTTCATATAATCTTTTAACTTCTGTCAAATGCAGCTGGTATAGAAGTCAAACAAAGCTAAGTACTTAATATTAATCACAAAATAAGGTCACTGGAACGATCCGAGGTCGCATCGATTTACTGAGCGAGATTGATTGCACTGAAAGCGAGCCAGACGGCTGGGCGGCCGTCTGCGTCGGAGCAGCGCGACCGGAAGCGACCAGGTCCACGGTGCAGCGCCCGAGGCGATCGATCGTGTTTACGTGGTCGGGGTGAACGCTCACGGGCCCGGCACGCACCGGCCGCTGGGCGCGAGGGACCCGCCGGCGCGGCCACTAAAGGGCTCCTCGTTCCCCTTGCGTAACCGATAAACAAAACATCGTACTAATCCGACTCGATCCGTGACTCTCCGGTCGCCGCTCGCGGGAGCGTGCCTCCGCGTGCGGGTTTCCTCGCGCCCCGTGAATCGGCTCACGCCACTCATCAAATATTCACCTTCGGCCTAGAAACCGAAACGCACCCACCTAATCGCCCTTCCGTGCATCGGAAATCGTCGTTCACCGTCCGACCGGGCTCGCGAGTACGATCGTCGACGTCTACTCCACTCGCTCGTCGGCGGGCTGAGGGCAGGTCGGGAGTCGCGGCCGCTCGCTCGCGGCTATTCGCATGTTTGCCGGAGGGCGAGTCGCGCGGCACCGGGCACGGCTGTCGCGTCGTGTGCGGCGGGCGCGCGCTGCGTCGCGCTGGCTGGCGGGCACTGCCGCGCGCCCCGCCGCGCATGCGCGCCGCGCCGCTCGCCCGCGCGCGCAGCGCCGCCCGCACGCACGGTGCATACGCGACGCATCGCCTTCTCGAGACGCAACCCTTTGACCTCGTGGCGGGTCACCGCTCCACGGGCCCGACCAGCCTTCGTCTGCCACTTTGATATATTTACTCGTTAGCCTATTCGTTTTATAAGTACGTTACGCGTATCGAGAGAATTCGCATTGTCTCTTCAATCGATAGTACCGACATAAGTGTCGACGGTGACCCGTTCATTTTGTCGTCAATTATAGTTAAAGTTAAACCATAAATTTATTCACCATTACGTATTCGAAAATAGGTCGGGGTCCGCTTTGACCATGATACTGGATTTAACGAGTTTGGTATTTACATTGAAGCGGCTGCCGAACTGACCTTTGTAACCCTAAGATAGGGGAACCAGACAATTTGATCATTGTTACACATCCAACAACTAGTTGGAATGTGCAGGTTTCATCACGATGTTTTCCCTCACCGTGATCTAGTGTCAAGAGGTACATGCCGAGTTTGAACCCGCACCTTTCGGTTAAAAGGCGCGTGTCCATACCATTGCAACCACCGCTCTCTTTTGTTTGTCCGAATGCGCCATCGAGCCAGTCAAATATATACTTAGATAGATTGTTAGATCACCTGGCAGGTAGAAAGTCCCACCAAAATGATCTATCTTTATAAAAATTTCAAGTTGACTCAAAAACATTTTTAATGTTTTTTTGAAAAATATATTAGCACGTCTGCTAGCTTTTTTTTTTATTTTTTTTAACATTAAACTACGAAATATAAAAATTTCATATTGCCACAAACATATTTTTTAAAAAAAAAGGGGCTCCAAATACTCCTGAGCTCTCCTTGCCTGTAGCAGGCGACTAAAAGGGCCTTTGGGGCCGCGGGAGCTGGCGGCAGGGGGCCTTCTAGCACTCAAATCGTCCCCGGAAAAGACGACAACTCGCGGCATACTCTGTCCGTTAGAATACGTCATACAGCAGTCTGCGTTGTCATACACACCACACCAGGTGTCTAGGAAGAATTTCACTCTCTCGAGATGGGCCGCAAGGCGGCAGCGCGCGCTGCGTAGACTTATCTTGCGAATTCCGATAGTTGGGATCCTGATCCTGAGTTTTGCGTTCAGCGCGCGAAGAATGGCAGCCCGAAGAATGTGGTTTAGTCTTAAGGGGCACTGGTGTTGCCAGCTGAGTTCCGAGCCCGACACACCCCTGCAGGCTCTTACTCAGGTCTACTTGGACGGTGCGTAAAGGCATTCCTCACGTACAAAAAAATAAAGCATGAGACAAGTTTTCAGCTTGCCCCAAATACCCACCCAAAAATTGGTGCCAGCTCTGACCACAATAATGCCATTCTCATATATAATATTATATTCTTGTTTCGTACTTGATACAAATTTAATTCCTAAGTTTAATTTCAAAATTATGATATCTTAAAAATGTGGCATCTATGGTCGCGGGGTGGAGCGGAGCAGCGCATTGAAAATGGCAAGTGTTTACACCGAAGCGGGGACAGAGCGCGGTACAGGGCTAGCTTGCTTTTCCAAATTTCTTCAGCTCCGCTGTTACTGTCTCCACGAAAGCGACACGAAATGAGATGTATATTTTAACAAGTTTTATTCATTTACAGAAGAGATTAGTCTCTTCTTCGCCCCGCTTCGCGTCAGTTGGAACGCCGTAGGTAAATGTTGAAAGTAAAACGTTTTGATAACCGTATAAGTAAGTACTCTTATATACCTATCTCATTAGAATACAACTAGGTATAAAAAATTCTCAGACATGTAGAGATACCATAATTATTGATTACTTATGCCGAATACCGTCTTTGTGATACTTACTATTCAAACGGCACCTTACGCCAATATGTAGCGTTAGCAACGCCAACCAACCAACTGAACAAATTAGCCAGCCAAGCAATCAAATGCGACTTCAAAGTTATAAGTATTAATAAAATACGTACATATTACCTACATTGGCCTAAGTAAATTTATTTTTTCACTTTTATTAGTTTTCCTTTTAAGGTCGGTTTTTTTTTTGTTAATAATCATTTTATTTTACGATTCGAAGTGATAGACCTAGGTAACCTGTACGAACTGAACATTTTGGCATATTGAACCGTAAGCCCAACAAAAGGTAACTGCTGTACCTAAATCGTTTAGGAATTCCCTTGACTGTCTATGATCTTCATCATCAGACCTGTAATGATATATAGATAACCCATATGAGTGTAAACTACTGGAAACTGTTGAGGAGTTCCCTTGCCGTCCTTCGTCTTCATCATCAGACCCCTAATGTCAGTCACAAGCCATCTAGGTGTAAAGTTCTCATAAATACAAATTAATCAAAGCCCTAACACAAGGTAACTGCTGTAAATCGTTGAGAAGTTTCCTCAACTGTCTTTCGGCTCCATCATCAAATCGACTTCAAGAATTCATTAAATTGTAGTGCTTTAAAATACTTAAGTAATGATAAAATGAACAAACGCAGTAGTCGCCCCTACGATTTTCAAAGGTTCCCCTCGATTTTTCTGGGATGCCATCATCAGATCCTTTGTCATGGGACCACTCTTGGGATATCTCCTTTCTGACAAAAAAGAATCATTAAAACCTATATATATATATATATATATATATATATATATATATATATATATATATATATAGGTAGCAGTTGCCCTTGTTCCCGTTGTCCCCGAAAGCCATATCCACGGGGATATGGCTTACGGGGTCGTCCCGCTGTATATCACGGGGACAGCGGGACGTGCCGAGGGCAAAGTATTTGGTGAGCTTTCGAGCTTCTGCTGCCCCCCGCGCACTCAGAAGTGGCGTGGATGTAGGAGAATGCCAAAGTGTCAACGCAGGTCGCATCCCAGACCAAAGCTTTGCCTTTACTCCAGGCGATGAGCGTCATGCCGTCGGGCCTTTTCTGTCATTGCGGTATAAACCCAGGAGTTCCAGGACAGCTGGGATCCTGGAAGAAGTAAAGGCTTGGCGCAGGATGTAATTTATACTGGCGTGACGCCCTGTCTTGTGCCCAAAACAGGGCGTGGTAACCAAGAGGCCCGACGAACTCACCGCAGCGGCAGACCGTAATGGACAGAGTCACTGTCCAAAAGGGTTCCGACGTTAGCCGAAGGTAAAGCAAGAGGAAAGTAGGTGAGTTTTGTAGACCAATTGGGAGGGTTTACAGTAGGCCAAATGTGTTTAAGAGGGCCGGTTTTGTTTTTGACCTGGGTCAACAAAGCGCCCCGGGCGACAGAATTAAAAGCATTTTTAACATCCACCTTTAGAAGAACCTCGCCGCCATTGTTCAGAAGGTACCTACTTAAGTGCGAACAGAATGCACGGCTGCCTCGTAGCCTCCACGGGTTCCAATGTCGAGCTGGGTAGGCTGAAAGTGAATGGGAATGTCTGGGATTATGAGTTTGACACATAATTTGGAAGCTAGACGGCGGACAGTAGAGCCAATGGCAATAGGCCTAACTCCCCCGTTTTTTTCTTTAGAGCGGACAGGTTTGGCCTCATGGATGTTAGTGCTAGCAGGATATTAGTGATGGATTCGATGACGTTGCCGGAGAGCATGAGGTTTATTAATGAGGTGAGATGGGATTAGGTCCTTGAGGTTTTAAGTCCCAGACCAATATGGGACAGCAACAATTACTTAGTATAAAAAAATATTATTGTATCACACAAACTCACCAAGTTGAGCTTAATCTTTTTGTATTGCCTCGTTGCACTTATTAGAAATAATAATAACGGGAACTTGTGACAAGCAATGACCCTTCGTATATACTAAAAATAAGGTTGTATATACATATGTAAATATGTAATTACATATCTATTATGTAAATACATATCTGTGTCTACCTTAGCCCTTCAATATTAAATGAAACAAATTTGATGTACTTCTCTTGGAATTTACTGTTATAATAAACAATACGCTGTACGCCTTCATAACAAATAAACATACCAATAAAAATGTGATGACAAATGGCTATATCCTCGCGCAAACATTCACAAACCCAATTATCTACCAGAAAACCATTAATCGCCTTTTAAGATATGCTAGACGAAGAACACGGTATATTGTTCTCGAGGCCCAGATATTTTTTTTCACTTATTTCTTATTCTAAATATAAATTTACTGGACACAACTATATGAGAATACAATTATTTATTACTACTTTCAAATTTACTTTTGCCAATAAAATGCACAGAAAGACAGTTTGAGGTCAGGAGGACTCATAAAAGTACAACACGTATGACGCACGTGGCGCGGCCGGCTCCGGACACTTTTCACAATTTGCTAACTCATTGATCCATTAGTCTACTTATTCTTAACCGTTTATATTCTAACTTATTGTCTAACTAATCTAAGATAAATATAAAATGTCATATTTAACATTAAATGTAACACGTGTTAACATAAGCGCGAGCGGCAGAGGGCCGCTCCGCGCATCCTGTAGGTGTACCTACGTCGTGCATTATATTTGGAATTCAGTCACTACCTGGTTACAAAATTTTATATATTTTTTAGGTTTTACAACAAATATTTTCAGTTTTACTTAACGTCGTTATAAAATAATTATAAATATTAATAAACTTCTGTAACAGCTAAAAAGTCAAATATTTATTACACTTCACTCAAACTAACTAAAAATATAATAAAATCTTAGAACTCGAACTACTTTACAACTAACATATTGAAATGAAATTACGCTTGTATGTATGTACATAGTTTGGGTTTCAGTGGCATCATGGGGCCGATCTGGCAACGGTCCCAGAAAAGATTTCTTTAGTGGCTCCATACGATTGATTCACTTTGACGATTTTAATATAATGCATTTGGTGACAAGAATCCGACGATCGAGCCCGTCGGTGGATCCCTTACCCCCTGAGCGGCCGTCAGCGAGCCGCTTAAGTTCGGCCTCTGCGTAATTATTATTAAAAAATAACAACATTTCATATCAGTAGAACCATAGCATTCAGTAGACTGGATCGTATCGGGTTCACTTTCGTTCCTAAGTCACGTAGCGTTTACAATAAAGATGGAGAATTGTATATGCGACCACCGGCGAGCCAGCAAACGCGAACCGCGAAGGGCGCGTCGGCGGCGGCGGCGAGCGGTCAGCGCGCGTCGCGCGGCACCAGGCGCACGTCGCGCCGCAGCAGCAGCGGCCGCCCGCCCGCCGCGCCGCGCTTGGCCACGATGACGCGCGTGTACTTGTAGCCGCCACCCGCGCCGCCCCCACGCGCCGCCCCCCGCGCGACCCCCCGCGCGCCCCCCGGCGCGACCCCCCCGCGCGACCCCCGGCGCGCCCCCCGGCGCGACCCCCCGCGCGCCCCCCGGCGCGACCCCCCGCGTGCCGCTGCGCACCGTCAGCGCGCCCGCCCGCGCCTCTGCGGAACCACACACAGCGTTACTGGCGCGCCCGGACGGACGGGACCGCGCATCCGAGATAGGGAATATGCATGAAACACTATACACATCGGATCTTTCTGTCCAACCGACAGCTTTGAACCTTTCTATCTAGGTCTTGGTTTAAGATACACAAAAAATCTTTCAGGATCGTTTACACATTCTATAGTAGAAATAAGAAAAGGCCATGCATATCTCCTATTGGATCGGGTCTTTCATCCATGGTATAATAGAACAGAACAGAATCCATTTACTTTCCGGAAAAAGTGACACCCTATCTAATAATAAATTTCACATGATCTTCCCGACACATATGTAAACATCGTAAACATGAGACGAGGAGGGAGTGACCTTCAATTGTTGGAAAAAGTGGCTTTCGATGTGTTGAATAGTCCGCCCCATAATAAAGTGTCATAAGACATATCTCGAGCGTCACCCCAAACACCCCCCCGGTATGACCCTTCGTAACTGTGTTCAGAGATAAAGACTCGGGACTCACCGGCGGGGGTCGGGCGGCGGCGGCGCCACGGAGCGGTCGTCGTCGGCGAACACGATGGGCATGTGCATGATGTCGGCGGCGGCGAGCGCGGGGGCGGCGGCGGCGCGGCGCGGCGGCAGCAGCGCCAGCGGCGTGCCGCCCGACACGCGCGCCACCAGCCGCGCCGGGCCCAGCTCCAGCGGCAGGTGCGCGTACTCCTCCTCCCTCCGACGAGGAGCCTGCGGGGGCGTCGATTACTTTATCGATAATTGTTTTATTAAGTTTTCGCTCCAGTAAACCTGCCGAGACATCCATTATTTCGCCGATAAAATGACGACGATGTTAAAATTGAACGTCAGAGTCGGTAAATACTAAAATGGGCGCTCACCGCGAGGGGGGGCCGCCGGCGGGACGTCGCGCTCGGCCTCCGCCTCGGCCTCGTCCTCCGCCTCGGCCGCCTCGCAGACCTCGTGGATCCAGCGCGCGCACTCCTCCTGCAATCGACCGTCAGATAAATTTGATCTAGCGAGCGATGCATTAGGAGGTGCATAAATAAAGAAAAACATCTTCGAGGAATCACGCTAAGTAGACGACACGTTACGAAACGAATACCGACCACAATGTGCGCGTCGAGCGCCCGCTGGTCGAGCCGCAGGCGCCGGGCGCGGCGCGCCGGCAGCCGCAGCGCGTCGTCGGCGCCGGCCACCACCAGCAGCCGCTGCCGCGCGCCCAGCGCGTCCGCCAGCGCGCCGCACCAGCCGCCCGGCGCCGCGCCGCCCGCCACCAGCAGCGCCGGGCCCGCCCAGCCCGGCGCCGCGCGCGCGCCCAGCGCCAGCAGCGCGCGCGCGCCGCCCGCCATGGCCGCCGCCAGCGCCGCGCAGCCGCCGGACCCGCCCACCACCACCGGCCGCGCCCTGCACACGAGCCGCCGCGTCACGAGCGAGCCCGCGCCTGGCGCGGGACCCGACTTGACGCACAATTAAATACATTCACGGTTTAGAAGTAAGTACCATTTCCCCAAATATACTAACCATTTCTTTTTTAAACAATTAGTACATTAACGTATTTGAAACGTTTCGTAAAATGTAGATCTCCAGACGCACTCACCCCGCCTCGGCGAGCACGTCGGCGACGGCGGCGCGCACGGAGGCCGCCGCGGCGGCGCACCACGCGTCGGGCGGCGCCGTCGGGGCGCGCACGCGCACGCGCCGCGTGTGCACCAGCGCGCCCAGCCGCCGCGCCCAGCGGCCGCCGCCCACCCACACCAGCCACGGGCCCGCGTCCGGGCCCAGCTGCGGCGGCGCGCGCGCCCCCGGGGGCGCGGCGGGCGCGGCGGGCGCCAGCCGCTCGGCCAGGCGCGGCGCCGCGCGCCGCAGCTGCGCCACGAGCCGCTCGTACTCGCGGCGCGCTGCACGCGGCGCGCAGGCCGGCAGCGCCGCGTGCAGCCACTGCGGCGGCGGCGGCGCGGCGCCGCGCAGCAGCCACAGCGGCGCCAGCGCGCGGCGCAGCGTGCGCGCCTCCGCGCGGCGCGCGAGCGAGGCGCCGACGCGCCCGCCGGCCAGGCGCGCCAGCCGCACGCGCCGCAGCAGCTCGGCCACGCCGCGCGCCAGCCGCGCGTGCTCCGCCGCCGGCGCCAGCGCGGCCAGCCGCGCCTCCCAGTCCTCCGCGGCCTCCTCGTCGGCGTCGTCGTCGTCGTCGTCGTCGTCGTCGTCGTCGTCGTCGGAGAGCGGCGGCGGGTCGGGCGGCGGCGGGTCGTCGCCGTCGACGTCGACGACGTCGCCGGGGTCGGGCGGCTCGCGGTGCGCCAGCAGCACGCGCACGGCGCCGGCCGCGCCGCCGAGGCCGGCGCGCGCGTACGAGTGCTCCACCCACACGCCCGAGCGCTCGTCGTGCGCGGTGTCGAGCGCGCGCACGTACGCGACGAGCCGCTCGTGCGTCGCGCCCGCCTCGCCGCCGCTCGCGCGCCTCACCTGTAAAACGTTACAACTGCAAATTATCTTAACCCAAAGTTTTAAAACAAAACTGTTAATTGCAGATATAACAGAATAGAAAAAAATAAATTAATTATTTGACAATATTTAGAGTTCCTAAAAAGCAGAAAACAAATTTAGATTGCAGCCCATACTATATGTCCATTTAAAAAATCTATTTTACTTAGTTAAGGAATATCTACTTTCATCAAAATAGCTATACAATTTTATAATAATTAGTGTTAATACAGTAATAAGCAGTCTCATATCGTCAATGAAGTGACAATACCTCCTAACTCACTGTAGTATGCTTGTTTTACAGCAGAAGGAAAAAACTATAAACTTTTTACATTTTGATTAAAGGACTAATTAATAAAATTGAGTTCTTAAAAAAAAATTGTTAGGAGATATTGCCACTTCAACAATATATAACTTTCTTGTTATTATTGTTTTAAACTATGTCATTTCCTTTATGTAGATTTAAGAGTAGAGTGCCCTCTATGTAATGCTCGAAAAGGGCGAGTAAGTAATTAAGTGCAATATAATAATATGTATACATTACTGGCAATCAAATTACATTAGTTACACATTAGTTACAATCAAATACATTTGTGGCAATCAAACATTTGAGATGGGCATACCTACGAAAAATTGAAGCCCAATTTGAGTGAGAAACAAATATGGCGCCTTTGCGTAGAGTCATTCCACTTTACTTATTTGCATACTATAAGTCTATGAACAATTTATTTATGACGATGTTTCTGAATGTTACAAGTTAGATTAAGTTATAAACACAAATTTTATCAATATTGGCACAATACACTGCAAATTCCACTAACATTGACCACTTAAAGCGAGAAACCAAATTCAATTAGGTATTTCTATGATGTAAGTTGATGACGTTACCGAAAATAGTTAAGTCAAATATATTGTTCTCTTTCTACATGCAGTATTGTATGCTTGTTAAAAAGAGATTGATAGAGGATTATGAATACAATATCGATATTAATCATATTTGTATAGCAGCTTGTTCCTATAGAATAATATGTAGTCTCCATTGGTTTCAGTACTCAGAGATTCAGACTAAAAGTTTTTGATCAGTGAGGACATGTAGAGTTGCGTGGCTGCACGGGTAACAGCTGCCATGAAATGCAGTCAATAGCCAAGGAAAAATATATCAACAAAAGGCGATGGATGTGTGCCAAATATGAATTTTTTGGAATATCAGAATAAAATATGTACCATAATAATGTATGCAACTGTCTGTTTGCCTGTTTATTCAGGTTTATCTCAGGTAATGCTAAACTGATTTGACTTATCTTTCAGATAGTGGTTGTAGAAGAAATTAGAAGGAGTACCTGAGGCCACTTTTATTTTTACCAGAGTTCAAAAAAGGATGCTTATAATTTGTCAGGTTCTTTTTATGTACCTATGGTCCCCAATTAACCTGTAGAGATAGTTCAAATTGGATAATTAATTTTGTTTGGAAAGATGTGCTTCATAGATAGGTACTTTTTTAACCGACTTCAAAAAAGGAGGAGGTTCTCAATTTATCTGTATGTATAATATATTTTTTTTAACCATAAACATAAAAATTGTCCCATGTTGGTCTGGGACTTAAAAAGAATGTGCCAACTGTGTTTCTTGCCTAGCATGCTGTAAAAGGTGACTAATGGTATATTGGGTTTTGGGTGTGTGATTGTGTAGGCGACAAACAAGCCACTTGTCACTACTTTTTTACAGTTTTCCAACTTTAGTTTTTTGCTGAATATGGTTAAGGGGGCTAGTTTCCCCTTTGACTCTGCCTAGCCCTTCCGGGATTACTGGATTAATAATATGTATGTAACATAAAAATTTATGATTTGGCACTTTGTCAATAAATTAATATTTTAAAAAGGTAAAAAAAAAACATTATACATGTGCTTAGATGACTTGCATGGAGCATAATAAGAAGATTAAAAATGCTTTGTTTAGTAACACCAATAGACACTATTGTTGACATGTTTTTTTAAGATTCATCTGATTCTATGTACCTATATGTCAGCTTAGAACATATTCCTAATATATAAGAGATGATATCACCATCAAAATTGGTGAGCAACAGATTTAAGAGACTAAGGGCTTTTAATATTTGGAGCAATTACATTATCATACTTACTTTGTTTGTTGAAAAAGGTTTACTTGTATTGACCATTTGTTTAGGTATGTGAGCCCCACTTAAATATCAAAATTATTCTGTTTTAAGTATCTGATGTTATAGCGGCAACAGAAATACATCATCTGAGAAAATTTCAACAAGTTGTTACCTTTATACCAGGCTATGTAACCCTAAAAATTAAGCTTTATTTAAATATAGTGTAGGTTTGATTACTTAATTCGATAAAATTTTCTTAGATCTCATAATTTTACAAAATAGGTATTTGTTTTGTAGGTAATTTCAGACTCAAGTACAGAGAGAAATTGAGAGTGCATGATCAATTGAGTGTGAAATTTATTTGTAAGTTATATTTTGTTTGAGATTATTCACACAGTTTAATAGCTTAGGGATGAGGAAGGAAATCATGAGGGAATCTGCTCTTCAGTGAACTGTCAATGTATAGGTAATTATTGTAACTATATTCGGCTTCAACCCATCCAATACAATGTCTTGAGGTGAAGCTACCCTCTGATCGAAGATTGAATGCTTCATTTGCACATAGAAGCGGGAATAAGCATTTAGCAGCAGAAGTAGAGTAAAATGGTTTATACCCCATGCGGTGAGCTCGCTGTGCTCGGCCGCCGGCCAGGGCCGCTAGCCATCACCATTGGTACCACTTCTGCGTTGCAGCTTCTCAATGATTTATTTACAAAACAGAAAATTTTATGGTCATTTACGGACAGGACATCCACGAATTGCGCGAAATTGCACGTTAAAAACACAGACACTAAAAACAATAAACTTGACAATAGGGATGGCGATCTGAGATCGATTAACCGAAGAATCGATTTCTCGGGACATTATAATAGATTTTTAAATCGATATGTAGTACTGAATCAATTCAGATAAACTATATTTCACCCTATTTTAGATAATTTCGATTATTTCTGTTTTGGTAAAAGCTCTAAGATTAGACTTTATACAAATAAAGTCTGTTTCACATTAGATGATTACATTACTTGTCTGTGGATTACTGTGACAAGTGTCAATACTCCTTTTCATGCATCGTACTTTCTACGCATCAAAATATTCGGTTTAAAAAAAATATAACTTTATACGCTAATATATCATTGTAAAAAAAATAATGAATAATCTCCATTAACCATGCTAAGATGAAAGTATTTCATCATTAATAATCAGTTAGTTTTGGGGTCTTCCCTTTTGAACTTTGAAAGTTGGTCTACAATTCTTGAAGGAATCAATAATTAAGGAATCATCTAATAACTTCTAATCGTTAAGGAGTTATACCATCCATCATTAGCTCACCAACATGAGATGATAAGTACCATGCGTAAATACTTAAAAAGTTTTACAAAATGTCTAAAACACATTGTACGTGCCTATAAAATTGTAAGGTTTCCCTCGATTTTCCTGGGATACCATCGGATCCTGATTTGGTGAAAATGGGACGATCTTCAGGGTAAAACCTTTTGAATAAAGAAATAATATTGAAAATCGGTTAGCAATTCTCAGATATCGAGAAACACATATACAAAAAAAAAACAGTCAAATTGAGAACCTCCTCCTTTTTATGAAATCGGTTAAAAAGAGAAAAGATTTGATTATTTGTTTGTCTGTTTGCATTGAATAGGCTCCGAAACTACTCGACCGATTTAAATAATAAAATTTTTTCAACAATGGAAAGCTACTTTATCAGCGAGCAACGGTATCCCCGTATTTCCTCGGGAACGGGAACTACGCGGGTGAAACCGCGGGGCGCTGCTATAACTACCGGATATATTGATATGTAGTAATAAAAATAATTCTTATTGTCGAATTCCAGTAGTGTTACCGCTCGATAGACCAATATCGATTGTCTATCGATAGCCTATCGATAGTTAAAGACAATCAATAGTATCGATAATGTCGATAGTCTATCGAATGGGCTGATGTGGAATGAGACGAAAGTTACTAAATGTCTAACTTTATTATCGTCATATCAAGGTTTATATATCGCTAATCTGTTAGTGTATGCCTAATATATGTTATGATTTCTACGTGCGGTACGTGCTGTATTTTCCTACGTGTGGCAATCCGGCACACTAACCGATGAACTATCGATAGTATAAATACAATCGAAATTTTTGTATCGTATAGACTACCAATCGATAGAATCGATAGTATCATCTAATCGATAGTTTTGTACTATCGATAGTCTGTTCGGTAATGAAGAGCAATACTATCGATAGTATTGCGGTTTACCGATTGTATTGCACTAACAGATACATCGATACTAACGATACTATCGATACTATTGATTATCCCTATCGATCGTATAGATAATTAGGCTATTAAACAATCGATTGCAAATCTATCAATTTTCGGCAACACTAGTGTCGAGTGTTGACTTGAGTTAGAGTAAATCTGGCTCCTGGTTGTTTGTTGTTGACAGAAAAACCACAGACAAAACTTTTATTTGTAATAGCTAAAGCTTAACCATAGATGTAGTAAATCTAAGACACAGAATCTGTGATCTAAGAGCATAGGTGGCCTATGAAACTTTCTGGATAGACTCATACTATCACCGGGTTTCGCAACAAACAATAATTATTCTTGACTTCTTGACAGCTGGTGTCTGATGTGATGTCAGGTAATTGAAAAAAAAAACGACCCGTTTCAAAACGAGTAAAGATTACAATGAGTATGTATAACATTGCAGTGTTTTTGAAAATATTTCTTTGAGTTCAAACATAAGACAATAACTAGAAAATTCTAAGTCTTTATAATGTTCTTCTTAACATTTAACATAATTCGCATTAAGTTTATCCGATACTTTTGACTTAAAAGTGGATTTATAAGGATCTATGTCTTTGGCGACTTTTAAAAAAAAGTTTGATAACCGCGAATAATTAATAAAGTTACCGTAGATGTACTTTACAAAAAAATGTGCAAAGTGCCTACAAGTTCTTTTTATTATATTTCTTTTATATCGTGTAAAAATGACAGAAATATTTCATTCAAGAACCTAGTTTTAAAAAGGGCTCTGAACGATATAGGTTAATTAACAATAATTATGTTTTTCTGGAAGAGACTAAACTATTATAAATAAATAAATAATAAAAAAAATTAAATAAATATCAGACTACATCACACACATTGATCTGACTTCGAGGTAAGTGTTATGGATATCAGAAACAACAGTGGTATTACAAATAATGTTATAATAATACTAAACTACTACTAAACTAAACTTCACGCCACTTCCCTAGCGGGGTAGGCAGAGAGAACCGAACGCCATATGGCACGATCCTTACACACCTCACTCGCCTCTTCAACATTCATAATCCTTTTCATACAAGCTCTACGATTTTTATGACTCCTAACATCACCTTCTTTTAATACACGACCAATCTGGTCGTGGTAGGTGAGCCTGGGCCTTCCGCGGCTCCTACATCCTTCCACATTCGCATTGTATATCTGTTTAGTCAATCTTTCGTCATCCATTCTTTCCACATGTCCGAACCACCGGAGCATGCCTCTTCTTACCTTGACTCCGACGCTGTCCTTCAGACCAACTCTCTTTCTTACATCATCATTCCGAACGCAGTCTGTGAGCGATACACCGCAGATTTTCCGCAGCGCACGCATCTCGACCGCGTTTATTCTACTTTCATGCTCTTTCTGCCATACCCAACTCTCGCTTCCATATGTTAGCGTAGGAATCAGCACCGCATTGTGTATGGCGAGCTGGGCCTTCTGGCTTAAGATTTTGCTGCCTAAAAGTTTTCCTAACGCTCCATTCACCCTATTCCCTGCATTCACTCTTCTTTCTATATCAGCGGAGTACCTTCCATCTCTACTAAATGCAGATCCTAGATATACAATTTCATTCACCTGTTCCAGCACTACATCGTCAACCGTTATCCTTGTATCCGTTCTGGTTTCATCTCTTTCAAACACCATAATCTTTGTTTTCTTCGCATTCAAATGTAAGCCTCTCTCCTTGCAATCATCTTTCAATGTTATAATAATGTACTTATATATGTACTTAAATATTCTATATTAACACCCAGACACATAACAAACTCAAGTATTCATCACACGAATGTTTGTTCTGGGTGGGAATCGAACCCACAACTCTTGGCGCATAGGGTAGGGTCACTACTAAATGCGCCATCGAGTCAGTAAATTTTAGTTAAACTATGTACTGTTCGAAAATCTGACCTTCGAGTTTACTTCCAGAGTTGGTCCGATGGCCATCAAGTCAAGACGCCGTGACGGGGTCCCCGGGTAACCAAAGTCTAAGTGTTTGGTATTTACATTTTCTAAAGCTATTTAGGTACTTGCGTCTGGTAGGCATAATCTCGAGTAGGTACCTAGCTGAAATGATGATAGAAAGTCACCCAACGATTTCTTAACAATTGGGAGTTGAAGGATAATTCTTTGTAGGTATATGATTCATTAAGAATGAACAAGACTAAGTCTTTGTTGCCCTGCCTGCCCTAGGAATATTTTGTATGTTGCTGCGATAAAGGTGAAAGCTATACCTACATACATTAAGTATGTATATGTACTGGTTAGCGTAGCGACACACGTAGGTACGCTACGATTTGATGTTCATGTTCGATCGACGTCATCTGTTTTACATATTATTGGAGCTATAATATTGACTAAGTATCTTTTGATATTATTGACTATCTTGAGATTTTGCATTATTAGGAAAAATATAAATAAAACATAAAAATAAACTTTTTGAAAGCATTTTTTACAAGTATTTGGGTTTTATATAATAATGTCTCACCGGCACCACATGTTTCCCCGCGCGCGCATTGAGCACAGTGACCTCCCGGGCGCTTTTTCTTCCCAGCAGCTAGGCGAGACTGGGCACCTGACAACATTCCTGTATACGTCAAAGTGCCTTCAGACCGGGCACCGGCAGCACGCTAGCGCGCCGCGCGGGTGTCTCCGCACGGCGACCAGCCACTAGCCGGCGCGCGCGTCCGGATCGCCGGATGGTATTAGTTCATTACTACATGGATCCGGCTCCGGTACTCACGAATACTAATTGGAAACTACTTTCGAGAGAGAGAGAGAGAGAGAGACTGCGGGATCGCAGATTACCAATATTTTGGTTGGTACCTTTTATTAGTACGTCTATGAAAGTTGATAATATTCAACTTATGATCGGCTTGACACTAGTACAGCAGTGGTAGCTGAATGGCAAGGACAGGCGCGACGTATCATAGGCACGTATCTCTGGGTCTTTCAAATTTAGGTAAGTACTTATGTATGTATAAGTAGTATTCATGCGACTAGGTCGGCCTTAACCACCACTAGTGATGGCCTAGGCAGATTCCGACTGAGCACGACAGTTACCGCGTATTTTTATTATATAAGTTCTACATTCCGTCATCATAACGCATCAGGACCACACCATATTCACGTTTAATCCGACAACATTTTCGACTTAATGTGTTTTAAGGAGCTCATTGCTTCTTGGACTTTGCCCATCCCTTCGGGGATTGCGGACGTTATGATATGTATGTATAAAGCAATATAATCAATGCTAGCTTATTACATAATAACTTAACACGAGATTAGTGGCGTTATTATAACAAAAATGACGCATAATTGCAGACATTTAGACTAAGTACATATACGTACCTACCTACATATTTATAATATGCCTTAGTACGAGAAATAATGTAATCGAAAGACGGTTACCCGTGCTTTCCAGGTGGTGAGGAGAGCGGCTCGTGCGGGCGGCGCGCGGGCGGGTCGGGCGGCGCTGTGGCGACACGCTGAGCTGGTCGGCGCATAATAACGTGACGATTAGTATACTACACTCATTTTATATAGAGGAAACTTTGAAACTACTGGACCGGTTTGAAAAAATCCTCCACCAATAGAAAGCTACATTATCAGCAAGTAACATACGGTATATTTTATTTCCATGTTCTCACGAGAACGGAGATACGGGGATGAAACCGCAGGGCGATGCTAGTTGTGAAATAAAAAACAAACTTTCTCTATACTTTTTCACAATTCTCCGACTGAACTAACTCAACATTATTTCTGGGAAAATGCGGTTTACAGATGTTTTTGCTTGTTGGACGCCACTTACCGACGCGTCCGGCCGGGGACCGCGCGTGCCATCACATCTATGTACCTGTGCTGTGTGTGTATGTCAAACAGACTTTACAGAGATGCGTAATATTCGCGGAGAAGGAGTTTCTGATTTATGAACCGCACCAAAAGATTTTACCTTTCGGGTTTTCTTAATTATTTTTTTATTTAATTATCAAAAGGTTGACTCCAAATTAGGAAATTGAATGAAAGTTCATAAAGTTCGATCCGAAGGTATACTATAAACAGTCACACAGTTAAGTTACATTCCGTTAATCACCTAATGATTGTTACTGTTTTATCCCAAATTAGTTAAAGTTTCGTCCCAATGTTTTCGCTTAGGATGGAACAGAAGATGATGATGATGATATGTTTAATGAGTGTCTCGTCACGTTCCAGGTGGCCGCCGGGAGCAGCCGGCAGGAGGCGGCAGGAGGCGGCAGGAGGCGGCAGGAGGCGGCAGGAGGCGGCAGGAGGCGGCAGGAGGTGGCAGGCAATTATAGTTTATGTCATGTCAGGAAAAGAATTATACAGCAATACCTGTTAACAAAGCGAAACTAAATTGTATACAAACAATATCAAAAAATCTTTGCTGAAAATATGCACAAAATTTAGTTGTGCCCTTGTCCAATCAAACATAGGTCGGCCTCGTTGGCGCTGCGACCAGATTGTGCCATGTACCTACGTATGATGATATGGGATTCGATTCCCGCTCCGGAACGAATATATTTATGGTTACA
The DNA here is from genome assembly GCA_951394215.1 of Glyphodes perspectalis. Lineage (NCBI taxonomy): Eukaryota > Metazoa > Arthropoda > Insecta > Lepidoptera > Crambidae > Glyphodes > Glyphodes perspectalis. Next base: position 27,760 of record OX596211.1, on the reverse strand, counting down.
AGTCAATTATGTAGGTATTAGCTAGTCTCATATCTAAGTGTTAGTCTCATATAAGGTAGGTGCGCTTAACAAGGGCCGGTTCCAAATAAAGTCCATCTTTTTAAACTTCCCGTACTTAATACTTAAACCAAAACGAATTATGCGCGGCCCCTCTCCAGTAACCTATCTTAAAAGCGCACCGACGTTCGTTGCTTTCGCGCGCGCATTTTTGACAGTAGCTCTGTGTGTAACCTCAGGTGCAGTCGAAGTGACCTAATGGATAAAATATTCTGATCAATTTTGCGTTATTTTAGTAATAAAATCCGGTCACTTTGTAATAATTCTGCAATAGTAATGTTAAAATACTTTCAGAACTTGGATTGATGGGGAAAGTCACTATAATTACTGCTTTTTATTTCGATTTTGTTTAGTTTTCTCAGGACATATATAAGTGCCTAAGAAGGTCCACTATGTTGTCTTCAAATAAGGGCCGGCCCTTATTTGATGGACAAATTATTAGCTGAAAAGGTGCCATTGTTTAATTTATTACGTTTATTATGTTTACTAAATAGAAAATATATAGGTACTTATAATAAGGGTAAGTGAACGTACACACTGAATATACGTGCACATTTATTTTATAACCTTAGTTGCAGTGGTTGCTATGTTTGTTATTGTGAACCGCTTAATAAGGTCCAGACTAGGACTAAACAAGTGTAATACCTAATAAGGCCCAAGGATTAAAATCGAAAAAATTACTGATTTGTAACATTTTGTGATTATCTTTAATAGAATTAATAAAAATTAGCACAAACCTACAATTTGTTCCATTTATAGCTACAAAATACATAAGTTAAAACTGATATACATATCGGAAGACTTTATAAGGGCCACGATACTAATTTATATGAATTTCCATTTTATTATTCGAAAAGCCATTAACTTGAAAGTAGTTTTAAGCCAAAACTAAACATGTAATTTTTAAAACATGTAACTTTCTAAACATGTAATTTTTGTAATACTCATCGTCGAAAATCTTGTAGTTCAATTATGGACCTTATTTAGAGCCCTAGTACCTAATAAAGACCATAGACAAGCTTTTAAAAAACCTTTTTTTGTAAATAACTGGCCATTCGTATCTCATTTTGGTACAACATTTTCTTTTCAAATAAAGACAGTTTATTTGATCATGATGTCTTACAAATTAACACACTTCCCAAAATTGATTTATAACGATTTCCAAAAATCCGGCCCTTATTAGATGCAATTACCTTATTCGATCCTTTTAATTTTGTTAACTCGTGTCTTCAAGCTACATATACTATAGCTACATACTTATACAGTGTATGTGAATAATTAACTTATGTACCTATGTTGAGTTGATTCAAAATAAGTTGCGCACTGATGTTAACAAAATCCTAAATCAACAACGACCTCACAAACACCCAGACCCGAGTCATCACACACCTGATTCATGAACAAGTAGTGTCCCGGCGGGCGGCGCGTCGCACCGCATCTGCTAGCGAGGCTGGGCATGTATCATTTGACTATTTATCATTTTCTCAGCCTCAAAGCTGGGTTTTGGAGATTAGGAACGGGCAATGCCAAGTACCTAATCTTCATTATGTCTATTGTATACAAGTATAATTGAAAAATCGACGTACGACATTACATGTATCTAGTATGACTGATTTTTTTAGTTTTATGTAGATGGATTTATGCATTACCTATTATTTTATTAATAAGATTATTATTTGGTATATGTATTATAACATTAGAGACATAGAAGGTGATATGTCGCGTCGCCACTCCCGAGTGCGCGCGCCACCGGTAGCGGCGTCGCGCGCGCAACTCATTATCAATATTTAATAATCATCACAGTTTATATATCTCAATCTGTTAGTGTATGTATACTCATTAGGGTGTCGCAAGACATAAGGAAAAAAAATTTTTTCGCGAAATCAAATACGCATACCCTCTATTTTTATTCCATTTGACCTCATTGACTCAAATAATAAATATTATAGCGATTGGACAATGATAACCCGTGCCGACTTGATGCCGAACTTTTGACATAAAAATTCGTATTGACTTACTATAGGAGGAATTAATAATTAAATTTTTATTACTTAATTAAAACTCCAATACACCCGAATAGTATATATTTTACTCATGAACATTAAAAAATAATATTATTGTTTAAATTTCCTTTTTAACGTTAGTTTTTTACAGTCAGGATAAATTTTTCGGTGTTCTTGTATACAACGTAATAAAAATTGTTTTTGTTTCTCCTCAACTGTGATTAATCCATGAAAGTCTTGCATCAACTTAACCGCTCTTTCGGCTACATCGTTTACTACCCTCAGTGCTGAAACTTTCTTTCTAGCTTCTTGTAACGAAGTATTATTTCACCACAAAGAAGGACATTCACGTAGAAATGTGTCTTAAATTTTAAGGCGATTGAATAAGGACTTGCTTTTTACTGTAATGAAGTCAGAGATGTTTTTTTCTGAAACAAAATAAGAAAACTTTTTTAAAAACGTTTATACTTTTTAATGCCAATGTTATTTAATATACTTACCATACAATAAATCGTTTTCCATAAGTTATTTCCTCTTTGGTAAAATTTTCAACCATTTTAACTTTAGTTTCATGGTCCACTTCATCGTCAAACAGTGAAAATATAGAAACTTCGTCTGTTAAATACCACAAATGCTGAGTTATCTTCTGCAAGGCTGCTTTTGAGAGCGTTTAATCAGTTTTCTCGTGCTTAATTACATCTTGTGTCTTTCATACATTTTTTTGCAAGTCCCTCCAAACTTGATATAAGTTTGCAAGTTTCTTCACACAATAAGGCACAGATTTAGTAGGAATACGCGTCTTTTCCCAATAGATAATACACTCGTAAATAGTAAGATTCGCGCTTTCATCGACAGTTAAATTCACTTCACGGATATTGTGAAATAAAACTGCTAGAACTTGTCCATTAGACGGAAGTTTTGAGCCCGTTATTTGATGTTTTACGTCACCTATTAAAAATATACCCCTTTTGGAACTGCGTAATTCCACTGACATGTTAACTGACTGAAAACAATGCGTGTTCTTCATCCAAATAACAAGTAATCACAAGCACATCGACACGTTAGGTCGCGCCAGCCTTAGGAGCAAGTACTGACATGTACTAATGTAAGTCGGCACGGGTTACCGTGGTCCTATCTTCTTAAAATTTTATTTATGAATGTTTTGAGTTAAAAGTAAAAAAATTATAGGGTATGCGTAAAAAAAAAACAACTTTTATTATTTTGGGACACCCTAATACTCATGATATAATTACTACGCGGAGTACGTGCTGTATTTTACTGCGTGTGGCAATGCGGCACAATCAGCTTTATTCATTCATGTTCATACAACATCGTTAGAACATTACTTTGATACATTTATTAATTTTATTTATTTATTATTGGGATGACAAAATAAAATACAGCACATATATTATAAACATCACAGGCAATATGACAAATGTGTGACTGATCTTACAGTTAAAGGCAAACACATGATGCGTTAGGGAAAAATAAGATAGACAAAATTACTCAAATATACCTAAATTATAAGCAATTCAACCAAAATTATAACAATACAAAAAATACTAATACAATTACATTATACATTCTTACATTCTTTCTATTATACAATAAGAACAAATATAAGTACGAAATAGAAAATTGGACACGCATTTACCAGTCTGTCTATATATAGATACTATCATTAACTAAGGTGCGTCAACAGTTTCAAGCTATGTAAAACATTGGAGCGGCTTTGATAATGTATGACTAGTTCCGGTATTGTATTGACTAGGTCGTTATATAGTTGTGACATGCGAGAGACGGGCGAGTTGCGGCATTACCTGCTCCTATAGAATTTATTTTTAAATAACCCACAAGGATGACGTGCAGGCGAGTGGGAATATAAAACTGCAGTTCTTTGAGTAACTTTGGGCTATCGACTTGGTTATTTATTATTTTGTTATTTATTATTATATTATCAACTATAAATCCTGATAATTAGAATAATTTTATCATTTACTTACATAATTATGTTCGATAAGTTAAAAACTATAGTTCGTCGAGGTTCGCTGTGTAATGATTTAATTTAACCGTTTTAGACACAATTTTATTTGAAATATTATTTTATGAATTAAAATGTTTATTTAAATTAAAATAGCTGCATAATGTTTGCGCCTATAAAGTAGTGCACCGAAAACTTGCAGCGCTCAGAACCGGCACGAGCTGGAGACGGTTGTGTCAACGTTGATATACGGTGCGTGCAACTATGTGTGTTCTTTACTAATTTGCATTATTTAACAGATATGATATGATAATTATAGTTATTAGATCCTACTTGATGTACTAGAGGGAAACTATCGATGTGTACCTACATGAATTAATTACCGGAGTAACTAATGTTTATGAGCAACGAGTATTTAAGTACATCTGTCTTCTATAGACGTAAGTAGTTACGCACGCACACGTACAGTTTCTATGTAAGTAAACTTATTCAATTGTACTATTGGAGCGTTTATGTACACGGGTTGAAGTGTGTCATACAAACAAATGGTACCATGTTGTAGTGTACTTAGTGACATTGTAACATGACGTCACGCGGCCGCAGGTGCACGTGCACACGTGCGCATTGTATTTATGGGGACATTGACACTTTTATCAACAACTAGGGGTGTCGCTGCTCTGTGCTGTGAAAAACACCGTACTTAATATGAATGATGGTAATCAGGGTCGTTGCGAATTTCAGCAACCGCTAATATTGTGAAAACTGCATCAGCAACAACCTTGATGACTATTAAATATTTAAGGTGAATGAATCGATAATAATTACACTTAGATAGATTTGTTCCTTAATTAATATATGTAAGCGATGTAAGATGGATATGGTTGACATGGTTGTGTTATTTAAAATAATGTAAAGATTTTATTGTCACGATGGCGCATTTTACCGGTACACGTGTTTGTTCAGTGTCTGATTGTTTAAATGTAGATTGTTAGTTCTGATATTTGCAACAAAAGCACTAATCATTTCATAATTAAATCGAGATATGTAATGTTGTTAGATATAATATTAATGACATAGGTATGTGTGTGATATTAATAGCTTACTGATATTATTGTGCGAAATGTTTCTTTTATCCAAATGAAGAATTCTTTTATTAGGCGATGTTTTGTACTTATTATAGAAATCTTTCGATATGATAGTGATTTATAATTGTGGCAATTGTGTATGAATATGTTGAAAAAAATAAAATGTAGTCAATGTATGAAGTCAATTTGTTTTATTTTGAGTTAAGTGTGTGGTGGTGGCGGACGCGCCCGCCGGGCGACATTAGCGACATCAAGCAGCAGGTGTAAAAAAAAACCACGGGCCCGCAGAGCTGCGCTGCGCGCAGCCCTGCGGGCTTCAATTCGTTCGGTTTTTCAGTTAACCTAACCTAGGTTAACCTAACTATGGTTAGGTTAGGTTCGGTTTTTCAGTTAACCTAACCTAGGTTAACCTAACTATGGTTAGGTTAGGTTCGGTTTTTCAGTTAACCTAACCTAGGTTAACCTAACTATGGTTAGGTTAGGTTCGGTTTTTCAGTTAACCTAACCTAGGTTAACCTAACTATGGTTAGGTTAGGTTCGGTTTTTCAGTTAACCTAACCTAGGTTAACCTAACTATGGTTAGGTTAGGTTCGGTTTTTCAGTTAACCTAACCTAGGTTAACCTAACTATGGTTAGGTTAGGTTCGGTTTTTCAGTTAACCTAACCTAGGTTAACCTAACTATGGTTAGGTTAGGTTCGGTTTTTCAGTTAACCTAACCTAGGTTAACCTAACTATGGTTAGGTTAGGTTCGGTTTTTCAGTTAACCTAACCTAGGTTAACCTAACTATGGTTAGGTTAGGTTCGGTTTTTCAGTTAACCTAACCTAGGTTAACCTAACTATGGTTAGGTTAGGTTCGGTTTTTCAGTTAACCTAACCTAGGTTAACCTAACTATGGTTAGGTTAGGTTCGGTTTTTCAGTTAACCTAACCTAGGTTAACCTAACTATGGTTAGGTTAGGTTCGGTTTTTCAGTTAACCTAACCTAGGTTAACCTAACTATGGTTAGGTTAGGTTCGGTTTTTCAGTTAACCTAACCTAGGTTAACCTAACTATGGTTAGGTTAGGTTCGGTTTTTCAGTTAACCTAACCTAGGTTAACCTAACTATGGTTAGGTTAGGTTCGGTTTTTCAGTTAACCTAACCTAGGTTAACCTAACTATGGTTAGGTTAGGTTCGGTTTTTCAGTTAACCTAACCTAGGTTAACCTAACTATGGTTAGGTTAGGTTCGGTTTTTCAGTTAACCTAACCTAGGTTAACCTAACTATGGTTAGGTTAGGTTCGGTTTTTCAGTTAACCTAACCTAGGTTAACCTAACTATGGTTAGGTTAGGTTCGGTTTTTCAGTTAACCTAACCTAGGTTAACCTAACTATGGTTAGGTTAGGTTCGGTTTTTCAGTTAACCTAACCTAGGTTAACCTAACTATGGTTAGGTTAGGTTCGGTTTTTCAGTTAACCTAACCTAGGTTAACCTAACTATGGTTAGGTTAGGTTCGGTTTTTCAGTTAACCTAACCTAGGTTAACCTAACTATGGTTAGGTTAGGTTCGGTTTTTCAGTTAACCTAACCTAGGTTAACCTAACTATGGTTAGGTTAGGTTCGGTTTTTCAGTTAACCTAACCTAGGTTAACCTAACTATGGTTAGGTTAGGTTCGGTTTTTCAGTTAACCTAACCTAGGTTAACCTAACTATGGTTAGGTTAGGTTCGGTTTTTCAGTTAACCTAACCTAGGTTAACCTAACTATGGTTAGGTTAGGTTCGGTTTTTCAGTTAACCTAACCTAGGTTAACCTAACTATGGTTAGGTTAGGTTCGGTTTTTCAGTTAACCTAACCTAGGTTAACCTAACTATGGTTAGGTTAGGTTCGGTTTTTCAGTTAACCTAACCTAGGTTAACCTAACTATGGTTAGGTTAGGTTCGGTTTTTCAGTTAACCTAACCTAGGTTAACCTAACTATGGTTAGGTTAGGTTCGGTTTTTCAGTTAACCTAACCTAGGTTAACCTAACTATGGTTAGGTTAGGTTCGGTTTTTCAGTTAACCTAACCTAGGTTAACCTAACTATGGTTAGGTTAGGTTCGGTTTTTCAGTTAACCTAACCTAGGTTAACCTAACTATGGTTAGGTTAGGTTCGGTTTTTCAGTTAACCTAACCTAGGTTAACCTAACTATGGTTAGGTTAGGTTCGGTTTTTCAGTTAACCTAACCTAGGTTAACCTAACTATGGTTAGGTTAGGTTCGGTTTTTCAGTTAACCTAACCTAGGTTAACCTAACTATGGTTAGGTTAGGTTCGGTTTTTCAGTTAACCTAACCTAGGTTAACCTAACTATGGTTAGGTTAGGTTCGGTTTTTCAGTTAACCTAACCTAGGTTAACCTAACTATGGTTAGGTTAGGTTCGGTTTTTCAGTTAACCTAACCTAGGTTAACCTAACTATGGTTAGGTTAGGTTCGGTTTTTCAGTTAACCTAACCTAGGTTAACCTAACTATGGTTAGGTTAGGTTCGGTTTTTCAGTTAACCTAACCTAGGTTAACCTAACTATGGTTAGGTTAGGTTCGGTTTTTCAGTTAACCTAACCTAGGTTAACCTAACTATGGTTAGGTTAGGTTCGGTTTTTCAGTTAACCTAACCTAGG
>OX596211.1:10000-15000 GCA_951394215.1 Glyphodes perspectalis | reverse complement strand
TTGTGCAGCTCTCGTGTGCTGCCCCGTTGGTTAGGTTAGGTTAGGTTAGGTTAGGTTAGGTTAGGTTAGGTTAGGTTAGGTTAGGTTAGGTTAGGTTAGGTTAGGTTAGGTTAGGTTAGGTTAGGTTAGGTTAGGTTAGGTTAGGTTAGGTTAGGTTAGGTTAGGTTAGGTTAGGTTAGGTTAGGTTAGGTTAGGTTAGGTTAGGTTAGGTTAGGTTAGGTTAGGTTAGGTTAGGTTAGGTTAGGTTAGGTTAGGTTAGGTTAGGTTAGGTTAGGTTTTTTTTTTTTTTTTTTTTTTTTTTTTTTTTTCAGCTCAACCCCCTGATTTTTTAATATCAAGGATTTCGTTTCTCAAAGGGGTTTGTATATCTTTTATTATCCTATTCTCTGGCTTTCTTTCGCCGCATCCAACTTTTATTGCCTAATCGAAATTCTTACTGACTATTTATTCTATTACAAATTTTTACTATATGTACTCTACATTTTCTTATTTGCTAATTTACATTTCTCTTATATCTATTTCTACTATATTTTATTACTTTTTTAACAATACATCGGTTAACTCTATTTTTATTAATACTTTTCTTACTCTACATTTAACAATTTTATCTATTCGGTGCCTTTATATTCTTATATCTACTTCTGACTATTTCTAGACTTCTTACTTTAGTTACATTGTCTTATTTCTATTCTATCTCTACATTTTTAACTCTACATTATTATCTAACTCTACTTTTACAATTTTTATTACTATTACATATTGGTTAGGTTAGGTTAGGTTAGGTTAGGTTAGGTTAGGTTAGGTTAGGTTAGGTTAGGTTAGGTTAGGTTAGGTTAGGTTAGGTTTTTTTTTTTTTTTTTTTTTTTTTTTTTTTTTTAAAATTTCCTAGACTACCTCTAATATGGGATCAGAGCCTGTATCCGCTAATTTTCTCTTTCATGCCAGTTCTCTCATTTATTCTTCTCGCACTTTCATTCTACATACTTTATCTTTCTTTCATTCATCATCTTTTGCACTTTGGGTCTGGGAGTGACCGTCTATGCTCCTATCCTTTTACATTATTTTCTCTCTATCTATCTTTTCTTTATTAAAAAACTTATATTTCACGGGATGGTGGTAGGCAAAAAAAAATTTGGGACAACATATTCTTATTTTCTTTTTACATATTAGGTGGCTTTCTTATATTTATTACATTTAATCTTATATCTAACTTTATGTTTATACATGTAGCTTACAATTTATACTTATTCTATATTTTATCTATCTATTATATATTTTGCCAATGATTGGGTTTATATCTCAGTATATGCCGAGTCATATGGCTTTTCTTACTTATTTAATTTATCTACTATCTTAACTATTACATTGCTATTTATTATAAGTATATATCTATTGCTAACTATATGTATGTATTTATTGCTTTTACTTATTTTATTTATATTTACTATCTGTTGCGTAATTTGGAGCACTTTCTCATGAAAGTGCCCCCAATTCGCTTTCCTATTATTTATGTTTATCTTGTATATGTGTAATTCTTGTATTTGTGTTGTCCTATTTGCTCTCACTCTAGAGTCAGGGTTTTTGCGGTCTCTCTCCAGCCTCCCGTCTACGCCAGGAGCGGAGAATGCCCTCGGGACGCCCTCAGCAGTACGATACCGCTGCTCGTGCTATGGCGTCCCACTTCCTCCTCACAGGGCACTCTCCCCTAAATGCGTTGTGCGTGCGATGCTCCAGGTTGGCGCGCTTGCAGTTAATGCACTGGGGGGCCTCTCCAACCACTCGGTCTGGGCACTCCGTATAGAAGTGCGGTCCACCGCAGTGGCTGCAGAGGTCCGCCGGCTCCTTGCAAAATCTGCGCCCGTGCCCATAGCCCAGGCACCTGGAGCATTGCACGAGGGGAGACTGGTCCTCCACGAAGATGTATTGGAGGTCTATTTTTATCTTCCGGGCCTCTGTCGCTCTCTTCCAGATGGAGGGGGGGACGGAAAGGACAATGTGGTTTGTGTGCACGTTCCGAGTCTTCTTTCTAAACTTTACTGCTATCATTCCCATCTCGTTTTCGAGGCCGTGGAACACCCTCCGGTTCTGGTTCCCAAGGGCTTTCAGTACATCCACATCAGTGTGTACCGACAATACGTCCTTGAGAACCAGAAGCGGGTCCCGGTTTTCCACTTCCTCGACAACGAGACGGGTTCCTGCTTCTTCAAGCCTCTTTTTAATCTTTGCCCTATCTTCTTTGGTCTTGCACCCCATTATCACCTTTCGGTCCTTCCCCTTCCGCACCCTTTCCACCTCGACCCATCCTTCCTTCGCGTCTACCGCCTTCCTGACCCTTTCCAACACTTCCTCCCCCGTGTCCAGGTCGTCTTCGGAGGTCACGATAACCGAGTGCAGCGCTGTTCTCTCCGGTACTGTCCTGGTCTTCGGTCCTTCTGCAGCCGCTACACTCGCGTAAGTCGCTCTCTCGTCGACGACCCCTCTCTGTTCTTCCATCATTGCCCTCAATTCTTCCAACTTCCTATTGTTTTCTTGGAGCATCTTCTGGTTCTCCTCCAACTTCTTTAGAACCAGTCCTTCTTCCTCGTTTGATCTCTCCCTACCTCTCTGGCTTGGCTCTTCTTCCATCCTTCTATCTTTTTCTGTAGAGGTGTCTGCCAGCTGCCTGTCCTCCACCCCTTCAGGTTCCATCACCTCCGTTAGTTTCCTTGCCGCGGAGCCTATCTTGGTCAGATCATAGAGTCTGTCCAAGGCTTTTTTGATTTCAGCTCTCACGTCTTTACGGAGGTTTTGGAACCTGTTCAGGTTTTCGATGCCCTTCTTGTGCATCGCTGCAGCTTCCGCCGCCCTATTCGGGTAGTGTGCCTTCGCTTCGCTGCCCATGCGAATTGGGCTCGGCGTGGCCAGCGGCGCTCTCCTTGTCTTCGTGACTGTAACCGTTTTTGTGTTCTGCAGCGATGGCTTTGTCGGCGTTTTGGGGGAGGGAATTCTTGCTTGCAGCGGGGGGCTGCTGTTGTTCTGCGCCACTGGTGCAGGTTTTGCCGCTGCGGCTGTCCTCACAGCTGCCTGTTCCAGCATCTCAATGGACCTCCGGACGTTTTGAGGCCTCGTGGGTAGGGGTCCTGCCCCTCTCGCGTCTGTCGGTGAGACCTGTGCGTCCGTTATCTGCTGGCTCCCCCTCTGCGTGCGTGCTGGCGTGCGGTACATGTCGTGTTTGTCCGCGGGTAAGCTTATGACGGGGTCAATAAACCTCACCGTCTGGTTAGGTTAGGTTAGGTTAGGTTAGGTTAGGTTAGGTTAGGTTAGGTTAGGTTAGGTTAGGTTAGGTTAGGTTAGGTTAGGTTAGGTTAGGTTAGGTTAGGTTAGGTTAGGTTAGGTTAGGTTAGGTTAGGTTAGGTTAGGTTAGGTTAGGTTAGGTTAGGTTAGGTTAGGTTAGGTTAGGTTAGGTTAGGTTAGGTTAGGTTAGGTTAGGTTAGGTTAGGTTAGGTTAGGTTAGGTTAGGTTAGGTTAGGTTAGGTTAGGTTAGGTTAGGTTAGGTTAGGTTAGGTTAGGTTAGGTTAGGTTAGGTTAGGTTAGGTTAGGTTAGGTTAGGTTAGGTTAGGTTAGGTTAGGTTAGGTTAGGTTAGGTTAGGTTAGGTTAGGTTAGGTTAGGTTAGGTTAGGTTAGGTTAGGTTAGGTTAGGTTAGGTTAGGTTAGGTTAGGTTTTTTTTTTTTTTTTTTTTTAAGTTTGTGTTTTTCAATAATTTGTAATTTGTCTGTACATGATTTCCAAGACTTTTGGAAATTTAGTCACAAAATTTTGTCTATTTCCCGCGAAAGGATACGGGTTTGGCGAAAATGATGGGAAGGACTTCTCTTGCATAACAAGAGCTATAACAAAGACAATTGGTGAAGAAAGTAGCAAGTCTAGGAAAGACAGAAGAAATGGATGACACAAACTTTACCGTTTCAATGGTATTTTGAGAAACAAGCGATTTTGGAGTACAATGGGATTTAAATTCCGCTAAGTGATACGGAAAGAGGGAATAGATGGGTTTGATAGGGAAAGGAAACAATAAAGTTGGGGAAAAATAATATGTAGATGGGGCAAGAAAAAATCAATGATGAATTATTCACAATGATGATGAATTTGGACTCATGGAACATATAAAGTTGTTGTCTATGTTCCGTAGTCAGTTTGGTCCTGTAGCCGTGCCATCATGGCTTTAATTCTAGGGCACTGTCGAGCGTTTGTGGCGTTGTGACTTACGTCACCCTTGGTGCACATTTTGGCATGGTATTTGGCACAATTGTAGCACTTGCGCTTAGAAGGGTCACTCTTGTGGGGACAATCTGTTTGCTGGTGGCCTTCGCTTGAGCAGTGTGCACAGGGCTTTTTCTCAGCCGTACATTTGGACTTGGTGTGTCCGTACTGTAGGCAGATAAAACATTGTACGAAGCGGGAGAAATCTTCGACGTGGACCCGGCTGTGATCCACGTTGAGTTTACCGAGTGCGAGGATGGTCTTTCGCATCTCCGGGGTAACCTCAATGACCGCGTTGTACAAAGTGGAGTTTTTGTTTGTGGTAAGGAAGCACAAACGTGTGACATCGACGTCATTTTGACATTTTAGGACGTCTAAGAGCTCGTCTCGGGTCACATCCTTCGAGATCCCCTTAAGGATCAAGAGGGGGGGACGACGCTTAGCAGGTTCGGCTGTGAAGCCTTTGGCTGCTTGTGTGCGAGTGATTGTCTCGTCACACTGTTCCGGGCGCTCAAATTCGACTCGAACTTTGCCGTTGGAGATCGGCTGGATTTTTATGGGAGCATATTTGGTCTTACGAAAGGATATGACCTTTTTCCATTCGCTGACCACCTCAGCTGGTTTTTTCGAGACATCGTTAGCAGTCACGATGATGGCTGGCTTAGTTTTGGGCATGGGAGATGATGATTTAGCTGCAATTGCAGCATAAGACTGGGGTGCGATTGTGGGAGTGACGATAGCGGGAGGTGAAGATCTTAAT
>OX596211.1:0-7500 GCA_951394215.1 Glyphodes perspectalis | reverse complement strand
CATAAGGTGTGTGCATGATTCTCCCTTGCTCATACCATTTACTAGTAGAGATGCCATTGTTCTTACTCTCTTTTTCGCCCTGTCTTCTCCAATTCGCGTTGCCAGTTTTTCTCGGAGGTCCTTTGCTGCTTCATTTGTGGTTGTTACTATGATGTCCTGTTCAGGTTTTATTTGGGACATTACCCACGTAGTTTTACCGCATCCAGGGACTCCATTTACCCAGGAAATAGTGGGTTTGGTCCAGTGTTCCGGGACTCTACCATTCGACAGATCTCCCGATATGGTGTTTGCCATTTCGATTATTCTGTCGTCAAGCATGACCTTGGTGCACTTTGCGACCACTACTATAGGGTCCCTGGATGGTATGTTGAAGACAAGTTTCCCCTCCTCCGCGTTACTACGCTCCTCGTCCTGACCAACGAAGCCACACGCATTGCTGTAAGCCGCCATATACGTCCCCGAAATATGTCCATGGATAACCTTGGATTGTTCGTTGTCGTATATCGCGGCCTCTGCATCCTTTAGTCTAGTTCGCAGCAGTCCCAGATTGTCCCGATTGTATGCTAGCATGATGTCCTTGCAAGCATCTTCGTTGACTTTTCTAGTGGCTTTTGTTACTGCTACGAATTCGATAAAGGCGTTCAGCATGTGTTCCTCTGGTTCGTTGGCTGGTCTGAGAGTCGGTGGGGTTACTTGTCCCATGTCCGCCCTGGTGCGTTCCTCTCTTGGGTTTGCCTCCTTCTCTGGTGATGGTGAGGTGAACCTTTCGACTGCTTTTTCGATCGCCGCTATTCTCTTCAGCCCTGATATTTTTCGGGTGATCATCTCCGGGATCGCCTTGAAGGCATTGCTAAGGGTTGCTGTCATAGTGGAGAGTGTGTCTTCTGTTTCCACTCTTTCGTCGGCACTCAGTATTTTAGCGTTGCGTTTCGTCTGGCACTTTTCGTTCCTCACCTTCTGTTCCAATCGCTCGGACCCACTGATGTCTGTTCTGACTATCGGGTGGTCCCAGCAGTCGGTAGGTGGTGATTGTGCGTTTTGGTCTGTGGGTCTCGGTTTAAGGAAACTGAGGTTTATGCCCCTGTCCTCGTAAACCACGAGCTCGTGATATTTTGAGGCTGCCAAGGCTCCAAGATAATCCTCGGTGTTTCCTTTACCGTAGCTCACTACCATCGCATCCAGGCTGATTTTTACCGGTCTTGATGTACCTTTCTCCCCTCTCTCACTTATCTTTGTCAGCACCTTACATACCTGTTCGAACGCCGTGACGTGCAGTTCGTTGGAGAATAGTGCGATAGTTTTGTTTCTCTTTCGCAGTATTCTACACTCTTGCTGTTCTATTGTCACTATTGGTAGTTCGTTGTAGACCTTTCGTCTCATGGTTGTTTTGAAGGTGCTTCCATTGACAAGCGCGCCGAGGCCGGGTGAGATGTATACCGTATTTCGCGCCATGGCGCTGCAGAACGCTATTCCCAGCCGCTCTGAGTTGTTGTCCATGTACAGCGCGACCCCCCGTAGCCTTATTCCAGGCGAGCCCGGTTCACCGAGTGCTAGCAGGTTGAAAGGTTTTGGTGCCTGTTGTGTGGGTTGTTGTGTGTCTAGATGGTGTGTTTGTGGTTGTGTGTCTTGTGTTGTCGGGTTGCTCTGTGGGATTGCGCTATTTCGCCTTGTTACTGTTTTGGCGATCGCTTCCACGTATTTGAGGAAAGTGGTTCTTAACTTTGCGCATTTGAGAATTTGTACTATCGTGGTTTTGTTTAGCTCCATTTGAATGTCGCATTCCAGATTGTGCCTGCTTAGTTGGAACCGTGGGCAATCTAGTAGTATGTGCCAGACTGTCTCGCTTATGTCCGGGTCACACTCGCATCCGGGGGAGCTGCGAAGCTTAAACCGGTGCAGGTATTCCCCGAAACCGCCGTGCCCTGTGAAGATTTGGACCTGGAGCGGGGTCAGTTTCACTGCTCTCACCAGACGGTACGCTTCGCGTGCGTCCGGGAAGAAAGCTTTTGTGACTGATCCCGTTGTGGAGGCGTCGTATTTGTCCTGCCATTTCTGGACCGATTCCTCCCTGATCTTTTTCTTCACATAAGACAACGGGACCTCTGCGTAGTCTGGGTCTGGGTTATCTGTTGTAGCAGCTGTTTTTGCTAGTTCGTCGGCCCTTTCATTTCCCGCTGTTCCAACGTGTGCTCTTAGCCAAAACAGCCTTACCTGTCTCCCTTCTGCTTGTATGACTGATATGTTCTCCTTTATGGTTTTAGCCAGTGGGTGTAGGAGAGCGGGGTTAGACAGTAGTTCTAGTGAAGATCTTGAGTCACTTAGTATGTTCACTGTGTCTGATTCGCTCTCTTTTGCCCTTAGCACCGCCCTATGGAGAGCATATAATTCCGACTGGAATACTGTGCAGGTTGGGTCTAGGCTAAAGGTTGCGCTGCCTGTCTCCTTTCCGTTTTCCCACCATGTGAGGGCTGCTCCTACTTTTCCCTCCATCTTGCTTCCATCGGTGTATACCTGTGGACCTGAGATGTCATGGTTCTTTTGGGTTTCCGGGTTCATATTTTCGAGGAGTTCGTACCCTAGAGTGGTGGTATTAGAAGGATGTGGAAAGTCCGTGAATTTCACTTTTTTTTCCAGTCTTCTACCAGGGGGTAAGAAATCGGCTGCGTATCCTTTCTTCGCCTCGTACAGGGTTGCTGTTTCCTGAATGCGTAGGTCCAGAGGTAGGGTCCCGGAGAGGATCTGCACAGAGGTTAATGATGTGGTTCTGTATGCCTTACATATTTTTTGCGCAAATCCTCTCTGTACCGCCTCTAGACGCTTTTTGTTCATTTGGAGCTGTGTAGCCTCTGCCCAGGCTGCCGAGCCGTATGTGACGATGGGTTCTATTACCGCCACGTATATGGTCCGTATTATCTCACCGTTAAGACCCCATGTAACTCTAGCCGCACATGCTAGTTGTTTATATATCTCCGCTGACTTCTTGCAGATGGCGGACACGTGCGAGTTAAAGTTTAGCCGGTTGTCTATTGTGAGTCCGAGAAGTTTGATCTCATCAACGAGGGGGAGTTCTACTCCTGACATCATGAGTTTTGGAGGGGTGTATTTGAGCTTCCGTGTGATTAGCATGGCATTGGTCTTATGTGCCGCGAAGTTTAGTTTATTTTGTTTACCCCATTTGAGTGTCTTACTTAGCACCTCGTTTATGGGATCCTCCATCTCTGACACTGTTTTGGCAGAGAAAACCAGGACCACGTCGTCGGCGAAAGCTTGACAGTGTACCCTTTCTCTAGACAGAAGGTGGAGCAATGAGTCCAGAATTAGATTCCAAAAGGTTGGGCCTCCTATGGATCCCTGCACGCAGCCTTTGTTGGTATCTCGTTTGCTGGTTGTTCCTGCATAGTGGACTTCCACGCTTCTGTCTTCAAGATATGATTCAACTGCCTTGTAAAGGTTCCTTGGGCAGTGGCGATTTAATAGTTGGTGTTTTAGAGCCGGCCACCACGCATTGTCGAAAGCGCCCTCTATGTCCAATGAGATTATTATTATCGACTTTTTGTCAGCCCGTTCTTTGGCTATATACTTCATTAGATCATATAGGGCGTCCTCGGTTCCGCGCTGTGGCAAGAAACCGTACTGTTTGGGACTGAGAGTTTTTAGGAGATGCCATTGGAGCCGTCCCACTAGAAGTTTTTCTACCGTTTTCCCTAGTACCGATAGAAGTCCTATAGGGCGGTAGGATTTTGGGTGGGTATAGTCATCTTTTCCTGGCTTTCTAAGGATGACTACGTGGGCTGATTTCCAGAGTTTTGGGAAGTATGATATGGTTAGACACTGATTTGCGATCGCCATAAACACCTCTTCTTCGGCTCTGATCGCCCTTCCACATATGTCTGCCGTAAAACCGTCAGCTCCCGGGGCCTTTTTCGGATTCTGTACTTTCAGTACTGCTTCCACTTCGGCCCTCGTGAACGGGGGGTCATCCGGCGACAGTTTGGTTGTCTCCTCTGGTGTTCCACTCCTCGTCATAAGTCTGATGTGAGTATGTGTCGGGTCGTCTGTAGATATAGAGTCCTTCGGATAGAAGGTTTCAGCCAGAAAATCTGCTGATTCTTTTGGGTTCAGCGTTCGCCCATTCGAGTCACGAAGGAGTGTGTCTTCCTGGGTTCTCGCTGTTTTTTGAATGACTCTATATATTCCGTCCCACATGCTCTCTCTATCTTGCTTGGAGCAGAATTCCTTCCAACTCTCAGTCTGAGCCTCTTGTGTCTTGAGAGAATACAGCTCTTTTGCGTCGCGGTATTCTTTCAGTACGGTTTCTATCCTTGGCGGGGCTGCGTTCTTAATACGTCTCTTTTTTCTAAGGACGTCTTTCTTGAGCTCCTGTAGATTCTGAGTCCACCAAGGTGGCACAGCGGTCCTTCCCTTGCTGCCTAATCTCGGAATCGCACTTTTGCACGCTTCCTCGATCGCTGTTGTGTAGGCTGTGACGATGGATTCCAGCTTTTCTCCGTTGGTTGCCTTTTTGATGTTGTCTGGAGTTATTTGTCGCTCTTCCAGGGAGTTGTGTAATTGTCTATCGAAATCCAGCCAGTTTGCCTTGTTGGTATTGTACTTCCTAGTCGTGGGGCGCTCTACTTTATGTAGTTTTTCCCCTACGTGTAGGTTGTACGTAATGGCATTGTGGTCTGCAGTGGTTAGATTTCGGTTGACTTTCCACTCTTGTATTTTCCCTAGAAGTTGGGTGCTGCATGCCGTTACATCAACGATGCTCGTGCATAGCTTCCCTCTGCGATACTCCTCGAAAGTGGGTGTGTCTCCAACGTTTAATATGTGGAAATCCATTTCATTAAGGAAGGAGCTGTACTTTTCACCTCTTTCGTCCTCAGATGAGCTGCCCCACCATTGGCTCCAGGCGTTTACGTCTCCTCCTATCAGTATATTTCCAGTGTTTAGTTTTAAGCATATTGCTTTAGTGCGCTCTATGTACGGCTCTATGGGTTGGTCTCCTTCATAGTACAGGGATACTACTCCCAGTCGCAGAGATCCGGCTTCCAGGAAAACAGCGCATTCCGTCTCGGTGATCAGCTGAGGGTCGTGGACGACTTTCATCAGATCACCGAATATCAGAATTGCTGCCTTTACTGGTTTTTGCCTGTTGATGGTGCATTGTATTACTCTGGTGCCAGGGTATTGTTTTACTATCCCCGTGGAGCCCACATAGGGTTCTTGCACCAGAGCAATACACGCTCCCATCTTTTCCGCGGCTAGAAGTAGCTCATTCGTGGCCTGCTTTGATCTTTGCAGATTTGCCTGAATGATTTTTATTGTTGTTGATCCTGTGGTTATGTTGGAGATTGAGCCGTTATCTTGTGGGCGGACTTTAGCAGTACGCTATTTTGGATCGCGCTATTTCATCCCATGTCTGCCATTGCGGGCAAGATGGGCTGAAAGCCACGTGTGGGTTTTCTGTGGTGTCGACCTTTGCCCTGATGCAGTTCTTACAGCTCGGGGGGCCGCCTTCCTGTCTGGTTGGACAGTCTTGCCAGGAGTGCTTCTCTCCGCAGTAGTTGCAGAGTTGATCCGTCTCCCGGCAGAGTGTTTTTGTGTGTCCAAAACCTAGGCATTTGGCGCATTGGACGAGAGGCGACTGGTCTTCTACTGGTCTTTTTTCAAGCCCTATATGGACAGTCCCCTCCTCCAACATTCTTTTGTGCAGTTTAGGTGACACCTCCAGTACCGGATGGCATTGTAGCGCGTTCCTTGCCCTCTTTCTGTATCTTACCTTGAGGATTCGGTCTTCCGCTTTAAGGTCCGTGAACAACTTTTTGTTCTGGGCCCTCAGCTGCTCAACTAAGTCCTCGTCGGTATGGTACGCCATTATATTTTTTATTTTTATTTGAGGGTTTCCTGTTATCGCCTCTTTTATTTTTAGTGTGGTGTTTGTTTTTATTTTGTCGCGCAGAGTTTTTGCGTCCTCCTCCCTTTCGCAGCTTAAGATGACTTTGCGGTTTTTAGCCTTCCTCACCCTGTCGACTGTGACCCCTGTTGTTTTAAAATCTAGGGTGTTTCTGATAGTCTCTAGCACGTTGTCACCAGTCTTTGTGGGATCCGTTGATGAGACTATCAGGGCGTGATTGGGTGTAGGAGTGGGTTTCTTTTTGGCTGCCCCCGCGTAAGTCATGGGGCCTTGAGGTGATGGTTTTACCTCTGTCGGTGCCCGCTGCCTAAAGGAGGAGTTGATCCACGTGAGCGTTTTGTTAATGGCTCTTGACTGTGTGGCTAGTTCAGTCACGTCTTCCCGGATTGGGTTTATTAGAGTGTCAATCCTGTTCGCCGTGTCCGTCAGAGCCATTTCAGTCGCGAGACCTGTCGCTCCAGATGGTTCCGTGCCTCCGTTCGTGTATGCGATGTCCTTTACCTCCTGTATCTCCTCCAGGATTCTTGCCGTCTTGTTTATGATGGGCTTTGTGGCTGATTTTAGGTCCTCCCCCAGCTCCTCTCTGGTTGGTGGTGCTGGACGCGCTAGGAGCGTCTTGATGGCGGCGATGTCCTCTTTTATGTTTTTGATGCCGTCCAGCACTTTTGGGCACTCTTGTGCTAGGGGGGAGGCTCTTTCCGGAGACTCTGAGCGATGCTGCTTGGTCGCTGGTCTCCCTTCAGCCAGGTCCTGTTTTAGATAGTGGAGGTCGGTGGTTAGGTGTCCTAATGTGTTCTGTATTTTATCCAGAGCCGGTGTGTTGTCCTTATGCGGGCACGAGATTGAAGTGGGTGTGTTTGTATGGTGGACGGATGCCTGTTCGGGCGGCCTCTCTGCTTTCAAAGTGGTTTCTGAGACTATCCCTCTCAGGATGCCTTCCACCTCGAAGTTTAGCCACTTTTGGACTCCGTTCACAGCTTTGTGGGTGTTTTCCCACTCCTCCTTCATCTCTTTTAGGCGCTTTTGGAACGCATCTTGCTGTTCCCTTAGCGCCTTATTGTGTGCCCGCTCCGTGCGTACCATTTCCCGGGCCGCTCTTGTCCTCTCCATCTCCAGATTTAGCCTATGGCGGTTTCTGGAGTCGGCGAGGGAGAGCACGAGCTCGTACAGATTTGCCAGGTTTTCCACTGCGATCTGCCTCAGTTCCCTTTTGAGGGTTCTGGAGCTCTCCAGTGCCTGTTTCCCTGTCTGTAGATATTCCCTGGCTCGGTCTGTCGCTAGGTCCTTGCAGACGCCTGTATGACCTCCCATCGCTGGCAGCATACTCGGCCTTCCACATTCGCTATTGACATCCGTCCAGTTTGTGTCGGATGAAGCTAGGCTCCCTGCATCTTCCCAGACTCCCTGCTCGGCAAGCTCTTTGTCCTGGTCCTGCCCTTCTTCGGGTTCTGCTGGGTTAATTTCCTCGTCTATGGGTGTTATCTCCGACGTCGATATTACTATGCTGTAATGATCTTTTTTGGCATAGGTGTTTTCTGGAGCCTGCTCTTCCTCCGTCTGAGATGGTGGCTCTGGTGTTGTTT